>OY821518.1:208131419-208731419 GCA_963682025.1 Cordilura impudica
CTTGTGAAAAATATTAAATTGCGATAAATCAGATCTAAGTATACATGCTAATAACCAATGTCTTAAAAAAATATCTTTTAAAACCAACAACCAAAATTCTGTTTACGTTATAAGATCCCATTTGCAAGCCATTTTAATTAATTGTGTAAATTTTAAATGCACATCTAGCAATACATATAAAAGATGAATTATACAGAATAGTAAAAATATTTTTTTTATAATATCTGTTGGTTTTTTATGTTGGTTTTATGTAATCCTAATGATATTCTTATCTTATTTTTTATGATATTTTTTTCGTTTTTATGTTATTTTTGCATTATTGAAATTGAAAATTAACAAATTAAAAATAATTTTTTTTTTTGAAAAAGTAGTTTAGGGAAAAATGTAGAGAGAAAAAAGTGGGTGTAGGGAAAAAAGGATTTTTTTTTATTAGCGTAGAGAATTCTGTAAAAATCTCCTGGCATCACTGGTACCTATTAAAAAACAATGTAAGATTTCACAAAACAATGCGACGTATATTTGCTTTGTTCAAAAGCTTTCATAAGACTAAATGAAATTGTTACTTATGCATGAAACACATAGACGACAGAGGCTACACAAACACACGGATACAAATGCTGCTGGCTGCAATTGTAGTCGTGTAATCAACTACTTAATTTTTTTGAAAACGACAGCAACATATAACAACAATATAAACAGCTGTTTTTATACAAAATCATTTTTATTTCAGTAGTGCCAATTATATTTTTTTTAACTTTATTAAAATAGAAAAACATGTATGATTCTATATAAAATTGTCTTAAATATATTACTTATTTATAATGCATTATTATAACGTAAAAATAAATAAATAAATTTACTTATTAATAGAATTATTATAGCATTTCAGTTTGCGATTAATTTTTTCAACAAAATAAAATATTTCATAGCACTAATATCTTTTACATATTTTGTTATATTGTCAACACTATTTTTATTTTGGAGCCAACAAAAACAGAAATTAGCCTAAGTTGACTACAGCAGCAAAAGTGGTCATGTAGTCGTGTAGCTGTGTTGGTGTCAAAATAATCGTTTTCATATAAACGTGTGTATTTTATTTTTGACAGGCTGTAGTCGTGTAGCCGCTGTCATCTACGTGTTTCATGAGAGAGTTCGGCTAACTGGTGCCATTATGTATATGTGTGTGTAAACAAAAATATACGATATCCCAGTAATCATTTCGAAGATTGTTTTAACAAAAATCATCTTACTGTGTCTTCTACGAGCACTTTTGATGATTAAAAACTGATTAATCACATGCGGTATTAGAAAAGGATTAAGAAATGATTTTTGCTTACGCTTAGAAAGTGATTTATAGAAAAATTACATTAAATATGACTCAAAAATAAGTCGAAATTAATCAGAAAATTGGATAAAAAAGGTTCTCAAGATGAGTCGGGGGTAAGGTAATATTTCCTCCCAACAAAAGAATATTTTGTGATCAGCAAAAGAGCGCATTTATGACTGTTTTAATAGCACAGAGGAGTCAAAAAAGACTCCACATGATCACTTATTGCATAAAATGTTTACTGGTATTTTATTCACTATCTGTAGAAACAGTTTTTTAAGTAAAACAAATCTGCACACAATTTTAATTCTATTTCGTTTACAATGATACGATCACTTTGTTTACTAGCTAGTAGTAAAATAAGAAAATAGTATTATAATACAGCGTAATGATGAATTGTACTTCTCAATTAGTTTATTTTTAATGTGACATAAGAAGTTCGGTTTGTGCTAAGAAATGAATGAATATATGCTTCCCAGCGCGAAGCTTAATCATTGCACTTTGATTGAGTTGAGCCCGCGACTATTCCTGATGTGGATAGCTCGTGCCTACAATTTTTGGTAGTTGGGAATGGCGTTTGTGCAAAGGGAAGCATGAACACTTGTTTCCCAGAGCGAGGCTTAATCATTGCACTTTGATTGAGCTGAGCTCCGCGATTATTCCTAATGCGGAATAAATCGTGCATTAAATTCTCGGTAGTCCGGGAATGGCGTTTGCCTGCGCCAAACATTAAATAATAAATTTTAAAAATGTATTATAATTAAATATTATTGACATTATATTATTATCATCTGAGAAAAAAATTTTTTTTTAAACACCAATTTTTAACAGGGTAGAATTTTATGGTTTCAATACTACTTTTGAATGCAAGTATGTACTAAAAGTAGAACCCTTAAAATCATACTATTTTTTGCAACCCTAAAAATTGCAATATTTTGTATAAATAAAATAATTTATATTTTATTATTTTTAATATGCGCTTATAATCGAAATACATATACAGAATATATGAATGTTATTTATAGTATTTTGATATTTGCAACAGTAGTCTGTATGATCAATTTGTAATATTTTGTGATCTTATAAAAATCGCAGAATATTGATATTGAATTTATATAGTTTCGTTTATTAATTAACTAACTTAAATATTACACCATAAAATGTTGATATTGGTGAATTTTTATATTACTACCACAACGACCATAAAAACAACAAGTACAGCTGTGACAAAATACAAAATTTAGAATAACAATATAGGAAAACATCATATTTTTTTTTAACTTTTCAGTGATTTCTCGGCACATATGAAACCTATTGTCACGATTTAAAAAACAGAAACCTTCTCGTGATGTTGGCGTATCATTCTCACTAACAACAAGCGCCCTAGCTGTCCTATTGAGAACGTTATCGTGACAAGAACAACATAGTCAAATCATATTTTTTCAAGACTTTTTTTACTCCATCGTTCAATTCTCGGGACCAGATAAACCGATTTGGACGATTTTAAATAGCAAACTTTCCAGGATATTACTGAATCATTTTTTATACCAACGAGCAACCTGGTTGCCCGATTGAAGCCGTCATCGTGATTTCCACAGACGGACAGACGGACAGCCGGACAGACGGACATCGCTATATCAACTCCGCTTGTTATAAGGATCACAAATATATATATTTTATGGGGTCCAGATTTTTTTTCTAATTATTACAAACGGAATGACAAACTTATATATATATACTCTGCACACTGGAGTGGAGGGTATAAAAAGCTGATTATTTAAATGAGTCAAGTGATATCGCACACAGAATGTTTAGAGTTTAATATGTAAAATAACTGCGCAAACGTGTTGTCCAATGACTTTGCCTCCTCTCGGGATTCTAATAAAAGAAAGGGAGGTTCAATTGGTTTGGCGGCTACAAGTTTAGGTTTTGGAAAGGTAACTAATTAATTATATTGAAACCTCAAGTTAATTTTTGTTGTTTCTTTAGGACTCTTCAAAATATGTCAGTGAATTCGTTAGTCCCATTCTCAATTGTTTAAACGATCAATATTTACGTGTCCGGTATTTTGCGTGTGATCCTTGTATAACTTGGTGGCATGTTCCTCCATTATACCCTTCTCCGATTTATTTCCTGCTGACGTCTTGTGACCTATTCCTGTTGGATTGTTTACTTAAAAATATTGTTAATCTTCACAAACTTTCAATCTAGAAGCTTTTATACCTCTTCTTAAGGAACGCATTTATGTAAAGAATTATATTGTGCGACAATATGTTATATCCTATATTGCGATTGTGAATGCTGTACCTGAAAATAATATGGTTATCTATTTGATATTATTGATGGACTTTTTATGATGGAAGATAATACACAAGAAATACAAATGTGTGAAACTACGCTGACAGTTTCTTAAATCGATTCGTAATGATTCCAGTTCAATGCTCATGGAAGACACTATAAATATATTGATAATACATGCGCAATCACCAAACTTATTAAGGTAATGCACTGAAATTTTATTAAAAATTGTAGCTAAAAACAAAGAAAATCTTCATTGCAGAATTTTACATTAATCCTTGTATCTATCTTTCAGTCTATTGCCATAACATGGATACGGGAGTTTGTTTTATTATTTGGTTCGAATGTTTTAGTTTATGCCATTCTACCATGTCTTGAATATAATGTTGATAATATGAAGAATAATAAGGAATGTGCAGTATCCGTAAATACATCAATAATGAAATTAGTTTCTTCAAAAGAACAAAGATCTCAGAATATTCAACAAATTGTTTTATAACATATCTCACACATGGTTCTATACAAACAAAGGTAGCAGTATTTCAATTTTCCAAATGATGTGTATCAGTTTTGGCCGAAATTCTTATTAAGGTAAGCTTTATTATAAATTTTTTATATATAATTAAGTGTTATAATAAATTGTTTTCTTTAAGAAACTACTGATTTCAATAAGGCCCATTACCGGAAATTTCTATTGAGTTTAGTCAATTTATTCAGTGCTAAGTTGCGTACCACTTTGAGGGATGTTTCGAGTGAAGATTCAGCAGAGTTATTTAAATGTCTGTATTAATTAAGCCCATTGTCCTGTTTGTTTTTTCTTTATTTCAATATTTAATGTTTGTTTAATGTTTTTGAATTGCTTGATTTTTAATACAATAAATAAATAAATAATAAATCGTGTTTCATTATAATCAAGCGTGAAATTTCGAAATTAAATTTATTTCAAAGAAAAATTAAATAAAAAAAAAATTAATACCATAGCTATGATGCGAGCATTTGTGGAGGAAATTGGGAATAGCCAAAGGATTAAAAATTAAAAAATTAAAATTAAAAATTAAAGACTCAGGTGGAGGGTATCAAAAAATTCGGCACAGCCGAATTTAACACTCTTACTTGTTTTTATATACAATTAAACACTTTTAAACAGTTAAATATTTTTTAGAAGAAACTGAAACGAAATTTTATACCTTTACGCCGAAAAATATAAAAACCAAAACTTATTCGTATTTGTTTAAAGGTCTCGATGCTAGATTTCTTAAATGTGTTATCAACATTTGAAGATGATGATTTAAAATTTTCAACAATGTTATCTATTGAAAAACGGCGCAAACTTCCAATATTTACTCTCCCTACATCAACAAATTAAAGAGCATTAAAATTATTTTATACCGTTGCGTTAAATGGGCACATGTAAAATGACCTGAAATACCTCAATATCGTACCTGCCAAGGCTTTTTTTTATAGTGCTGCCAACTGCTACCTTCCCACAAGATGTGTAAAATATAATATGGACTACGAAATTGGAAAATGTCATGTATATATAGTTAAACCTGAAGAAAAACACAAGTAATTCTGTGTTTCGTGTAAGAAATACGGCCATCCAGCATCTTACAGGGGATGCGAGAAATACAAATAAGTAAAACAAAAACTTAATATTAAGTTTTCTTTTGTAGTTAGAGGAAATAACTCTTTAAACACAGATTTAAATATTTATCATGTAGCAACAACAACTATGTAAGTCATTTATGCAGGAAATCAAAAACATTATGCTAAATCTTAACAACCAAATTATAACCACGATGTTTTCCATATTAATCAAACAAACATAATTCCACCGAATCTTAAAATAATACAAATAAATGTAAATTCCTTAATACAGATAAGTAGAGGGCATGAACTTCAACAATTTCCTATGAAAAATAATCCTGATATTCTCCTCCTAAGGGAGATGTTAAACATAAAATCGGATTCAGAATGTCACTAGATAAGGTAGAAAAAAAGCCAATCAAGGGGGAGGTACAACAATACCTATAAAAACTTACTTAAAGAATAATAGTTATACAAATAAAGGTATGAATTCTGTTATAAATTTAGAAACTTGCATAATTAAAATGCCCATGATGGGAAATAAAAGTTTGTATTTAATATCCGCCTATTACCCATCAGGATATAATAACAACCATTTTATGCCAGAGCCAGAGCTTTTAGAGTGTATGAACTTACAAAATGTTAACAACTATTATATTCTAGCGAAAGATTTTAATTTTAATCATTTAAAATGGTAACCAACTTTTGGGTAGCCCAACTAAAAACCCAAAAGGAAATCATTTGAAAGAATGGTTATATGAAAATGAATTTCAGTTTCTATGGAAGATGTATGCTTCAAGTTTGCCATCATTTGCTGTTGTCATATCTAGATATATACCGGACTGCAGATTTTATATTCGTACCCAAAACAACTCCTTAAATTGTTTGGAAGTCATAGACTACGACAGCGATCACAATGCGCTACAAATTGTCACGAATACAATTTTTTAAATTTTTTAAAGAAAAAACATATACATATATAAAGACAACTATAAACAAGAAAGAAAATTATAGTCGCCTAAACTGGAGCGAATGCAAATCCTATAACTATTTGTTCACATAGCCATTCCTTTTCAAATGACAACCTCACCCACTGTCCGCCTGGACTTGGTATCTCCTGTTGAAGCCAACGAGGCGCTGTCGACCGACCCAAGGCGGTATAGCCTTTTTTGTCGGCCTGGAGGCCCGCTGGCAGCCCCAGCATCAGGGTCAGATGCGTTAGCCTAATCCGCTGGCCATCTTAAAATACCAATGATTACCGAAACCTCTACAAAAACTAATGAAAACCAACACGATTTACCGTTGACGACTTATGGCATGAAAACGAGGACACGATTTTAAGCCTGGAATGTGAGAACGCTACTGGAAGCATCGAGGTTGGCGCAGTTATGTAACGAATTTAAAAACTACAACCTACTATTTCTTGGACTTTGCGTAATAAGATGGCCTGATTCTGACGAGGCCGCCGCGCTTGAAGGATTCACTATCCTACACTCTGGTAGGCCCAACAATTTGCCAAGATCAAGTGGTTTGGGATTCCTATTAAGCAAACAAGCGCGAGATGCCCTAATAAGCTGGTGACCCTATTCGGATAGTGATATCACAGACTTCTGGACCGCTGTATCAGTACATAGCGAGCTTAAAGAAGGTGTGAAAAATTCCCAAAAAGGCAACCTCAAGGATCGAAACAACTGGAGAGGAATAACTCTTCTCAGCATGGTCAATAAAATAATTGCTCACATAATCACAAAGCGAATTTCGGATGTAATTACACCAGCATTAAGAAATGAACAGGCAGGCTTTAGGCAACTTAAGTCTTGTATTGACCATGTCAATAGTTTGAGGGTCATAATTAAACAGTCGGCTGATTGGCGATCGTCATTATATCTCTGCTTTGTCGATTTTAAAAAAGCATTTGACACATTGGATCACAACGTCTTGTAGAGTGCTTTAATATGCAAAGGTGTCCCGACAGAACTAATCACCCTGATTCAAAGTTTATATCACCAGGCAAATTAAGCAAACGAATTCCAGTCGGCACTGGAGTACGCCAAGGTTGTGTTTTATCACCACTACTCTTTAATATTGTCCTCGACACTATTATGCCTAAGGCTATGCAGGATGGCAGAGGCATAAGGTGGGATCTACATGGTAGCAAGACAAACCTTCGGAAAATGCAAGTGATTGCTAACCAGTGCCTTCGCAGAATAATCCATATGTTGTGGCCAAACGTAATAACAAACTACATTTTATGGTCCAAATCAAAACAATTGCGAGTTGCAACAGACATGAAGAGGCGCAAATGGAAGTGGATCGACCACATCCTACGAAGGCCATTAAATGATATCACCAGGAATGCCATCGACTGGAATCCGCAAGGCAAACGCAGAAGAGGGAGATCTGCACAAACATGGAGGCGACAAATAGACATCGAAGCTGAAGCCATAAACAAAAGTTGGGGAGAAATAAAATACCTCGCCCAAGATAAATCACGTTGGATCTCCTTACAGGAACGACGGAAACATATAAACCACCCTACCTCCTACATACTAATTAGATATAGAATATTAGCACAAAAAAAATTTGAGTGGCATTGTTATTAATTATTTTGCTTTCGTAAAGTCACTTATTTTAGCAAAAGCTTACACAGAACAAATTTGAGATAAATCTGTGCATTATTTTTTTTTTATAGATTTAATCGAAGATCGGGAATCAACTTCAAAATGGGGAGCTATGACCAAGAATTGTCTAATAAAGTTTTTGCTTTGGACTAACGATAAATGTATGTAAAAAACGTTCACAAAACCTAATTTGAGGTCTAAATGATAATTTTGATATTATCGCAATTTAACTTGATATCATATGGGTCATTTGATCTCATATGGGTCACCAATTTCAATAGCATTCATCCGATGACCGATCGAAGCTTATGAACTAAATTGGATCAAAATATATTATATGTGCGACTTGTAGTTTGATTTCAAGGTTTACATGGGGATAGAGACGGACAGACGGACGGACGGATTTCGCTCAATCGAATCAGAAAGTGACTTGATCGGTATAATAAAAGATGGATCAGATATTTTTGGTAGTTCCAAGCATCAGCACAAAGTCATTATATCTTGACCACATAGTGTAGGGTATAAAAACTAACTGGTAAAAATTTCAAAACAAAATTACACAAAACTTTAATAACGAAATACATGTACCAAACAACCACAATCGTTCGAATCCTGAAATAGACTTTAAATAGATAATAAATAGAGGTAGTTTCAAAATATAAAAAGAATTATAATTTTTCCAACATAACAAATTCCAAAATCAAAATGCTTTAAAAGACATAATAGATTATAATATATGTTATCAGAGGCTATTATTAATTCATTAAAAGCTAAATAAAAACTGGCGAAAAAGCTTATATATTTGAACTTTCGAATTGCAATTGATAGATGTATTCAAGAAAAATTAGCATATATCCCAGTGATTCAAAATATATGTTTGGACAAATAAAAAAGAATTTTAAGAAATTTAAACAATTGAATAATTGTTGATTAATGCTGGAATTGATATGCAAAACTTGTATTTAAATAACTTTATTGCACAAGAACAGAACGGATATGCTACAAAAAAAAAAAAAAAATATATATAAAGATTTTAGTATTATCAAAAATATGCACCCATAAGCTTATTATCAATATAAGCAACGTTTTCGAAATATGTATCAACAGTATTATAAATAAACTTTGTATAGATAAAAACTGAATAAGTGAAAAATAGTTTGGTTTCAAATATAAACATTCCACAACTAACACTATACATTTGCTAACATCAAGCATTAATTGGAACTGGAATAAAAAAAATATGGACAGGAGCTTGCCTTATTGATATGGAGAAAGCGTTGTATGGTATATGGATTCCTGGTCTTATAATTAAACTATGCCAATATCAATTTCCTTTGCATAAGATTATTTCAATACATAATATGATATGCCAGAAAACTTTATTATTTATCATCAAGACTTAAAAAGTAATAAAACATTTAAGATAGTCAACGGAGTACGACAAGGAACTGAAAATGCTCCTATTCTTTTTTTTTTGTATATGTTTGACCTGCCAGCCGATAACATTATAGCACTTTCTGACATTATAGCATTTATCATGCTGAAAGCAAAATTGAGCTTATTAACCAAAATCTTCAAAATACTTTCAATATTGTAGTACAATATACAATTGGTGGCAATATGATACAATTAACAAATGCAATTAAAATATAAAATATAAGGATCTATTTATGCCACCTTACTACATTAATGAAAGATACAAAATAGATTCCTTAAAAAAGTTATTTGTTTCAACTGAGTCTTTTGTTTACCTCAACAGAAAAACAAATTATTCAAAACAAATTATTCAAAAAAGGTTAAAACAACAAGCGAAGTTAATTTGGCGACGACCGTCTTTCCTTCTGTCCGCTTGTCTGTGAAATTCACGATCACACCTCAAATAACTTAGTTAGACTCAACGTTTTTTTGCATAAAATTGTTTACTAATATCCCAAAGGAGTTGCTATTTAAAATCATCAAAATCTGTCCAAAGGGTCACGAGGTATGAATGAAAATTTAAAAAATTCCTGAAAAAAAGTTCAATGTGTTTGTTGTTTTTCATAAAATATGTATATGCCGTAGTTCTTGTCATTATTGAATTAATTGTAGTTGTGGTATTATCTAAATATGAGTGTTATTGTATGGTTATACTGCACGTGTCACATTAGTACCTTATTTTTTAAGAGTATTTATTTTAAAGTATTTAAAGTATTTAAAGTATTTTAAAGTACACTTCTTTTAAATAAGTAAAAAAGTAAAGTTAAAAAATTAAAAAAGTAAAATTTTTTAAAAAATTACGCTTTTTTTGAACAAAGTACTCTTTTTAACAAAGCAAAAATTGTTTTAAAAGTACCCTCTTTTAAAAAGGACCCTATTTTTAAAAAGTACCTTATTTTTAAAGTACTCTTTTTAAAAAAAGTATTTATTTTAAAGTACACTTCTTTTAAATAAGTACCTTTTTTAAAAAGTAAAATTTTTTAAAAAAATATGGTTTTTTAAAGTTAACATTTTTTTTAAACAAAGTACTCTTTTTAACAAAGCAAAAATTGTTTTAAAAGTACCCTTTTTTTAAAAAAGTACTATATTTTTAAAAAAGTAGCTTACATTTTAAAAGTGCCCCTTTTAAAAAAAGTATATATTTTAAAGTACACTTCTTTTAAATAAGTACCTTTTTTAAAAAGTAAAATTTTTTAAAAAAGTATGGTTTTTTACAGTTAACATTTTTTTTAACAAAGTACTCTTTTATATCAAAGCGAAAATTGTTTTAAAAGTACCCTCTTTTTAAAAATACCCTTTTTTAAAAAGAAAATTTCTGATAAAATTAATTTGATGATGATGTTTTAACTATCAATAATACTTTGATACCTTTTATGCCGGCCGACTCTAAATCGTTATTTAATCGATTTAACGACGTTCGCCCGGCCTAAATCTGGTACCCAAACTGAAGGTCGAAATTATACAAATATATATGGGGTATTTCATGTCAAGTGCACCAACTTTTGAAAACGATGTCTTCCGATCGGGATGAAATTTGCACCAAGGTTAGTCCTATTGGATAGTAGTTTAGACACAATTTTTCAATAAGATCGGTCCGGATTTCTCTGAGTTAGAGGGGATCAAAATTTGACATTTTGGCCAAACAGGTGTTTCTTCTCATCCATGTAACTTATTACCTATTGTTCTTAGAAAATTTTCTCCTAAAGAGTTTAGATAGCTATTTATTCAATATTTCGGAAAAAAATACTTAAAAAAAAAAAAAAATTTGTAGACTTTTTTTTTGCTAAATTAAAGCATTTTTTGCCTTTTTTTTCAAAGAAAGCTTAGGATTTTTCCTTTAAGAGCTTTTTGGTCGCTTAGTGGGATGGGAGTGGGATATCTATCAAAATAAATGTTTTGTAACTCAAGACAACGGTTTTTCAATTTTTCACAAATGCACTATTTTGAATTGTGTCTAAACTGCTATCCAATAGGACTAACCTTGGTGCAAATTTCATCCCGATCGGAAGACATCGGTTTCAAAAGTTGGTGCACTTGACATGACATCCCCCATATATGTATATGTAGATCAAATTTGGTATGTTTGCTTTAATCGGAAATATTTGTAAGTCTCTAAGTTTGACCTAAATTTATTTCTTTTTTTTTTTTTGTTACTTTTATTAATGTATCCTTAAATTAGCATATTGCTGGCTAATTCAGATAAAAATATTTTAAAATTAGTTTTTTTTTTTTTAATATTAATATCTGGACATTCTCAGCAAGATTTGTCATTTGAAATTTTTTTGCATTATCGTATGATTTCCAAGGGCTCAAAACATTCTTATATGGATAAACTTTGGGTATTATAACGCTGGCTGTGTTAGATAATGAATTTCATTGGTACTAAATGGAGTACTTCGGGAAGTTGTATGTTTTCTACTATAGCAAAAGCATACCGGTCACATCTAGTTCTTTATATAGAAGATAAGAAATTAAAATAAAGACTGGCGAAGAGCAATTAATTTAAAATTGAATTGGTATTCGAATTTAAAGTCTCAATGTCGGCAACATTTTTAAAGCGGAAGCCGTACCTGACATTGGCTGCAATATTGAGTTTAAGACACTGGTATAGGGATTCGGCACAGCCGAATTTAACTCTCTTACTTGTTTTCGTTAATAATGTTCAACCACAAAGATTTGCATTTAATATTTACCTTGTTATGGTTTTGTTATATAACTGTGACAGTAACCGCAGACACATACAAAAACACTGACATATGCTATGTATTTAAACTCAAAACCAACTTCATCATACATATACATTTATAACAAGACATATATAATAGATGGTGATATTTGTATACCCTACACTAATAGGCGATTACCAGGAGCTATTACAATTACAAGGAGAAAACTAGCGACGAATTTGTATGAGATAGACACTTTATTTTCTTTTATCTACGGCAAAAGTACTTTATCCCTAATGTAGGAAAATTGGTTTTTACCTTTTATTTTGGTCAGTTTATAAAATATTTGAGTTCCATTGTAAAATTTCGGCACACAAATCTTTTATTAGGAATGTCTTAACTAGTATATTTACATTTATAATGCTATCCCTTTTAAAAAGTTTTTTCTTTAGGTTTCAGTATAACTTAAATGGATAACTTAAAAAATTGTGAAAGTATTCTAAAATATTGACTTTTTTTACCCGTTCAGTGCTGTGTCGTATTTTTATTATCACAGTCGCAGGACCACTTGTTTCAGAATAATTTTCATTTGAAAATATTCTAATACATTTTTAACAGGTAACTTTTTCCAGAAAATTTACTTTTTTAGAGAATTATTTTTTTTAAAGAATATGTAACTTTTTAAAAAAAAAGGTACTTTTTAAGATAAGTAATTACTTAAGAAAAGCAAATGCAAAAAGAAATGTTCTTTTTTAATAAATATACATAAATTTTTTCAACAAACGTAATCTTTTAAGAAAACTGACTTTTTAAGGAAATCTACATTTTAGGAAAGGTTCTTAGTTTGAAAAAGGAACTTCTGTAAAAAAGGTATTTATTTAAAGAAATGGCAGTTGCTTCAAAGAAATGGTAGTTGTTTAAAAATTCCTTTTTTAAGAAGAGGTAATTTTTTAAGAATATTAATTTTTTTAACCCATTATTGCCCGCTACCCGAAAACGTGAACCGATTTCGCTGAAACTTTGCACAAAGTAGTTTTTGGGTGCAACTAAGATATATTTAAAGTTTTGAGAAAATGGAACAATTGGTTTCTGAGATATGAGATGGTAAGTTTACTTACCAGTGGGCAGATATGTTAAGTGTTTTTGGAATAATACAAGAATTTGATTTAAAGTTAAAATTCTTATTTTAGTAAAATATATTTATTAAAAATTAAAAAATTCATTAAAAAGAACAAGTAAAATAAACATTTTGATTGAATTGTTTTACATTTTAAATTTTTGGTAGCTTTTAAATTTTAATCCAAGTGCTTTGAGTATAAAGAAAAGCATTTTTGATGCAACCGCACTTTGCATACTTGACATTCAAAAGGCGTATGAGTATGACAAATTACGCAACGTCTCGGGTTTCCAGAACATCTTAAAATACAATGAACTGTTGTGTTAAGGTTTGGTAATTTTTCTCTTAAATTTGATGAAGACATTGAAGGTTGTTCACTTGTGGGTGATCTTGTAAATGTAAGTAGTTCGTTAACCACAGATGCACGAAATTGTTTTATTTATTCAATTGTTGATACCAGCACATGCAGCTTCCATGCATTAACCATCATATTACCAAGCAAATTTATAAACAATGGCCACCACCATTTTTTGGATCGTACAGCAATCCGATAATTAGCCAACGCGTTGTCATGTAGATCAACTCCCCCCATATACTTGTTATATTGCCCAATAGCGCCAGGAACTTTTACGTTAATATGCGTTTTGGTTACGCGATCATAACGTTTTGTGTTTGATTTTGGATCCATGGCACCATGATTTGTAAGAACAGTGACAAGTGCATTGTCTCTCCACCGTATGGCCAACACTTCATTCGTCATATCAAAAAGAGCTGCACTTTCACCCTTGGTCATTTTTTCTGGCAATTGGGCTTTACCGATTCTATTGCATCGAACAGTTCCTGTTAAAATATAGAAATTCAACTACAACAGTTTTATATATAATAAAAGTAGCAAATTACCTGTAGCAAAAAAATTTTCTGTGCTTAGTAAACACATAAGGTGGTATGATGTGAAGAAGTTGTCAAAGTATATGGTATGACTCGATGGAGATTCTACAACTCTTAGCAAACTGAGAACAGTATCAGCTCCTAATCCAATGGACTTGTCATAATTTGATGACGATCCACCATACAGTTTTATATTGAACAGATATCCATTTGATAAAGTCAGACACCATGCCTTAAATCCAAAACGGATAGGTTTCCCTTTTATAAACATTTTACAGGAATGCCTTCCGAAATAGGGAATCATTTCCTCATCAATGGATAGATTGTGACCGAATACTCCAAACTGTATAAAACGTTTGTTGCACAAGTCTACCATAGGTCTCACTTTGGCGAATTTGTCTGTTGGATCAATTTTAGTGTTATCAGCTAAATGAATGAATCGTTTTATCATTTCGGCGCGATTTGGTGGAAAAGCATTACGAATGATTTCAAAACCAAAAGATGGATCATTTGACCAGTATAGTTTCCATTCTGGTAATTTATGATAGCCAGTAAAGAACAAAAATCCAATAAAACGTTTTATATCATGCGACTCAACAATAAAAGGCACGTTGCACTGAGAGGCGTATATATTAGTTTGCTCAATAATCAAATGAAGCATTTCATCATCAAAAAATAGATTAAATAGTTCAATTGGTGATTTTCCACTTAGTTTTTCAACAACATTACGAACACGTTCTTCTTCAACATCTACTGGTGTTTTATCAAATGATGAAATTCTTCTGGTCCATTTGGGTACATTAAATTCGTTTATAGATTTATATCGCTTTGTGGTAGGCTCCGCAATTTTATCATTTTCAGATTCGTCTTCTGATTCCTATTCAAGCTCAACTGTGCCAGCAATATCCACATCTATTGCACCATTATCATTCATAACGTTATCATCAATTTCCTCTTCATCTGAAATTTCGTCTGCGTCAGGTGGAATATACACAACGTTGACATTTGAGGATGATGCAACCGCAGCAATTTCTTCATTTTCATCTTCATCTTCCAAAATGGCAATTACTTCTTCAATTCTTAAATACTTTTTTGATGGCATTTTCGCAATAAAAAATAATTATTTCACTTTTAACACTCTTACACTTTTGTTACACATGAAAAGAAAAGCAAGACTAAAGTCTTGAAACAAAATATTTATTACAGCATGCTAACCTTGGGATAAAAAGGGAATTCCCCATTTTACAATTCGAATGAAATTTGAATTAACAAACCCAAGGCGTGGCGTTACCACGTCAACACCATATACAAAAATTTAAAAACCAGGTGGCGTTACCACGCCACCTGGTTGTTGTACACCATCTAAACAAATTAAAGACAAATTTTGTTTTCGGCGAATTGAATTGACTACGACGAATTGAATTCGCCGTTGCCCTCGCCTTATTTAATGCTCCTTGAACCAACCATAGCGAGCCAATAAGAAGTATTAAGCATACAGCGATTAATGGCGGGTATATTGTGCTTTTGTTCGCGATTTTATTAAATCTTGCCTAATTTGCTATATGTTACTGCCCAATGGTAAGTAAAATTACCAGAAGGATAATTGATGTTATTTCAAACATTTAGTCGAGGTAAATTAAATTGAATTATGTACATAATAAAAGTAGACTTAATGAGGGTTTTGAACCAGTGTGTAAAAAAAAAATTAAATTTTTTTATAATATTTTTATAGTTGTTTTAAAATATGATCTTTTTTGGAGCTTGGCGAAAGTCCTTCCCAAACGCGAAAGGATAACAAAAAATAAATATCCTTCAAATTGTTTTCTTAAAACACATTAAGTTAAAGTATACACCAAAGAAAATTTAGTTTTTTTATATAATGTAGGTTTTACACGTGATTAAAGTGCTGGTAAGTTAAATTACCGCCTGGGCAATAATGGGTTAAGAAAAAGCACTTATTTAAAAAAGCTAATTTTTTAAGTAAATTTACTTTTTTAAGAACAGGTGATTTTTAAAGATGATTTACTTTTTTAAGAAAAGTAATTTTTTAAAGAAAATTTAGTTTTTGTTCTTATTTAAAAGTATATTTACCTTTTTTTTTTTAGAAATAATACTTTTTTTGAGAAAAGTTTCTTTAAAGAACAAACACTTTTAAAGAAAAGGTACAATATTAAGAAATGACACTTTGCATTGATTATTTTTTTTTTCTAGAAAATCAAGTTCTTTAAGAAAAGGCACTTTTTAAAGAGAAGGTAGTTTTTTAAGAAGAGGATATTTTTTAAACTTTATCTCTTAACTCATACTCTCTGTCTGTCTTTCTGTCTGCCATGGGGCAACCCCATTCCCCCTCATCAAATTGATCTGAAACTTGGCAAATAGTCTTTTTGGGATTATAGATTAATTTTGGGGTAGTCACGCACAGTCACACATAGTCACGCACAGTCACGCATAGTCACGCACAGTCACGGAGTGCTTTGATGCCCATTTCCCCTTATCCGATCGATCTCAAACTTGGTCGATAGACTTGCCGTGAAAAAGGATTAACTTTGACATAGTTAGGCATAGTCACGGAGAGATTAAAGCCTCACTTCCCCTCGTCCGATCGATCTGAAACTTTGTCCATAGACATGTTGTGGCCAAAGATTAATTATAAGATAGTCACACACAGTAATGCACCCCATTTCACCTAATCCCATCGATTTGAAACTTTGTCCATAAACCTGTTGTGGCCAAAGATTAATTTTAAGATAGTCGCACACAGTAACGCTTAGTCACGGAGTGATTTAAACCCCATTTCCCCTCATCCAATCATTCTCAAACTTTGTCCACAGACTTGTTGTGGCCAAAGAATTATTTGAAGTTAATCACACACAGTCCCGTATGGTCACGCACAGTCACGGAGTGTTTAAATCCCATTCCCCTCATACAATCAATCTGGAACTTGGTCCATAGACTTTTGTGACGAAAGATTAATTTTAAAATAGTCACACAAAGTCACGCACAGTCACGGAGAGATTCAAAACTTATATGTATAAGGAAAGAATGAGTTTTAATAAAAACTTTATTTTTAT
The DNA here is from genome assembly GCA_963682025.1 of Cordilura impudica. NCBI lineage: Eukaryota > Metazoa > Arthropoda > Insecta > Diptera > Scathophagidae > Cordilura > Cordilura impudica. The sequence continues at coordinate 208,148,471 of OY821518.1, forward strand.
GGGTTAGATTATTAATAATAATTTAATAATAATTTTAAGAACATTACCATTTTTTTGAGATAAAGTACTTAAAAAACGCATGTTTACTTATTTCAGAAAAATAACTTTTTTAAGAAACGATGATTATTAAAGAACATTTAAAGAAAAAGTGATTTTTAGAGAAAAGTTAATTTAAAAAAAATGTACTTTTTTAACAAAAGTTACTTTTTAAGAAAATGTACATTTTTAAGAAAAGGTAAATTGCTAAGAAAATATCCTTTTTTAAGAAAAGACAATTGTCTTAGAAAAGGTTTTTTAAAGCGATTGTACTTTTTTAAGAAAAGGTACTTAAAAAGGCACTTTGTAAAGAATATTTAAGTTTTTCAGAAAAGACCCGTTTTGAAGATACTTTTTATTAATAAAAGTTACGAATTTTAAGTAATTTAGTCTTATTTTAAAAAATAGGTAATGAAAAAAAAAATTTTTTTTTCAGAAAAGTAACTTGTTTAAGAAAAGGTAATACCAAAAAGAAAATTAAATTAAATTATTAAAGGTGGTTTTTGAAGAAAAAGCATTTTTTGAATGAAAGGTATTTTTTTTTGAGAGATTATATATTTTTAAGGGAATGTATTTTTTAATAAAACTTAATTTTTAAGGAAATGCACTTCTTGAAGAAAATGTACTTTTTGAAGAAAATTTACTTTTTGAAAAAAGTACTTTTTGAAGAAAATTTACTTTTTGAAAAAAGTACTTTTTGAAGAAAAGGTATTTTTGAAGTTAAGTACTTCTTAAAAAAATTTACTTTTTGTCATAAATGGAATTTTCTTAACATAATGTACTTTTTGGAGAAAAAGAAATTTTTTAGTAAAGGTGATTAAATATGAAATGGTTCTTTTTCAATATACGGGTGGATTTTAAGAAAAGGTGAAAGCAAGTACGTTTTATAATAAAGGATACAATTTTAGAAAAGTAATTTTTTTAATAATGACACTTTTTTAAGAGGGCACTTTTTTGAGAAAAGGTATTTATTTAAGAAAATAAATTTAAAAAAAAAGTTCTTCACTGAAGGGAGAATTTTTCTTAGAAAAAGCAGGAGTTTTTTTTATCAAAAGGCACTTTGTTCAGTAAAGACACCTCTGCATGTAATTATGTATGTGTGCTTGTAAAATCTATGGGAAGTGTTAAGACGTATGAGTGTTAATTTCATGGAACTAAATACCTATCATACGGCATTCCTGAGTTAGTGGTTAGCGTAAATTTATATCTGTGGTCACAAGAATTAAGCGCCTAAGTCGAAAATCATGCTTTCGAGAAAAATAACTTTTTATATAAATGTAATGAGGCTTCATTACGACTTAGGTCATTATATTTTTATTAATATCTTTTTAACAAATAGTGTTAGAGAAATGGGAATTTCACGTAAATATAAAGCATTTTTAGTAGAACATGATTGCATACATAACCCAAATCGTCGAATATCATGCTTTTGAGAAAATTAACTTTTTATATAAATGTAATGGGGCTTCATTATGACTTAGGTCAGCATGTTTTCATTAATAACTTTTTAATAAACAGTGATAGAGAAATGGGATTTCACGTAAATATAAAGCGTTTTTAGTAGAATATGATAGCATACATAACTCAAATCATTCTTAAGTCGACTTAGGCGGTTATCGCTTGTGACCACAGATGTTAAGATTATAAAGAAGTCAGAATTATTTTTCCTCAAATATTTTGAAGATCGAACTTTTAAATGACTTGTGACCAAGATATCCAGACGTAGCAATTGGTTTTTTGGTTTTTTATGAGTATGTTGAAGTCGCTAGAAGTTTTCAAATTTATTTAACTACATTATGCTAGTTTATAAGTGGCTGCTAGTAAGCACATTTATATTGTGGGTTCCAAAGACTATAGATATATGTGGTCGTTATATCTATGATCCTTGCTAGGGTATCACATGGTGTATCTAGATTGCCAAAAACTATCCAAATAGTTTTTCCTGAGGTTTGTCTCATTATTCATTCATTCATTCGCAGTCGTCTTCATGCCACTTTTCTAAAGAAAATGTTTCTTATTACTGTCAAGTACGTATGTGGGTATGCTTTTGTTTTTTATTGTTCTTGATGTTGATGTTGATGTTGATGTTGTTGTTTTTGAGGTCTTAGCATGTGCGTGTCAACAGAAACTGATAGTTGTGTGTGTTGCACATATGCATTTGTGTGTTCGTTTTGTATTACACAAAGATATGTATTATTTTGTTGCATGTATTTAAATAAGGTTTTGGTTAGTTGTTGTTTTTGTTGTTGCTATTTCTGTTTTATTTTGCTGCTTTCCATGAGTACGTTTGTTATTTGCGTATAATTTTCTTGGTTTTTTTTTTTTGCAGCAATTTTTGTTTGTGGCATGTCATGTGTGAGTGTATGTTAAGTATGTGTGGTTCATTGTATGTGTTTATGCCATTTTCCTTATACGTAATACAATTCGTATACATATTAGTGTGGTATACATATATTGTAAGAGTATAAAGGACATCTTAAAAAATCCTTGACATAATGTTGAAAGATAGTGTTGCATTGTTTTGTTTTTCGTTTAGTTTTCTTTCGAAAATAGAATAAATAGTTTATTTCAATGTTTCGAAATTAATACAGAATTTAAATGGAATATATATGCTATAGTTTAAATATGTATCAGTTTTATCAAATTTCAGAAATTTAAGTTTTTTTGATAAGTGGTAAACGAGAATGATCGTTATAAAAGTTTTTTTTTATATAAACATTTTTACACTAACAAAACAAAAAAATTTTTTTTTGCTTTTTAAAGTAAAAACATTTGATCTTGAGCCTGATTTTATTCCTAACTATACCATTTAAATGATGTAGTTGAACAAAAACAAATAGTTGTTTTCAAGGAAAAAAAAAAAACAACATGTGTATACAATGTGTATACATTAGGGTGGGTCAAATTATAGGGGGCCGAAAAAAATCTCCATGTGTTCATCGCGATTCTAGGAGTCATACCTCAAAAATCTTTTCGAGTCTGCTAAAAATTCGATGTTTCATGATATTTTCATGATATTTTCCATAAACTCAAAACTTTAAACTGTGAAAAAATTATTGAAAATGTGTATACTGGGGGTTTTTGGGTCGGCAAACCCATTTTTTACATTTATTTTTATTTTTAACAGCCGCCAGAGGCGTTTTCGTGCATTTTTGTAGATTTTCTTTTCACTTTTTGGTGGAAAATTGACGAAATTATTGCACATATCAACGAATCTTTGACTTTATCATATTTAAAGTAGCCCAAAATATTCATTCAATTTAAGTGAAAAAATTCGTTTTTTTTTATTTCTTCTTTGAAGAAGAGAAATTTATTACAGATTTTTTGTGCTATCACTAATCGTCAATTTTGTCACCATTTCAACACGGATTTCGGAAAGGATGCTCTACCGTTACAAATGTGCTTCATTTTACGACAATAATTGACGATGGTTTTGTCAAGAAAAAACAAACCGATACGGTATACACCGATTTTAGTAAGGCTTTCGATAAAGTAAACCATAACCTTCTACTGATCAAATTGGATTTATTAGGTTTAACACCATTAAGCCTTAAATGGATAAAATCATATCTTTCTGAGAGAACACAACGTGTAATATATAATAATATGTTATCTAAAGATATTACTGTGACTTCTGGTGTTCCTCAAGGCAGCCATCTTGGACCAATTCTTTTCTCCCTTTTCATCAATGATCTTCCAAAAGTGATAAATTTTTGCAACCTTTTAATGTACGCTGATGATGTTAAAATTTTTTTAAGTTACTGTCAACATAATGATCATATTCTTCTTCAATCAGATCTCAACAATTTCTTTTCGTGGTGTAACCGTAACCTAATGGAACTAAATTTGAAAAAATGTAAATGTATGCGTTTTTCTAGAAATAATGTTTTTCCTGCTAACTACTTTTTGGGCGGATATCAGCTTGAACTTGTTGATACTTTTCTGGATTTAGGAATTCTACTTGATCCTAAATTAAACTTTATATCTCACATCACCATGACAGTTAATAAAGCTAGAGGTACACTCTCCTTTATTAAAAGATGGGCAAAAGAATTTATTGATCCTTACATAACCAAACAACTTTTTACATCTCTTGTAAGACCTATTTTAGAATATGGGTCAATAATATGGGATCCCTTCTATAACATTCATATTCAACGAATCGAGTCTGTACAGAAACAATTTCTACTCTTTTGCTTACGTGGCTTACCTTGGAATTCTGCAATTAATCTTCCTTCATACGCTGATCGACTTAAATTAATAAAATTACCTACTTTGGAAAGCCGAAGGACTATGCTAAAAGTAACATTTATGATCAACCTAATTAATGGTGAAATCTGTTCTGACTTTCTTGTCAACAATATAACTTTTAATGTTCCTCAACGAGTATCACGCCAATTCCAACCACTCTTTGTTAAATCTTTTCAAACCAACTATGCTCTAGCTGATCCTTTTAGAAGAATTTGTTGTGTTTATAATAATCTTTATCAATTAATTGATTTTTCGTTGAAAACTGATGTAATTAAGCATAATATCATTATTTTCTTAAATTCCTAACTATTTGTTTTTATTTTTAAATCATTTAATTGTTTCAATATATGTACATATGTAATTATATCATTTATAAATGTCTGTAAGGATTTATTCCATTGACCTAATAAATAAATAAATAAATAAATAAATAAATAAATAAATAAATAAATAAATAAATAAATAAAATCAACAAATGTATTTTTTCTTTATTTTCTTTATTTTTTTAACAAAAATACAACTTAAGAAATAGAAACATATGAAATGTAAATGAACAACAACTCTTTACGAGTTGTTTTAGAAAAGAATTGAAATTAATTATTTTTGAAAGTCTTTCTTGCTGTCAAGTCTATGGCATTTTTGATGGCTTTCTAATATCACAGATATAACAACTCCTTCTCAATTCTGTTCTAAAACTCGTTTGGACACGCTAGCCATCAATTGAACGAGTCTTTCGGTTCCTTGTATGTGTAACGGTGGCTCATCGTTTTCCAGATATTGTTCTACATGTTCATATGCAATGCTTAAAGTAAATGGTGGTTCGAATATGTTTGATTTATCACTCATGTCAATCATATTCGTATAGTCCGTACAATCGAAGTTTTTATAAGTTTTTTATAAACTCTCTGTTCCAACGGATCTTCCTTATAGTTACCGTAGTCTAATTTTTTTTTATAGCCAAATCTCGTGTTCTTTTTTCATTATCGAACAACATTGCTAATAAAATATTTTACGAGTGAGCATAGTACCCGTTTTCTTTGACAATATTATTCACAATTTGTCTAATATTCAAATCCATATATTGAGTCTAACGTATGAGTTGTAAAACTTAATATTAAAGTACATTGGCGTATACACTTTGATTATATATGTAGTTTGCCAGAATTTTTAAATTTTTAGATGGCTTATTGATTGTCACATAAAGCCGTAATAATCTACACACCAGAAGAAATTGCAAGTGCCCTTTTGTACATGTACCTTGCATCGGTAGTTAATTCAACAGCACCTAAATCAGGTATATTTTCCAGTGCGATAACATCAAAATCGTTTAAAATAACTCGCCTTTTTATTCCTAGTATTACTATATTCAATTGATTTTTTTTTCATTTAGATTTCATATGTTTCTATTTCTTAGGTTCTATTTTGGTTAAAATAATAAATAAAATTAAGAAAAAAATATATTTGTTGATTCAAAGAGTAAATAAAAAAACGAATTTTTTTAATACCCCACATAATTTTCAGCGCTGAATATTTTGGGCTATTATAAATATGGGAAAGTCATCGATTTGTGCCATAATTTCGTCAATTTTCCCCAAAAAGGTGAAAAAATCCACAAAAATGTACGAAAACGCCCCCTGGCGGCTATTAGAAAGAAAACTGTGTATGAAAAATTGATTTTCTGACCCAAACAACCCCCAGTATACACATTTTCAATAATTTTTTTTTACATTTGATATGGACTAAATAGGTCGATTTTTGAGTATTATGGAAAATTTCATCGTCGAAATTTTGGCTGGTTCGAAAACGATGATAAAAGAATGGTTCCTTGGGCAAATATACTTGTTATGGCCCATAGTACCAGAATAGCGATGAGCCCATGGAGTAAAAATAATTTACCCACCCTACTACACATATACAAAAACATTTCTTTCTCAACTGTTTTATATTTTAGTTTGTTATCTTGGAGAAGGTTAAATAGTATAACTCTTTGCTTGGATTCTCATTGTATTGGTTTCACAGCAAAGCAAGTTTCTACCAAACAAACTATTTACTGCTTTTGGTTACAGTTGAGGGTTGGACTCGACCCGAAACAGCTGCATATTCTGTCGTGCAAAATGTTGATCTATTTTTTAAACAAATGTGCCAATGCTTTTTACCTTTTAAAATAAAAACATTTGAACCTGATTAAATTCTAACTCAATCATTGAAATTATATAAATCGAAAATAAGAATTAAAAAATGAAACTTTTTTTATATTTAATAATTGATACTTACTTGTTTTAATATAGCTGTCAGCACGATGTTTGAAATAAATTTTTGGAGTTAGACTGAAATTAAAGGAAAAAAATTATTTCTTAAACTTTATTTTTTAAAATTAGTTAATGTTTTGGAAAACAGGGCTCAAGAACGCCCAAATAATACTTGAGAAATTATATCATTCATAATCCATTTTAATACCCAAACTTACAGGTACTACCAAACAAAATACCCTACGCTCTCTTTTTGAAATTGAGTAGATATGCCCATTTCGGAACAAAAACCCAAGTCCATTGAAATGATCTTAAAATCTTTTTAAAATCCTTTGGTTGGCTGATCCAATTCTGAGCTCATCATTAACCGATTAAAAACAAGCAGGAATTAGTCGGTGTAGACCGAATATATGATACTATACACTAAGTGCTTAGATATAAGTTCTAAAGTCAAACTATTGGATATGCAAACGGAAAACGAATTCGTTGTTGCAACCGAATTTGTTGCCAATCGAATTTTGGTAGTCACACGTACAACCACTTATTCTGTTGTTATTACTGATCTATATACTACATATTACCGTACAATGATAACTATGTATGAGTGGTGATATTTAATTGATACAATTGAATTAGTAAATTTAATTATTGATGGTTGCAACCATTAATCGTAATTTCTACTAAACATATGAAAAAACAAAAAAAATATTATTATTAATTTGTGTTTTGTAATAATTTTTACATTTCTTATCCTTGATTCACTATATAATACCATATGATAAAATTAAAATATGTTACTTTTTAACCAATTTAAAGTCACATTATATTCGCATTTATAAAGGATGTCCTAAAATTCTGCTAGCAATTCTAAGAGAATAAATATGGTTATTATTAAATATTATATTAGTATTATTATTAAATAATATTAATATTATTATTAAATGAATATTATTATCAATGTTGGGTACATTTCAAATTTGGTTTTAGATTATGGGCAGGCAAATAATATTCAATGCTACAAGAAATATCTAAATTGTTATTATATATCAACATAATATGGAGATTAGTTAAAAAACGGTATCAAACAATGTCACTTATATATTCTAAAGATATTTAATGATTTATCCATATATATAAAAGAGTTGCTTGGATGATCATCATCGCCCAGCCCAAACCCTTCGACCCAGAGACTTGGAATTTGGACTGTAGTTTCCCTTCTCGGCGTAAAGATCCACTAAGAAGGGATTCTTAAAAATTCGTACATTAAGGGGTAAGAGCGGACAAAAAGGGGGGAAAATGGTAACAAATGAGTCTAGGAGTATGAAATTTGTTGTGTAGACTCCATCCAAGAGACAAACTGGACTCAGGATTATTTTTTTTTTTAAATCTGGCCATTTAAGGGGAAAAACGGTCAACAAGAGTAAAAATTGTTCCTTTCTGCATCTTCTTAACATATTAACCTATATATATGGATTTTGTTAAACAGCCTCCACCGAATACGTGGGCATCAGTCAAGGATGAATTTATTGGTAATTCTAACGTCTAGGGGAAAAAAAAGCCGCCAAATAAGGGAAAAATTTTACATTTGCTATCTTTTAAACAAAGAAATCTAGGAATATGAAATATGAATAGAGATAGAATCATCAGATACGAGAAATCGGATGGTAAGCGGGGTAAAAACGGCCCAAAATGGGACATGGTACCTTCTTACATTCTCTTAACATATTAATCTGTCTACATGCATTTTGTCATACAGAAGTGAGTTGTCCTATAGGTTTTATTTTTGGCCTATGGATTAATGGATGTAATAAACACACACATACCCAATTCTACTGAGATCTCTTTGATAATTTGAATTTTAGGACAAGTTAAGTAGATATCATAGGGGTCATTTGAATGGGGACTAGGTCTGAACATGCATCCATTTTCACCAATTTTATTGGCGTGTTTCCTATGGCCGAGATTACTTCCCTACCAAGTTAAGCCATCGATATAACAAATAATATTCTTTTTGATGTTTATAATTTGAATAATTTTGAATCTATTATGAATAGGAAAGTGGTACTTAAATAGAGTAATAAAATTATGTATTTTTTTATAAAATCGCTATTTGGTGTGTTCTATACTGCAAGATAACACAATTGTTACAAAAAATACAATTTAAAAAAAAAAATAGATAAACGAAAAAGAAACATTTCTAGTAATGCCAAAAGAGTGGAAACTGTTAATTTTCTTTTTCAGATTGGATTAAAATAATAGAAAAAGAAGAAGAAAATGTAAAAAATCTTAACCGTTATTAAATATTTCTAGATTCTGACATTTTCTTTAAATTATTATAAAATAATGGCAAGAATAAAGTTTTATGATGAGTTAAAAGCCAGAATAATAAATGATTTTAGTTATGGTAGTAGGCAAAAGAATATTTGTGAGAAATATTCTATGAATAAATCCATAAAATCGCCTGGCTAGCATTAATCCTGCTCAAGAATGCATGAACTGGAATTAAAACACTGTTGGATAATAGTGTTGACGAATTAATTAAATATTTATATGTCCACAAAACGGCCAAACCCTTCGGGAGTTTTACTAAAATAAATTAATACAATCGTTCGGTATTCCACAGTGTTATTGTATATCAAAGGTTTCCGTTGTTTTGTCAACAGCATAAAAATTAAAACTTTTAAGTTTTATTTCTTCTTTATTAAATAAATCGAATATACATACGTTTAAATTAATAAAAGAGTTTTTCATTTTATGATAAAATTTTTTGCTATTGACCGTCCAAGTAGTTAAAAATATATTTTGTTAAAAGCTTCCATCGTATTGTCACTCACACTATATTTCTTATTGTTTTTAAATATTATTATGGCTTAAATAATTAATATAATAATTACGCTAACAACGTAGCGGGTATATTGCTAGTATAATATATATTACATCCAATATTATGGTTATTTCTCGACCTATACCAAATTATTTCAATCCCAATTCGAACGCGTGGGAATTTCGGTTTAGTTATTTAAACCGAACTCATAGGGAATATTTCCCTTTTTACAAATGTAAATAGATTTAGTTGCTGTGCATAATGTACTCTACATATAAATTAAATAGCATATTTATTTTTGCTACCTTAGCTTCAATACAAGTGATGGAAAACTGTATCGTCGGTCGACATTACAAAAGCTGTGTCTAGGTCAAACATCAGCATAAACCAATTAATTACCCAATCGTAAAATATAGTCTTGAATACATCTTGGATTTGGCCAGATCCTTTAATACATCTTAGTCATACTTGCTCGTACTGGGTGAGCTAATTACAACGTATCAACCAGGTTCCAGGTTATTTACTCGTATGCCCTCTCAAAAGTTTATACTGCTAATACTGGCTTCATAAAAATTTTCATTTACATGACGAGTGTGTTGAATTTGTGTTGCTAAATCACGAGCTGCTGCCGAAGTCAAAGGCTGAGAATACCGAATGGAATTATTTATTAGTTACAATATGGAAATCGAATATGTTCCAGTTTTCTAAACTATAACAATACATACCATAAAAAGACTCATGCTATATAGACTAAATAACATCTTCAGAATCCCAACTAATGGGTATTTCTTGTAAAACATATTTAAAATTTTTACAAGTTACAATTCAAATATTGCAGTATTTTATATTATTTTAGTTGACACATGGCAACTTAAGACAACAAGTTCTGTCTTGCTAGTCATGCTAATATCTTTTCTTCGATATTCGTAATAGAATTTGGTTCAAAAAAATTCCAAAAATTTTTAATAGTTGGGGTTTCTTTTGTTACAACCGAAAAATAGTGATTAATATTAATTTTATATGTATTAATCTAACCCATTATATATTAAAATATCTGTTAAAATATTTTCGATTTGAAAAATTTTGTTAAAATAGAATTAGTCGCCAATAATTATGACTGAAATTATCAATTAAATTATTTTAGCTATTTGTAAAAAGACATTGATTGATAAACGGAACAAATTTTTTTGGTGTAGATACCATAATATGAAAAAATTGTATTAATACGCAATTGTTATAAAAGAATATTTTTTGTATTTTTAAATATTAAATAAATAAAATAAAAATTCTTATTACTTTAAAAAATTTTTCTAGTTGTAACGGAATTCCAACCAATCTCTTTCTGTGTATAAGTATGTCAAACACAAATTCGGGAAAAGCCATAAGGAATTGTCCTAAAACATGTCAATTTTACATGGCAATGTTACAGGCAGCTTAAATTGATCACTTTAGACCTGTCACCTTACTAATACTGAACATATCATAAGCGCCAAATTTTCACAGCTTATGAAATCACCAAGTAAAAACATTAATTGGTCTTTTCCTAGATTTTAAAGAAATTTACAAAATAAGTATAAATCAAATTTAAGTGGCATTGTTATTAATTTGTGGTCTGCAGATATGTAAGATTTAATATCTGATGTTATTTCTTTACGCGCGCTGGGTCAGAAATGGACTGGTCATAACCTTATTCACAAAAGTCCCTTACTTTTCCAAAAACATAAATAATTTAATTTTAAGATATCTGTGCAATATTTTTATTTTTTTATACCCACCACTCCAGTGTGCAGAGGGTATATATAAGTTTGTCATTCCGCTTGTAATAATAGGAAAAATAATGTTGGGCCTCATAAAATATATATATTTGAGATCCTTATAACAACCGGAGTTGATATAGCGATGTCCGTCTGTCCGTCTGTGGAAATCACGATGAAGGCATCAATCGGGCAGCTAGGGTGTTCGTTGACATAAGAAATGATTCACTACCATCCTGAAAAGTTCGCTGTTTAAAATCGTCCAAATCGGTCAATTAGGGCCCGAGATTTGAATGAAGAACTAAAAAAAGTCTTGAAAAAATATAATTTTCTATGTTGTTCTTGTCACGATCACGCTCTCAATGGGATCGGTAAGGTGATCATTTTCAGTGAGAATGATTCACCGAATTCACGGGAAGATTTCTGTTTCAAAAATCATTAAAATCGGTGGAACAGGTCCAGGGAAACCTCTGAAAAATTAGAAAAAATGAAAAATATGATATTTCTATATTTTTCTTGTTATCATTCTAAATGTTGTATTGTTGTCATAGCTGGAATTGTTGTTTTTGTGGTCTTTGTTTTAATAATATAATAAAAACTATACCTTTGTACATTTTTTTTATCAACTCTGGTAGAAAGATTTAAAAGTTTCCATTGTTTTGGCATCACTAAAAAAAATTTATAAGTTCATTTCTGTCATTGCCACGAGCCTGCCTGCAAAGTTTCAGATCGATTGGGTCACGGGAGAGGGTTTAAAATCAATGCAAAATTTTTTCGACAAGCAGACACTGCGATTTATATAAAGGGAGTAAAACTTCACCAGCATCTAAAGCAAATAATGCTAAAATACGTAGTTTTTATAAAAAAAAAAAAAAACAATGTAAATTTAGCAAAAAAAAATTTTATGTATTAATTTATTTAAAGAGAAAAACACAAAAATAACGTTTGATGTTGGATTTTTTTGTGTGTAATATTTACATATACATACATACACATATATTCTATATATGTATATCCATAATAAATGCATGTTAGAAATAAATCGGTATATTATTTTATTTACATAAAATTCGGCACTATTTTGTTGTGGGGAAAATACATTTCTTTTTCATTAACAGAGTGTCACTTCAGTTTGCTCAGCATGACTATGCCAGAGTAGATGGCGCCACAATTTTTGTTCTAATTAGCTTTGCAATAGTTATTTCTATTTTAACATGAATGTCAATATTTTCGACTAGATACACGGGCTGGTCTTTTATTTCATATGTTTTTTCATTATTCTTTTACAAATATGAACATAAGTTTGGCATGTTAACTTTTTGTTGTCTTTATAAAATAGAGTTACAGAGTTCATCAATGAGTTTTGCTTTCAAAACAGTTCGACATAGTTATATAGAATTATTATTCTGCTTTACCTACAAAATATCTGATTGCGATTACATCTCATTTTTAAAAATTGTTTATAATTACTAAAGCATTATTATTCACATAAATACAAAATTTCACTTTTTAAGTTTTTCATTCAAATTTTAGAAAATATCAGTTCTAAAAACTGGAAATAAAGATTCAAATTATATATTAGAAAATATTAATTGAATTTCAGAAAATCATATCAAAACGTCGGAAATAATAATTTTAAATTTAAAAGACATCAATTGCATCTTTAATATATAAATTTTATTCGTTAAACACAAATTGAAATTCCAAAAAAAACACCAAATATGTTAACACTTAAAAAATGTTTACATTTAAAAAAATATTGGCATTGGCATAATAGCTTTTCAGTAACTTCTTTTAACCATAGTCGAATCGTTAAAAAAGGAAATAGCAAAATTATCAGTAAAATTTTTAAACGATATTCGCTATTGTTAAAGTCAGCTGTTGTTGTTATCTAAACGACAACCATTTTTGTGTCGATTGTCGTTAAGATGTGTGTACTTAGTGAATCACTTAATCCTTAGTGCAAACAACAATAGCTGTCGATATATTTTGTGATTGTCAGATCGTTGAAATTTACAGAATCGGACTACAGAAAACATTAATTTAAATTCAATGAATTTTAGAAAACCTCAAATGATACTTAAGAATTGCAAACATAAAAGTTATTACATAAATAAACGCAATTTTATGAGAATATTATTTATATATAAATTTTCATAATTTTTGTTGGATGAAAATTTGAAGATAACAAATTATGGTACAGTGAAATAATTCCCAAATGAAACAAGTCCCAATGAAATAACTCCCAATGAAATAAGTCCCATGAAAAATGAAATAAAAAACTAAAAAAAATGAAATAACTTCCAAATAAGTCCCAATTTTTGGGACTTATTTCAAAATGTAAAAATAAATCCCAATAAAAATGAATTAACTCCCATTGAAATAAGTCCCAACAAAAATGAATTAACTCCCAATTTTTTTTGGTTGCATTTTACAGAACGCTTTTATTTCACAATTATATGTAAGCATATACATAACTAGTTGATTGTGTGGCGCCTAGGCGCCCGTTTAAAAATTATAAATAAAACAGTTTAAATTTAAATATACGAAAAATTTATAATAAATTATATTTCTTTTAATATAGTAGTAAATTGAAAATTATATTGTTGCATATGTACATGTGAAAAAAGATTGTGTCTGTAGAAACTATATACATACATAAGTATCAAAACAGATAAGAAATATTTGGCAAAAAAGTTTTACCAATTTAGAATCTCTTGAAAAACTATATTTCGTGTGAAATATCGTTGGTCATTTAATATTTTCCTTGCTGTGGGTTCGATTGAATACGTATCTTAACGTGGCTTGCAACTTTTGATCGTGACAAAGCCACATAGTTGGCCGTGTGAAAATACCGCGGTCTCCAAATTAATGCCAAATCAAATGACTGGCCTTGAGTCTTGTTTATGGTAATTGCGTATGCAGGAATTACTGGAAACTGGCGGCGTTTTAATATGAAAGGTAATGTGGTGTCGGTTGGGGTGAGATCAATCCTAGGAATTAGAACCGTATCATTTTGGTCAGCGTTACAGAATCAGTCAGTCTCTCAGTCAATCAGTCAGTGAGTCAGGGATCAGCGTAAATATGTTTAAGATATTACCCGGCCTTCACATGTTAAATTTTTGGCTTTCAGGTTTTAATGCACTCACACTTTTTTACTCTTTTTTTTTCTTAACAATCATACGTTTCAATTCTCTCTTTCAATTTTTCAATGGGACAGTTGCTTAACAATTTTTTGACTATTGTATGTGTGATCAATTTGACTTGAACGTGGGGAGGCTGGGTAAAGTGAGGAGATTGGAGATTCCCAAAATTATTAAAATTTAATATAGGAGTTCGCTTATAACGAACCCTGGTTGTAATAAATTTTTGTTTATAGCGAAGAATTTCTTCGGTCCCAAGAGTTTTAATCACATTTTTCATACAAATTGCTTCTCTTATAGCGAACAGTGGTTATATCAAACTTTTGACTTTAACAAACAAATTTGTTTTCCATTTCAGAATTTTCGTATATTTTATATCTTAAAATAAAATTAATTTCAATTTAATTTAATTTTATTTTCATTTAATTTTAATACAAAACAAAAACTTCGATTTTCAAATGAAGTTTTGTAAAAGGTCCTTTTATGTATATTTTCGTAAAAGTTTGCCAGTACCTTTGCTTTGTACTTTCTGCTTCTATACATAAAGAGTTTTTCATATTATATGATTTTAAAAAAATATTTTATTTTGATAGAAACTCGGTAATTTTAGTCTTATTAAGACAAACAATTAATATGTATCTTTTTAGTAATTTAATTTATGTTTTATAACTTTATAAAATGCCCCAAAATAAATAAACTTATTCAACTAAAAAAACTTTTTAAACCTTTCGGACAAATCAAAAAAATACTACGGTTATAACGAACTTAGTCTATAAGGAACTAATTTGGCCGGTCCCGCCGAGTTCGCTATAACCTAACACCATTTTATTGTAGAAAAATAGAATAGCATAGAAAAAAACAGACGTTTTAGAGCAAGGTTCCTAAAGGTTTCTTAAGGAGGGTAAGGTGTTAAAAGTTAAAAAAGTCGTATTTTCATAATTCTTTTTTGAAGATACGAATAATGTTGGATTATTTATTTCATATATACGTTATAGCAGTATATTTGAAGAATCTTTGAAAAAATTTTCAATTCAAAATTTTAATAAATAAGTCCATGAATCTCCGGAGGCGTTGTTGTTTTGCGGTGAACATCATAACTCGTTACCGGATCATGTGAAATAAAAATATCGAAACGCGTTTCAAAGGTGACATGTTTCCTGTGGTAGTGACGAAGAGTTTTTTAAATTTTTTTTTTTTTTTTTTTTTTTTTTTTTGGCAGCATTTTGAAGTGAAAAACGATTTTTGCTATACAATTTCGGGAATTTGTTGTTAAAAAATGGGAAAGAAGAAAATGGAATTAAAAAAACCCTTCGTGGTTGACTGATGATTTATGTGTCGATATAGTGTCTAAAATTGTTAGGAATAGGTCAAGTAGATTTTGAGTTATGATGTTGACGGACTTCGAATTTATATAATATGATTTATATACTATATACCGTGTGAGGCCGGTCGCTGAAAACGCTGTATCTTCTTAAGTTTTGCTCTGATTTATTTAAAATTTTGACACAACACTCTGGATATGTTGTGCATTCAGAAAGTGAAATGCAAAAAAAGGTTTTAAAACCTACCACCCCTTAAGGAAGTGCAAACACCAATACGCCTACAAAAAAAAGAAAAAAATTTTTCATATGTCATCATAAATGTGTACTGTAAAAAGCGAACTTTTTTTCCAGTTATCTATAAATCCAAAAAAAAAGAGAAAATAAGGGCGTATTATTTTAACTTAAAAAACAAAATTATTATTCCAAATCGCCTTTAATTCTTCTATGATAATTTCAATAAATTATTCAAATTAAAATCTTAAATATACCTATTTACGTAATATATGTTTGCCTAAATTTTTTGAAAGCAAATTATGCAAAAATTAATATTATGAGTGAAAAAAAATTATTTTCCCACCTCTCTTCTGAAATTACAATGTAATTTAATTAAGCAAAGTCAGAATAATTTAAACTTTAAACTTAATATTGCACTATTTTTTCAAGGGCTTTTCAATACAGAGCTATAAACGAAATCATACGTTGGACAACAACAAAATCCACATTGAAGATCTCTTTTTTCTCAAATATTTGTCAAAAAAAGCATACTCTTTGGTAAGTGCTGGCCATCAGAGAACCTGAGCGAAAGCACTCCTAACAATTCAAAACAATTTTGAGATGAAAGACAAAACAGAGAAACGGTAAAGTTTAGTTTGATAAAAAAAGTATGTATGCATATCGGACGACGTTAAATGAGAAAAACAAAAATGTTTAAAATTTCCTTCATTACTTTTTTTTGCAGAATTTTTTCATTGACCAACAAAGGGAATTTAAAGAAGAATTTGAATAGATATTAGTTTTTTGATGCATTTTTTGCGTTCATCTTATTCCATATGTAACACGAAATCTGCATATGTAATGCTATTGTCGTTAGCAGTGCTGCTAATTTTGACAACTTATTTTAATTTCGACGATTTTTCAATTTGTTAAAATGATTTGTTTAATTTGTAAAATGATGATTGAAGATTTTTAATTTTCAGTAGTATAAAAATTGGGATTTCAAGGGTTAACATTTAATGGGTTGTAAATCGAAAATTGATAGTTTTAGTTCAGTGTAAATGTAAATTACAAAATATGTATAGATTTAATTCTGGGTCAAGTCGTTTCAAAACGGAAACACCTTGAATAACATCTCCATTTAAGATTTAAATTCTAATTACGGCTATACTTTAAACTTATATTATATGTTTCAGCTATAGATACATGTCAATAAAATTATTTAGTTGATTGCTGTGTTAAATGTTTTTCGTTGAAATTTCACCACTAATACATTTTTATATATAGAAATAACCAATGCTGTAATAATATTCGTAATATGAATGATATACATAAATTTTATTGTTTCCTTTTGTAATATTTTTTCGAGTTTTATAACCGGTAAAATTTTCTTGACAATTTTCTTGTTTTAAAAATGACGATTTTGGCGATTTAGTTTCTAAAATTGTCGATTTTCAGAAGATTTTATTAGCAGCACTGGTCGGTAACAAAGAAGAGAGAAAATTGTGTGTGGGTTTGTATAAAATGAGAAAGATTAAATTTTGCTTCCCATAGCTTTGTGGGGAGTGCTATGTGTGTGTATTATTTCAGCGTTACAGAATCAGTCAGTCAGTCAGTGAGTCAGGGATCAGCGTAAATATATATAAGATAATAATAATAATTATAGGAATAAATTTATGTATATTATAAATAATTTGATAACAAAAATTATTTTAAAAAAAATTAAACATTCATTTCATTCTACATTCATTCATTTCTTTGCTAACAAAAACTGTTTTAAAAAAAAATTAAACATTCATTTACAAAAAAACCCCCATCGTGTCGTTAACTTCTGCACGACAGACAGGGAAATTGAATGTTTCGAGTCCATTTGCAATACTTGCAGCTTGTAGTTTTAGGACGCAAGAATTGCACGTTTTTATGTGTTTGCAAGGAATCAGCAGAATATTGGGCTCAACCTCCAAGCAAACCACGCACAGAATTTGAGAGCGCGGTAGTGTTGGTGGCTCCGATACAGTATCATCCTCCTCATCTTCATCTTCAAGGTACGAGTGTTTCTGAAAGAAATCTTCATCTGGCTCCATTTCATAAACAATTTTATTTTTCGAGAAAACCAATCGATTTATGAATGCGGTCGCAGTTATGGATCCAGAACGTAGCTCTTCATTGGCTTTTTCAATCAGTTCCGCTTTTTCGAAAAATTTCCTCCTTTTTTTAGTTTTTCCCAAAGCTCCACCGCTATTAGTCAGCAATTCAAAATCTCGGGACTTGTTGAACTCTTCTGTTTGTAAAACTTTAACAAACTTAAAAAAATTTCCCTGTTTGAGAATCATTTTGCCCAGCACTCCATTATATCCTTCGAAGGCGGAAGTCGTTCGAGTCGTTGTTTCAAAAACAGACAGTACGTCTGGCCCAATCTAGGTTGGAGACCAATAAAAAACAAAAAAAAAAAAAAAAACCAATAAGAAATTATGTGCAAGATAATTTATACTAGTGTTGTTTAAAAGTATTTTCCTTCTGTAACCATTGCTTTTCGAAGTATTCCAAAAAGTTCGAATTTTCGAAATGACGCTCGAGCGGGAAAGCGATAATAGTTTATGATATTCCAATGACGCCTTATTGTTTTCTCGAATCAATTGAGATAATTGTTTATGTTTTGTAGTTATTTGTCTGCGTACTGCCTGGCAAAAGTGGAACCAACAGCCATAGATTTTTGTATCCAAAAATGAAGTTTTAATAACCCTTCTTAGACTCGCTTCATAATCGGTGATAAAGGTCGCACCATTTAAGTTTAATACATTAGAATTGATGTAATTAAATAAATGGGCATAGCATTTTGCTGACTTTTTATTCGTCAAAATAAAAAATACTGGAAAAACCTATTGGAAGTAAAAATAAAAATTAGTCTAATTATTGTATAAGAAATCGCGCGGGGCGGCGTGATTTGCTTTCGTGAGCGCGGCCGCGCTCCCCCTCCTCCCCCCCAGCGATGACAATCCTTTTCATAATATTCGATATGCAGCAAAATCAATTGTTTAAAACATCCCAGCGGTACAACTCAAAATGTGCCATCGATCAAAATCTTTTTATTGTTGTTGTCGGGGATATTTTCATTAATGAGCTTGACTATCTTATCGGATCCAAAGACGCAGTATGCAAAGTCCTTCGAGTCGTGGCACACTTTAGAAAACGCTGTTTTCTCTTGGCCCTCATGCAGAGTAAGTCCAAAATTTGTGAAGATATTTTCCTTCTGAAACATACTGACAACATCGGTTGGAGTCTTCGGAGATGCCGCAAAAACTTTTGATGTCAACTATTGCAGACCTCGTTTGACTTTGTTAAAATCAATATTTTTCGTTGCTTCCTGGTTGCTTTATTAAAGAAAAGCATTGGTAATCACACAATGAAAGTAAAAATGGTTTACACCACTATTCACTTACCTTACGCAAACGTTCCCAAAATTCGCCCGTATTCCGTTTACAACGTTAGCTGCGCCCAAAGTACTTGAAACATCCAAACATTTATCCTTAATTTCGTTGAGGGCTTTTAATTCATCATACAGTTGCTGTTGGTCTCTATGGTTACGTTCAATGAGATCAGTTGCCTTACGACACTGCCCCTTTTCTAAAATCACTCGCGACTTGCAGTTTCGTTCGTAACACGTATAATATTGCCTTCCTTTGGCTTCAGATTTTTGTAAATAAAATTGTTTTCCATCTATAACGTATAGCACTTTACTATTTCTTCTTTTGCCACTCATTATTTCAAACGCGAGAGTTGTCATTTTTTTATCACTTTAACACCGATCTTCACTAAACCAAATTCTAACAAGAACTGATGATGTTTACCCTGTTTTATTAAGTGGAATACCTGATTGCTTTGCAACTACTTGTTTTAAGACAGTTTTAAGAACCGTTACAAAACCATTAAAATTTACTAAAATGTAACTTTAAGAGAAATGAAATAACTCCCAGCGGTAAAATAGTGCTTGCAATTAAAATGAAATAAGTCCCAACTGCGATGAAATAACTGCCAATGATAACTCCCAAATGAAATAACCCCCAACAAAAAAAATCTGTTGGGACTTATTTCATTTGGGAGTTATTTCATAATTAAATAACTCCCAACAAAAATTATGAAATATGTCCCAGTGCATTGGGACTTATTTCATTATGAAATAAGTCCCAATTTGTATGCAAAATTTTTTGGGATTTATTTCATTTTTCCATTGGAACTTATTTCATTTGGGGGTTATTTCACTGTACCACAAATTATTTATAATGTTTGGGAAATTTGCTTTTTTTCGTTTGGCATCCCTTATTTAATTATCTATTATTATAAATTTATTCTCTATGGTTTCCAAATATGGCAATATTTTAATAAAAAAGTTGAGAGAGCTTTCTTTTGGTTATTATTTTGCTACTCCATCCGACCTATATGGCCGCAATGAAGAAATATTTGGCCAGTTAAAAGAAACTATACAGCCATCTCTAATTAGCAAGATTTAATGCATATAGCCACCCTACACAACCATTGCCTTTGCAATGGAGGTTAGGGCGAGCTATTTAATTAGCAAAAACTAAATTAAACGAGAAGTTATGTCATATAACCGGAAACGCATGCATATAGGTATATGACCTAAATGCATGCCGATCAGCAACCACGGTGATCAAAAAGCAAACACCGAAATAAATCCGAAATAATAGAAAAGACGAAAACCAACCCAAAGAATTTGCTGAAATAATTTGGTATTAAGTTTAACAAATTTTTTACTTTTTCATTTACATTTATTATCAAGACTCAAACCAAGGTGGAGGGTATCAAAGATTCGGCACAGCCGAATTTAACACTCTTACTTGTTTTTTATAGAATTAAGTGAAGATCGGGGATGTTTATTTACATGAGGAATGGACTTGCAGAATTTACTTATGCACTACTGATTATTGGTAGTTATAAGCACATAAGCACATACACAAGTATGCACAAAAATCTTAATTCTAAGGATCTCATTTGGGTTATTCGTAAGGGGTCTCGGTCTGAACATGAAACGATTTTCATTAATTTCAATAGCGGTCGTCCTATGGCCAATAAATCCTGATATACAAAATTTCAACGGAATGTATTAAAACTTTACAAAATTTATTTTTGTTATAGTTACACAATCTCACAATAACCTGACCGCAAGATGGCATAGGGTATAATCACAAGTCCTAGGATAATCCAGAATTAATACACAATAAAATTCAGGATATCACTTTTTTATCATTGAGCACGAAGTCGCCGTAGCTAAAACATTATTTCTTTAGAAGAAATTTTTCTGAAACTTCAAATATATTTCATTTTTATAATGGGGTATTTTTTTGTATAATTAATGAGATTTCTTTGAACGTTTACTGGATGCCACTTAAGGTTGGTACTACTGAATATAGGACAAAAAATCTTAGTTGTGCTGCCGCCATCTGTATGTGAGACAAACAGACTTTAAACCATATTTATTAATAATATACCATATTTATTATTGCCTGCAATAAATTTAGCGTAAACATAAAAATATAAAAAACATAAAAACTAAAGCCATATGATTTTTAATACTCTTAACTTCGGTCTGTTAAACTTATAAATATCAACCATGTAATAACTTTATAAACTATTATTTTAATACTAATTACAGCAACAATATTTCCTATTCAATGACATTGAGTTTATTTTTAATGACACAAAACATTTTCATGATTATTTTTATAAATTTTAGTTTGCAAGAGTTTTTTAATTTTATTTTAGTTTTTCTTTCTCTTTACTAAAATTTCATAAATAGTGTTTTGTTAATGGTTCTTTTCAAAAACAGAAATGGAAACTGAAAACAATAGAGTTTGTGGGTTTCTGTATATTTAAATAGTTTTTTAATATTTTTTTTCTACGTTTTTACTGCAATTCAGCTTGAGGTTATGCGAAAATTAAGCCAAGGTTGAAGAAGAATACAATATATATTCTAGAATAAAACTATAAATATTTAAAAATGAGTTTAAGGAAACATAAAATAGAAACAATTAAAGAAATTCATATTTAAGAGGAAATTATCTAGGACTTAGTTATGTTGAAGTTATGACAGTAAGTTTGACCTTTTTTGCTTATCTTGAACAACACTTTCTAAATGTAGTTGAAATTGATTTGTAAAACCCCAAAAAAAATAAGTTTTCCCCAGACATTAACATTTGTATTTATCCTTTGTTAAAAATACATAAAAAAAGGTAAAAAACTTTCAATCAAATCAAAATTTTGTTGGCTTAAGGGAATATATTGGTTGTGTTCTTTTTTGTGTATTTGTTTTCTAGATTGTTCTTTTCAAGTGTTTGTTGTATTTTTTTAAATAAAATTGTGGATACATTTGTGGCAATATGCCAGCTATATTGATTGTCTAAATATATGAGTATGTGTATATACACAGTTTATAGAAACGTATGTGTATTTACCGTACATTCATAAATATAAACAAAACGTTTTGACCAAATTGTTTTCAATTTAATAAAATTAGATTTTTATTTATTGCTTTTTTTTCGGGAAAAAAAAATTTAATATTCAAATGTTTGCATGTTTAAAGAATGGGAACTATACCAAGGGATCAATATGGTTTTAAAGAATTTTTATGAATTTTGAAATACAGACAAAAATTTATTGTTTTATTATATGGCGGCGGTTTAGAATATTTAATTGTGGCTAAAAAAAAAAAACAAAGATAAACATACTAATGAACTTAATAAAAGATATAACAAATAAGAAAATTTTAATTTCTCACATCATATTCTTATTCAGCTGTTCAAACAATAACTGTGATAACTTTTTAATATTGATTGACTTAGAAATAAATTAGGTACGAGATCAAATATGTTCACTTTTTGAAATATTAAATAGTTTTTGTTTTTGATAAATTGTTTAATTCATACCCGTACCTTTCTTCAAAACAAACAGTAGTTATACTATTTACGCTTTTTCCAATATAACAAACTTAACCCTTTCGCTACATAGTATCCATATGAATACACTCAAATTTGGAGTCATCTAGCAATCTCAAAATCAATGCATCGATTTGGATATCGATGTATAATTGTTTTTTAAGGTTTTGTTAATAATTTTCATAAACATTTTTTTTTGGATATTTACAAAACTGAGAAAAATATAGTGATTTTAAGAGAACCTTTTTTTTTTTTGTAAAAAAAAGGTTCTTTTATTTAACAAATTACAGATATATAGAGCCATATTTTTTTTCAAAGCTGATCAGTCATAAAGAAAAATGTTTATTTTAATATTTTGCATTTATAGTTTTTTGTTTTATAACGAAAAAAGGCTCTGCGGATTTTTTAAACATTGTATGTATTCATATGGATACAAACGTATGTTGTGGTTGTACAAATTATACACACAATACAAATAAAATCATTTTGCGTTTGATGCTGCTTTGATGCAGACGTTCTTTTTTTTTAGCTCTGATACCATTTAAATTTATTTAGAAAAATGGCAAGAAAAATGAAGGACTCTGAAATTTAAAAAAATTTTAACCAGTTTTGCTGATTCCGATATTTCTGACTTGGAAGAGTCGGAAGAGTCGGAAGAATCTGAAGTTATAAACAACTTATATGATGCTTTTGATAATAATAACAGCTTTTTATTTAAAGAACTTTCTAGAGAAGGTGCATATAAGATCAACATTCAAGATATTAATGTTGATAATAATAATGATATAGGTAATAGGGTTATTGAGATCGAAGAAAGTCTTGCAGTTGATGAAACCGTTCAAGAGAGTCCCAAAATTTTTCAATTTCCACAAGTTTCACTTAAAAAGGCTGACCAATTTCGTTGGAAAAAAGCTTCTTGGACTAATCCAGAGACTTCATTTTCTGAAACGTACCCAAAGAAAAATATTAAATTGCCTGTCGAGTAAATTTTTGGAGTACTTTACAGAAGACTTTCTTCAACACCTTGTATCTTCAACAAACCAGGCATCAATGACTAAATATGGACAATCTCTCCGTTTAACTAAAGAAGAACTTTTAAAATTTCTAGCTCTAGAAATATTGATTGGTACCATTGGCTATCCGCGTTTGGAAATGTATTGGACAATGGACACCGTAATACCATCATTGCCAGAAAATATGACCAGGAATAGATTCCGTTCTTTGCGAAATAATTTAAAGTTCACAATATACCAATCAGGAAGCGATAAGCTTTACAAAATTCGCCCTATAATAAATATGTTTACAAAAAAATTGTACGGTATTCCAAAAGATGAAAATTTTTGTATAGATGAGATGATGGTTCCTTTTAAAGGAAGAACTACTCTGAGACAGTACATGCCTAAAAAACCCATCAAATGGGGAATGAAGATATTTTGCCTTTGTAGCTCCAAAGGCTTAGTTTATGATTTTGAGATATATCAGGGAAAAGGAACAATATTAACTGGCTCAAAGCTAGGGTTTTGCTCTGCTATTGTGATTCATCTTGTAAAAACTGTTCCTGAGGAAAAAAATCATAAAATATATTTTGATAATTATTTTACTACTCTAAATTTGGTATTATATTTACGCCAAAAAGGAATTTGGGCTACATGTACTATAAGATGGAATAGATTCGGCAAAATTGATTTTAAGTCTGAAAAGAATTTGAAAAAAGAAGGCCGTGGAACTTCTGACTTCCGTATAGAAAGAGCAGACATTATTTTTCTTCTTAGATGGTTTGATGGGGGAATTGTGCAACTCGTGTCATCAATCCATGGCCATGACCCCGTCAATGAAGTGTCACGATTTAGTGCTGACAAAAAGAAAACTTTTAAAATAACACAACCAAAAATTGTATCAGAGTGCAACATCAATATGGGAGCAGTAGATAAAATGGATTTTCTCCTTTCTTTATAGAGAATTTCGATTAGATCTGGAAAATGGACTCTTAAGATTTTTGACCACTTCATTGATTTAGTTGTATGTAACTCGTGGTTAGAGTATAGAATGGATCACGAAAACGATAATTTGAAAAATAAGTTTATTTACTTACTAAGCTTTCGTAACGATATTGCGCATGGTCTTTTAGCTCGGTCTAATCAACAGGCATGTTCTCGTAAGCGTGGACGCCCAACATTATGCCAAAATGAAGAAATTCCAATCAGTCCAACGACCTCCGATAAGAAACGCAAAGCTACACCTTCAATTTCTGTTCGATTTGACGGAAATCAGCATTGGCCAGAACACTCGACGGATAAAGGTAGATGCAAAGTCAAAGGATGTAAAGGATAAACTAGATACAAGTGTGCAAAGTGCAATGTTTTTCTGTGCATTCCCAATGGATCGAGAAATTGCTTCAAGGAATTCCATTATATATGTATTAAATATAGATTTATGTGTTATTTTTGTCTAAATTTATTGTAATTATATGAATTTTAGATTTATAATTTTTAGTTTATGCATGTAAGTATATACAATGTATGCTTTTATTGAAAAAAATTTAATTTTATGCGTTAAAACTACTAAAATAAATAAAACCTCAATTATAAAAAAACATAATATACTAGTATTTTTCTTTACCATACACGAAATTTGTATCCATATGGATACATTCCAAAAAACACATTTAGGATAAATAATTTTAAAAATTGAGTATTGATTGTTGTTCCCAGGGCCAACAATAGTAAAAATCCAAAAAATTAGATTTTTTAAGCAACCCAGGAAAAACTTGTAGCGAAAGGGTTAAATAAAAAAACAAATGTGTTTGTGAGTAAAATTTTGAGTACACATTGCATACTACAATATACATTTTTGTTGTAAATTTGGAAAATACTTTTTGTTATTATACCTTATACCAGTGTTATTATACCCTAGTCAGTGTGTAATGAATTTTTATTAATGTTTGTAACTCCAATAATATTAGAGCTAGATCAATTTTTTATTATAAATTTATTAAAATTGGTGAAAATCGGTACAATTTGAGACCTAACCCCTATAAAATTATCTTCCATCAGACCCATTAAAATTTCGAAAGATGTAGATTTTAGTCATAGTCCTTCTGTCAAAAAAACAAAGATATTGCATAGATTTTTTGAAAGGTTGGTCTCCATATAAACATGATAATAGGTATGGATGCTTATATATACAGTTATTGCCTTGGCAAAGTTGGATCCAGTATAGGGTGTTGTATAGTCGGTCCTGATCTCCAGATTCACATTCTGAGATAATATAACTATCTCCATCGTTCCTTGTTCGTAAAGTAAAGGTTGCAGATTTAAATATATTTCAATAAAATTCAGTACCTACACTCAGAAAAAAATCGCCAACCGAATTGTTCTAAAGCTTAACAATTGAATTTTCGATTGTACCCACAGGCATTTTAAAGCAACTAACCATTTTCTATTGTGAAAAAGTATCTACTGTTAATGCAATGTAATTATAATTGCGCTTAACTCAAAATTCGGTTATTAACTTCATCGAAATTCGATTGGCAATAAATTTGATAACCACAACGAATCTGTTTTCTGTGTGTAAGTTTCAATTTAAATTTAAGTATATAGGTGCATTTTCGGACTCAGCCCAATGTTCAAAAATGTTCCCTATGAGTTCGAATTTAGATTCAAATTATTGCTTATATATATGTCAGTTTTGGTATAGGTATAAATGAGAATTTCACTTATATTTGGTCTAAGATAACTTGCAGTGCTCACGGTTGTACTTAATACTCTTTTCGGATAGTTATCGTGTAGGGTATTTTTGTAGTTGAATTTAATTATCTTGTTTTTAATTTTTAATTCCCTGATTTCTTGATGCAAATTTGCATATCCCAAATTATCGATTTCATTGGATGTGTTATTTCTTTGGAAGCAATGTAAAACTTTTAATTTTAGAATTACTTGACTTCTGTTTCCTGAAGAGTCCAGGATATTTTGGATGATTTCTTATGTAGACTCGGGTTTTTAATACACTTGTAGCCAGTAGGCTTAAAATAAATTTGAGATATGATCACTAATCTGCTTAAGA
Organism: Cordilura impudica; assembly: GCA_963682025.1. Lineage (NCBI taxonomy): Eukaryota > Metazoa > Arthropoda > Insecta > Diptera > Scathophagidae > Cordilura > Cordilura impudica. The sequence continues at coordinate 208,175,275 of OY821518.1, forward strand.
ACGAACAATATTGAGGTTTGTTAAGCATTTTTAGATCAGGTTTTATCACTTGTGTCCCCTCAGGTAATGATTTAATAACCTCATCACTGTCTCGCTGATCCGTCTATTCTAAAAGGCTAAACGTATACGTATAACAACTATCACTCATTCATTTTTGCAGATAAAAATGGATGAAATTTTATCCTCTCTTTAAAATTATTTTGAAAGTGAACATAAGTCCATTTTATCTTACAAACTAAGTCTCGAAAAGCAAAATGGTAGGCATTATTCTGCCTTACTCTTGAATTTTATTTATGTTTCCATTTAGTTACTTTCTCAAAACTAGTTCTAGTAATTAATATACGAGTGTTTTTCAGTCCCAGAAAAAAACTATAATCATATAATATTATCATATTTTAGAAATAGCTTTATTTCAGCAGGGGGAAGTTTATCAGCTTTTAATAAAAATAGTCGGTATCCTGTACACAGCAGAACAACGCATAACTAGTTATGAATTACTCTGCTTAGACAGCGTTTTATAAATTTAATAAGCATTAAAGCACATAAGGTACAAATGGGTATGTTATGAAATAAACTAAAAAATATTATGAAAGTCAGCATTCTAAACTTGGTGTCCTCCCAATAATACATGAACTATATCTGTAGTGGATCAAATAAAAATCACGTATGAGCATTATTTATTTAGCACTAGTTATTTGAGTTATAAAACCTCTTCACATTTGTCATCGATGTGATATAATTATCTTAAATAAGATAATGGACTAAGAATGTGCACTTAAGCTAATTTTGCTTTTGTAATACACATTTGAAATTTTGAAAGATGAAGGAAGTTATCGATTTTCATAAAAAAAAGAAAAAATGAATATCATGTCATTAAAGCTATTTTTGCGGTCATAGCTTGATAAGCCTATAAAACATGGTATTGCAAATATAAGGGACCCTTTTCTCGAAAGTCATGTTGTTGGATATCTTACATTAGTTCTAAATCGATATCAACATTCATAATTGTTAAACCATCCACATTTATCAATCTGTTTGGACCGAAAAAGTGTCTATTTTTAATCTATTTAACAAGCAGATATCTGTGGTGTTCTAGAATAACCGCATATGTCATAAAATCAAAATGTTCAGAGGAGCCAAAAAAAGTTATATTTGAAATTATGGGCTCGGTATAAAGTTTTTAGAGCTTTTTATTTAACAGTCCTGTAGATATGGGCAATAAGTACTTTATATAAAGTTTTGAGTCAAAAATCTTCAGAGGAATAGATCCTAGAGAAGGGCGAAAAAACAATATGTAAGTAACACTCAAAGTGTGTGCAGATAAAACAACTTATGTCAACAAACATCGTTTTCTTTGAAAAAGAAAACTACCAATGCAACCACGTAGACATAAGTTGTTGTTGCTTGAAAAATGGATTTTTTTGTTCCTCAACAAAAAGTTAACGGGACTTAGGATGAGAATATAAGAACGTATGAAGAATAATAGTGACAAAAAATAACATAAATAAACACACAAGTTTTCATAAGTGGTTATAAACTGAAAAATAATCCAAAATTATTTTGCATTTTTTTTCATTAATAACAACGTATGTCGCTATGTGTCGTTTTCTGAGAAAATAATTTGTCAGCTAACAAACGTAGGTCGACATACGTCGATAATGCTGCAACTTAATTTAATAAACATTTAAGTTACGTCGTCATTTAAAGAAAAAACTCAGAAATTGTCAATATTTTTTTTTTGTTAAATTTAACATGTAAAGAGCGTTAAAAATTAATATATTTGGCGATTATTTCAGAAAACCACAGATATTACTTACGAAGTCGGTCTCCTGTACTGGGATTTCATTTAATAAATATACATTTTTCCAAATACATTGTTTTGCCTCCTAAAATTCTTTTCATTTAAAAAATGTTCTGCACTAAACGAAATTAGTTTAGTACTTATAGGCACGAAGTCCGGTTATATATTTTCAACAGAAGTTAAAGGCTTACCTCAAATAAACAAATACTGTTCTTTCAAAAGAAAGAAATTGCTAAGGCATAGTCGAATTCTCTTATTAGTAATTACAAAATAAAATAACTTCAATTGCATGCGCTAAGTGGTGCAACAAAACAAAGGCAACAACCTTTAAAGCATCGAAGCATACACACTAATTCTAATTGATGATCACATGCACGTGAATTGGACTACAAAATTACATATCCACTTATTTTAGTTAGACAAAACGGTGTAAATGCACATGAGCAAAAAAAAAAAAAAATATATGATGTGACTGCATCAAGTTGGAGCATATAGTATCAATCGCCTGCGAATAATAAGAATCTGCTAAGGATTCCACACATAAAAATTATATTTTTCTCCAATATTTAATCTGTCTCTCTTAAGTCCATCAATACGTAACCAGAATTTTATGTAAACAAATCGCAATAGCTTTTAAGCGAAATAACAAATCATAATGAAAATTACAGCTAATGTAGTATTTTCAGTGATACGAGTAATTTGGCAGGTTATAGACCATTTCCGAGCAAAAAGCTTTAGATCACACTTTTTGCATGATCCCAATATCTCACGCAACCATTTTATCCCACAACTACAACATAAGTTAAATCTCTTTCGCGAACTTTGCTTTCTTTTGTATCTGAATTGGTTCATGTACATTATATCCATTAATGTCTAAATAAAAATCCATCTCTGGGAGCTGATAGAATTCGAAAATGACGTTTCTTCCATAAAGCGGTATTTATATTTGTTGATGAAATTACGTTTAAGTTTTGTAGCAAGTTCTTTCCCAGATATTCTTTTCAGTTTTTCGATCCGGAATCTTCTACACTTTCTTAGAAAAAACTCGGAGTACTTTTTATTCAGATTTTACATTACAAGTGGCAATATTTTTCTCTTCCAGGCTTCTCACAATAGTTGGAATGTTCGTTATAATTGTTAATAACTCAGGAAACCGCTTTACTGCATAAGCGATTATTATACCCTATATCACTATGTGGTTTGGGTATAATGAGTTTGTGCTGCTGTTTGTAACAACCAAAAATATTCGTCCTAGATCCATCTTTTATTATACCGATCGATTCAGAATCACTTTTTGAGTCGAAATAGCAATGTCCGTCCGTCCGTCCGTCCGTCTGTGTGTCCATGTAAAGCTTGTAATCAAACTGCAGGTCGCAAATATGAATGTATTTTGATGAAATTTGGTACATAAGCTTTTATCGGCCATGGGATGAACTCTATTGAAATTGGTGAGAATCGGTCCATGTTCAGACCTAGCCCCCATACAAATTACCCATATGAAATCGACTTAAATTGCGATAAGATCCAGATTGTCATACAAATCTTAGTCAAATTGGGTTTGTATGTATATATTACATCCATTAATCAGTAGTCCAAAAATGATCCCTATTGGACAACTCTTAGTCATAGGCCCCATATAGAGCTGCTTCCCGATCTTCACATATATCTATCAAAAAACAAAAATATTGCACTGATTCTTCTCAAATTTTATTTGTATATATTTTTGCAAAATACAAGAGACTTTACCAAACATGATCGGTCCATTTTTAGGCCTAGTGCCCATATAGATATAGCATCCGATATGAACTTTTTCATATCTGCAGCCGAAAAAATTAATAAAAATCCCACTCAAATTTGGTTTATGCTTATTTTCTATATCCAGTTGGTTGGGCCTGAGAGATAGGGTCTCTAAGCGCATGGTATAGGGTATCGTATAGTCGGTCTAGACCGACTATAATTTTCTTACTTGTCTTTGATATGTTAAGCTTTATATCGCGGCTATGACTAAAAATTTCTCAATAGGGTTTATTTTTGGACTACAGATTAATAGATGTAACAAATTGCAAAACCCCAATTTAACTCAGATCTTTATTATAATTTTTATCTTAGGTAATTTAAATCGATTTCATATGTGGTTGTTTGTATGTGGACATATTTGCGACATTCAGTTTGATTAAAAAGTTCACAAGGACACACAAACAGACGGATAGACGGACAAACGGACGGATGGCCATCGCTAAATCTATTTGAAAAGTGATTTTGAGTGCTTCGGTATTATAAAGGATAGGTCTAGGCCAAATATTTTTGATAGTAGCAAACATAAGCGTAAACTTTTATACCCCGACCACATAGTGGCATGGGGTATAATAAGCCATCCATAGACTTATGTGGAATTCAGAAATTTAATAAAACAAGAAATATAAATGTCAACTTTCAACAAAATCCATCAACAGATGTTGCAATTAGATCAAAATTTTTAACCGTAGTAGGTTTTACCGACTGTCCAATTTGAACTGCAATAACTTTGGATTATAACACTCTACTATATAAATGTGCATCTAAATGCACATAAGGGCATGAGTATCTAATTGGTCACTGGATGAATTAATATTTTGTTCCCATTTAAAAATACACTTTCTAACAAAATTTCAAATTTGTCAACAAAATTGGCTAAGTCTAACATCAAAATTAAAAAGAAAACTACCTAAAAACTTTATTGTCGTAGAGTAAGTTTGGGTATTGTAGAATATGCGTATAATGTGGACCAACCATTTATTTCGAAAACTATTTCTTAAATCTGGGTTTATAGATACGTGACGTGTCGATAAAAATTAATATTGCCTTTGCATTTATGAAAATATTTGTACTGGTTATTTGTCGGTTACTTCGGAAGCACGTTTAGGTGCTTTCGATATTTTTTATAAAGTGTGTGCGTGGTGTGATTATGTACATTTATATTACATATATACTGGTTTTTTTTTAAATTTTTTTAATAATCTATAAATAAATATTCGTAATTTATTATTATGTACATATATTTAGTTTTTATTTTTTATAAATATTTTCTTAACTAGTCATTTATTGTTCGGTTTAAGATCTGTATATATTTTTCTAATGAAAGGGAGATAATTTTTGTAATGTAAGAGAAATATTAGAGAAAAATTGAAGACAGCGCTAGATGGAGTAGCTACTTTCGAACAAAGCGACTTGTTCATCCTCAGCATCCTTCTGCCTATTACTTCAACTTTCTTAACTTATTTCGGAAATCGGGCAATGTGGAATACTATGCTGTAAGTTGAGAGAGAATCGAACAAGAGCTAATACTCGTATTACTTTCTTACTTGTTTATATATATATATTTTTCTGAGTGAAAAAAATACGGTAGTTTATTTGTTGATTCACTCAAATTTTTCCAAATATGCAGTACCGTTATGATTCTTTGAAAATATAAAAAAATTTTAACATTTCAATGTTTAGTTTTGTAAATAAGCAGTCATTTCTTAAGTCGTTTTAATTATCGGTAAATATTTGTATTAAGAAAACTTTATGGTCACCAAAAGGGTTTTATTGATCTTTTAAAACATTTTAATACATTATGCTGTAGTTCAAATTGACATTGTTAAACTATGGGTAAAAATAAGAGCTCCATTACCGCTGGATGGGAGATCACTTGGAATTGCTTCCAAAATGATAATTCAATTGCTGAAGTGGTGAAAATATTATCATTATCGCGTGGAACTGTTGTTAACGCTATTAAAAATTTACAAAAATGTAAAACTTTTGATAATTTGCAAAGACATAAACAACGCAAAAAACACAAGCGGAAGATAGGCTTATGGCCAGGATGCGTAAAATTGACCCATTCGCCATATAAACTCAGATTAGATCCTGCATGAAGTCTCATATTGGCACTAAAATATCGGCAAGGACCCTAAGAAGGCTTGCGGTTTGCAATAATAGAATTTCGTAAAAATCTAAATTTGTTTAAATTAATAGTGGGAGTGTTGAATGTTCAGCGTTTTCGGAAGTGAAGGCAGATCCTATGTGCAACTACCAGTAAACAAATGGTTGGACCCAAAGTAAACACAAAAAAACCGTAAAGCACGGAGGGTCGTCAGTAATGGTGTGGGAATGTTTTACCTCGTCCGGGGTTGATCCCTTAGTTAAAATCGATGGGAAAATAACTAAGGAAATGTACAAAGATATCCCGCAGAATAACTTAGACAATGTTTATGCTGATGATTTACCAGTAGCAGGGATATTTCAGCGGGATAACGACCCGAAGCCAACATCTCAGGTCATTAAGACTTGGTTAGCTGAAAGAACTATAAAGATTCTTGAGTGGCCAGCTCAAAATCCCGATTTAAGCTGCATAGTAAATTTATGGCGGATCGAAAAACCGACAGTTGCGGCCAGAAAACCTACAAATAAAAATGCAGATTTCGTGGATTTTAAAGCGGCGTTTGAGAAAGTCCCAAGAAAATTACTGATTTACAAATTGCATATGTTGGTTTGTCCATAAAACTGGTAAATTTAACTGAAATCATTACAATGGCACTAAAGTAACAGTATGGACAGGAAATGAAATATCGGTAAAATTTAATACTTATTCGGGTGCAAGACACGGATGTATTTTTTTCACTCTACTATTTACACTGTACCTAAATGATTTACACGATATTTTGGATGGCAGTTTAACGGTTGGGGGGATAAATATGCGCCTACTGCTTTAAGCTGAAGATATGGTGCTGCTATCGGATAATATGATTATTATGCAAAAAACGATGGATAATTTGGAAAGTTATTGCAATCAATGGAACATGGAGAAATCTTAAATGTTGGAGGAGGTCGGTTATCAAAGTAAGAGAATTGGATGTATAAAGGGCAACAGGTGAGAATTGTAAACTAATATCGTTACCTGGGCCTTATTCTCACACCAAAACTGTCGTTTGTGAAACATCTTGCAAAACGCAATGCACAATCAAAAATCAGCATTAACTCTAATTGGCAGCATTTCCTTAGTAAGCCATCAGTAACATTATCGTTTAAGTGGTGCCTATTCCAAGCTGTGTGAAGATCCATTCAGTGAAGTTGACAAGTTACAAAGATATTTTATAAAAAGAATTTTAAAGCTTCCGGATTTTATACCGAATTATGTCATATCCTTGAAACAAATGCCGAAGATAATCACTTCTGTACACTGAATCTACACTTGAGTTACATTTTTAATACGATATTCAAGTATAATGCGTCGAGATTACCACATAAGCTTTCATTATTGGTATTAAATAAAAATATTTTTTGGGCAAAACAATTTTATCAACTTGGTACATATTTCAGTATAAGGTTGGATGCTGAAAACCTGAAGACACAAGACTGGATAAGAAAAGGTACCGGATTCCTACAAGAACTAAAGAACAACAGCATTCACGAAAATAAAGAGAAGGCATTGGCTAGTAATACGCGTTTCTACAGATATTTAAATTATGGAATTGGTGAAGCATATATCAGAGATAATTGGAGCCAAAACAAAATTTCACTCATCTTTAAAACCAGATGCGATATGTTACATCTGAATGCTAATTATTTCGGAAATAACGATAATAGAGCATGTACTTTATGTAATCTGAGGGAAGAGGAAACACTACATCATTTTATGCCACACTGTCCAGTATTAAGAGAGTTCAGACTCAGATATATTGAAAAAACGACCATGGATAACAATATAATAATATATGATGGTTGGAATAAACTTTATAACTATGTTACTAGTCCTTTAAAATATAGAAAAACTATAATAGACGAATTCATTTAAAGGATTTAACAAATTTGTATACAAAAATTTATGCATACTCGTATTTTATTTTTTATTTATTTTTTATTTTGTATTATATTATTAAGTTTTCTGTATTGTACATAAACTTAAGAAAAAGCAAAATAGAAAAACTACTACTAGCATTGATTTTCGAAAGCTGGTTGGGATTTTTTCATGCAAAAACAATTTGTTGAAAACAGATAATATCTCATTGACAAAACAATCAGGCACGTATTTATAAAATTCATAACAGATACCTTCCTGACCAAGGGCTTTATCATGTTTCAGAGTTCTCATGACTCTAGAAATTTCCCAGCATTCTATAAGTGAATCTTTAAGGCATCTGTAACATATGACATGGCCCAACAAATTGTAAGAATGTTATCATCATTTTGTAACATAGTTCTAAAATGCGAAAAGTAATCATCAGATTGTAAATAACCTTTAGCAACATAAGTTTTTGACCTCTTGAATTCGCTCCTGAATTTCAGTTGCTCTATGTTTTTGTTATAATATTTGATTTTTTTTTGTATTGCATAAATTTAGATACTTAGTTCTAGCTGCAAAATATCGCGATTTATTGAGAAGTGTGTGTTGTGTTCTACATATTTTGAGTCCTTCAAGCATATGGTTACGAGTCGAGCACATTTCCAGTCAAACCATTTTTGTTTTGGTTCAAAAAAGGGTTTGTTTACTTGTTTAACATAAGCTTGTTTTATTTGTAATTCACACAATCAATTCATCTACAAGTATATTAGATTGTAGATCGATGACAATAGCGATATAGCTGAGGTTTTCCGCATATTTAGCTGTAAAGTTATTCTTCCAGCGTAATTTCGAAACAGAAGATTTTACATTTCTATTAACGTCTAAACATGCAGTCGTTAAATTCATACATAAGGGCATATGATTTGAGTAGGGTTTGGATGCAATCGTGACAGAACTATACCACCATAAAAACTGTATTCACCTTGTGCATCATTTTTAGTTCTACCATTAAGCCTATGCCACCAATGTTTTCAATCAAATTTATTAGTCTTCTACATTGGGCATTCAGTTCTTTGTCCTTTTACCATCTATATTCACGTACATGTGGTAAATCTTGCAAAAAGTTTTCGTCTAGAACTTGCTCTTCTTAGTTTGTGGCACTAATATCTTTCAAAAAATTTCCAAACTTATCCGTGTCACATATCAAGTAAGTACAGTTCAAATATCTTGTTATAAAATAAAACAAAATTTCTTCTCGTTTTGCAGATAACACAACATTATTAAAAAGGTTTACAAATGTAAACGCGTAAGTTTTCTGAAGTTCCTTTCTGAAGGCGTATAAGCAACCACCACTTGCACGTCCAGCTTTATTAGTTTTATTTGCTGCTATCCGATTTAAAGTGGTTTTTAAAATAAAATGTAAAGCGATGTTGGTTTTCAGCAGTAACATGAGTTTCAAAAAGGAAAAAATATCGAATTTGTTTATATAAGTTCAAAATTTCCAAAATTAATTGATTTAGCAAGATTCGCTATATTATAAGAAACTAAACGTCACAGATTAAATTGTTATTGTGTAGAGCTATTTTCCTTGTTTTCACCGCTGCTGTGCTATCCATTTTTAGCGGCAACATTAATCGAATAGTTACATTCTGTTAAAAGGTTGTTTAAATAGTAAGCTTCTTTAATAGAATTTACCATAACGTTTCCATTTGACCACGTATATTTTGTGTCGTTTATAAAAATACAGAATTCTCCTAGTCTAACTTTGACAGTTTTCTGAGTTTGTGATATATATTTGCTGAGGTGCCTTAGATTATATCGAACATTTTGTTCCTCCTCTGTGTAATCCTTTTGGATAAACACTTTTTGAACTTTCAACTTATTTTTAGCAGAAATGACGTTGTTAGACTGCATGTTTGACTCTAAAAAAAACTATGTGAGTCCTATCACAGAGGAGATGTGTAAACATCTATTTACACATCAATTAAAAACTCAAACAGTAAGCGTCTTCTATGTATAGCAAGCAACTGCTATGGTTGTTATACTTGATGGTTGCAGGTGTTTGCTATACATTCATGGCGCTTTCTGTTGGTTACTGAATCAGCTAAATAAATTTAAATCATAATCTTTGCTCCAATACACTTACATATACTTCACACCGATTTTCTCTTACGCTGTTTTTGTGATTGTGTTGTGAAATCGATTTTTACCCCCCTGAACGCATAGATGTTTACATATAAAAAAAATGATCTTCCTGAAATCATTCCACTTGATACAACATTAATATCCACTTTGAGCACTTTTGAGCATATATTTAAAAATTGAGTTTTGGCAGCAGTTATAGTAGCACACTTTAGCACATTTACAACAATGTTTGATGATCGGTTAATATACTCAAGACGAGATGTTAATTTTTTTATGGAATTTTTGAGTTTTAAATTTTCTTCTTTCAGCTCTTTAATATCCGATTTAATATCAATCAAGTCTGACTTACGCGTAACATCTTTGAGTTTTTGATCAAGAAGGCTGCAAAGTTTCTCACAAGAAAAACATCTTGAGGGGTGGTTCCGTTGGTAGCTAACATACTTTGGCATGGTAGTTTTTTTTTACACGAACTTGTCTCAGTATGATCAGGTGATGTAAGTTCTATTGTGCGTTTATTGTTCATTTATTATTTTAAGTATACTTAAAGGCATATGATAAAAAAAGTTTAACATAATTGGCAGTACTTTTTAGTAGAACAGCTGGTGAATATCCAATTGTGCGGTAAAGGTACAGCAGTATTACGCTTTAGCTAAAACAATGCCAAACAGATGTGCCGAAGTAATCCTCCAAAGAGGACACCCAACAAAATAGTAAAGATTCAAAATAGTTTAGATTAAAAATAAAACAATTTAAACAAATTTTTACAATTTATTTTTAGACGACTTAATTATATGTCCACACAAACTATATAAGACTGACATATACCTTGTACAAAAAAAAGTATTTACAATTAATTATTTTTTAAGTTTTTGTAATTAATTAACTGTTAGATATTTTTTCACAGAATTTCCTCAGATTTGGTTTTCGATGTGTGGATCAATCTGAAGTTCTTAAAAGTATTACATCAATTAAGTCAAATGCTGTGGGCTTAGATGAAATTAATCCAAGATTTTTAAAAATTGTCGTTCCTAAACTTCTTCAATTTCTTACGTATTTAATTAATACAATATTAACAAAATCAATTTTTCCTGATATGTGGAAAAAAGCAAAAATCATTCCTATTCCAAAGAATAACAGCGACTTCCGACCTATTGCGATACTACCATTTCTATCCAAGGTTATGGAAAATCTTATGTACGGGCAAATGAATGAGTATTTAAAGAATCATCATCTCCTTACGGATAGTCAATCTGGGTTTAGACAGGACAGAAGCTGCATTACGGTTTTGATCGATGTAGTGGAAGAAATTAGATCAAAGCTGGATAAGAATATGGTATCATTTCTTGTGCTTTTAGATCTCAGTAAGGCCTTCGATACTGTTGATCTCTCGATTCTACTCACTAAACACGAGAAAATCTTTAATTTCTCAAGTTCGGCTAATAAACTTATATCCTCTTATCTTATTAATCGCAAACAAGTGGTTTCTTTAAATGGAGTGACTTCTAAAGCAGCGGATGTTGACAGAGGTGTGCCTCAGGGGTCTATTCTTGGTCCATTGTATATTAACGATTTGCCTGGGGTTCTGAATTACTGTGTCGTACAAATGTATGCTGATGACGTACAGTTGTACTTAAGCCGCAGAATAGAAAATGTACAACATTGTACTGACTGTATTAATAGTGACTTGGATAATATACATAAATGGGCATGTACAAATGGCTTATGTATAAACCCTGATAAATCGAAATGTATTTTCATTTCAAGAAGTAATAAAAAAAGACTGAATGACAATATTTTTCTACATATTAACAACTCAAGAATCGACTTTGTTCAATCATCATTGAACTTGGGAATCACATTTAATGCTGAACTTTCTTGGTCTAACCATATAAATATATCAGCTGGTAAAGTTCATGGGATGTTGACAAACTTGTGAGCTGTGCAATCATCGATGGCGTTTGATATAAGAATGCTTTTGGCAAAAACCTATTTAATACCAGTTCTACTGTACGGGTGTGAAATATTTGCAAATTGCGACACTATTGACTTTAATCGCTTCGAGGTCACATATAATAATATAGCCAGATATGTTTTCAACAGAGGCAGACGAGATAGTATATCATCATATTCATACCAGTTACATAATACAAGTTTTAAAGATTTACTAAAATATAAAAGCCTTTTAATGATGCATAAGATTATTTATCTGAAGAACCCAGAATATCTTTTTAACAAAATTATTTTTGCACAATCGCCTCGTGGAAGAAATTTGATATCACAAAAATACAAATACCTAATGTCTACAAGACAATTTTTCAACTACACCACGTGTCTTTGGAACAATTTACCATCATATATCCAAGTACAAAGTAACGCATTACTTTTCAAAAAGGAACTTAAAAATTTTTTTGTTTGAATCTATGTTAAATGTCAACTTTATTATGTTCCTTATTATGTTAATTTTTATGATAAATTTACTTTATTTTTATTAAACTCGAAATTTACTGTAACTCAATGTTAATATTACAAATGTTACTTGCTATCACTGTACTTTATAAGATTTTTTCTTGTTGTGATAGCAATTCAATAAAACAATATAATAATAATAACATATGTTTTTTCAAAAAATAAGTGGTCAGGATATTCTTTTTACGACCTAGTCTTAAATATAGCATCCAATATCATCTTTTTCTTATCTGCAGGCAAACAACTAATAACAATGCCACTAAAATTTGGTTTAGCCTTACTTACTACATTCAATTAGTTCGACTTAAGACCTTTTCTCTAAACACAAGGTTAGGATACCTATAGTCGATCTAGGCCGACCATAATTTTCTTATTTACTTAATTTGATTTTATTTTCCATCAACTAATTAATTTCTGTAAGCCGGTTAGAGAAATAACCTGCAGCACTTTTAGTATTAAATTAACCTGCATCTTTGAGAATTGAAACACGTAGTTAGTGCTTAACCAAACATTTTGTTAACGATTTTTTTCTATCTTCAGGTTAAATGTTGAGATTAGTTTTAACCTCAGTTTATTTATTTCTATGGTTAACGGGCTTTAGAGTCTGTGTTAATATTCTGTATATGTACATACGTATTAATTTTATTTAAATTTTGTTTTTACATTAGGAATGTAAATTATATAGTCATACATTAATAAACCCGCAATGGCCGGAAAACGGAAATCATATAAAATTTTAAACGCAATTTATTTACTATTTGTGGCAAAGTTTAACGTGTTCAACCATGTTGTATAGCCACAAAGGTTATGTTTTATTGTTTCGTTGGTTTGTATAAACAACATTTTTAAAATAAGTACAACATTTTTTAGTTTTTTTTTTAACAGTTTTTTATTTTTCTTTAATTTTATGATTTTGTTTTATTTTCATTACGCTTCTAACGTTCGTGTTGTTGACATAAACATAATTTTTAAATAAACGACCATGTTATAAAGAAATGAAAAAATAAAACATAAATAAAAAAGCAACATGCAACTTTGTTATAAAATACTTTTTTGTTTAAAAAAAAAACTATAGTATTTTTTTATAGCAAAAACAGGGCAGACACAATGTTATTTAATTTGTGATTTTTTTTAGCCCAGTCTGACCCATATCCATTGAAACAATTATTCAAATTTTTTACTAAATGAATGTTTTAATAAGACCGAGAAGAAGTATTTAAAATAAATTTTTATGAAAATTAGAAAATTGTTAAAATATATTGCTTCTAAAATCGTGTAAATATCTGGGGAAAGTCCTTGTTGTTTAGGGACATAATTTTTGTGTTTGCAGGATTTTGTTATGTTCATTTGTATGCATGAAATGTTTGAAGAAAAAAATTGTCACATACAAACATAAGTGTAACTAAGAGTTGTAGATAGTGTACTCAAAAAAAAAAGATTAAATGTTTTTAATTTTTAAAAAAATTTGTTTTGCTTAAAAAATGTCAGAGTTGCACTTAATAAATACAAAGTGATATGTATTTAACCCACATTATGTTGGTGATTACAGTGACATTTCTCATAACAACATTACGTTTTTTTAAGCTTAAAATATGTTTTGGGTTTAGCTTGACAGTTTTTCGTTTTTCTTTCATTTTTTTTCTTACTTTATAACTAAACGAGTATATCATGGGGGCTGTTTAGTTTGCTATAAAGTGTCATATTTGAAAATGAAATACGGCTGCTTTAGTAAATGTGAGCCATTATGGTAGTTTTCTTTGGGGGCATATTTGTGGTTTTTTAACTGTTAGAGCTTCTTAAAAGGAAGGACATTTTCAAGATTTTTGCTTAGTTTTTCTGATTAAGGCCAACATTTTCAAAAAAATAACGATTTATTATTTTTGCAAGTATTATTTCCTAGCAAAAAACAAACAGCCAAGGAAATAAACGCTATTACGTGGATCTATATGGTTGTAATTGTGGATTAGTACCAAAGAATTTAACATGAGCTTGGACTATAAGGATGTCATGATAAATCACGTGTTCGAAATAGTCAGCGTTTTCATTTTAATTTTTATACCCTGTTTGTAACAACCAAAAATATTTGACCTAGACCCATCTTTAATTATACCGATCGAATCAGAATCACTTTCTGAGTTGATTTAACAATGTCCGTCCGTCCGTCCGTCCGTCCGTCCGTCCGTCCGTCCGTCTGTGTGTCCATGTAAAGCTTGTAATCAAACTGCAGGTCGCAAATATGAATATATTTTGATGAAATTTGGTATATAAGCTTTTATCAGCTATGGAATGAACGCTATTGAAATTGGTGAGAATCGGTCCATGTTCAGACCTAGCCCCCATACAAATTACCCATATGAAATCGACATAAATTGCCATAAGATCCAAATTGTCATATAGATCTTACTCAAATTGGATTTGTATGCGTTCATTACATCCACTAATGAGTAGTCCAAAAATGATCCCTTTGACCCCATATAGAGCTTCTTCCCGATCTTCAGTTAAATCTATTAAAAAACAAAAATATTGCACTGATTCTTCTCAAATTCTGTTTGTACATATTTTTGCAAAATACAAGAGACTTTACCAAACATGATCAGGATCGGTCCATTTTTGGACCTAGCCCCTTTATAGATATAGCATCCGATATGAACTTTTTTATATCTGCAGCCAAAAAAATTAATAAAAATCCCACTCAAATTTGGTTTTTGCTTATTTTCTATGTCCAGTTAGTTGGGCCTAAGAGATAGGGTTTCTAAACGCATGGTATAGGGTATCGTATAGTCGGTCTAGACCGACTATAATTTTCTTACTTGTTTTTTATTGTTAATTGTTGTCAGTTGTATGTCATATCGTGTCATTTGCTTTGACCCCTTACTATTATATAAAATGAAAGCCAAGTGAAAACGGCAAATTCCTGTTCCTAAAAAAATAAGATAACACTTGAAATCCAAAATGCAATTGTCAACATGTTGCAACTTGTTTTTGCTTTGCCGCTCGCACAGCTATTATTAATTTGTTTCAAAGATTTATCAATTGGTTAGCTTATAAAATATGTTGTATCGTACAATATGGATGAAATACTTTTTGCGTATCCAACAGGAAGCGACTGCACTACAATATATGAATTAGTTCTTGCATGTCCGAGCGAAAGCCCAAAAAGCGGGTGCGATAATTAAGGCAAAAGTGGACTAGTGAGAGGCTGGTGCAAGAAGTATAATCGAGGGAAGGTACATGGAATTTCTTATCGAAAAATAACGGGATAGAAATTTGCGGGAGGCTCTCTAGCAAGATGTGGAAATGGAAAGAAAATTCCGTGATCCGAAGTTGCAACGAAATGTAATAGTCGTCGCTGCTCTTTCCGGTAAAATACCTGGAATATAAGAATCTTGTAAATAACTAAATATAACATTTTTAGGTGGTATTTAATAGCAAGGGGCATACAAAGAGTGGGGACCTGGTGGGAAAGCAGATGCTATTAACACTATTTACAATTGGCCTAAGTTCATGGAACCAACATATGAAGATTCAGGCTCCCACAACATAAAATTTTGCAAAAGTGAGTATATATAAAATAAGTATTTCGTAGTGCTCAGCAGTATCGTTAATATTGTAACATTGTTATCCATTAGCTTCACCTGATTCACCGTCTGAGGCAGAATTCAATATAGCGTGGGATGGCTCACAGATATTGGGCATCCGTAATGAAAACGGCCTGCCAATAAAATGTCACCAAATCTTGACGGCAATCATTGAAAGACACTATTTTTTATCGATTTTTGTCAGATTAGATGATTTAAAGAATACCCATTTGACAATTCGGGTAATTTTTGTTTTCAGTAAATTGGACATAATGAAAATCAGGCATAAGAATATAATAATCTGGAAATGTTAATTTTAATATGTACCACCATACTCTTAAAAACAACCTTTAAGGAGTGCTTTTCTTAAAAATTACATATTCTTAAAAAAGTACATTTTCTTAAAAAAGTACATTTTCTTAAAAAAGTTTATATTGTTAAAAAGAATTATTGTTGACCTTTATTGTTGTTGTGTGATTCTTCAAAAAGTACCATTTCTTAAAAAAGCACCTTATCTTAAAAAAGAAAATTTTCTTAAAAAAGCACCTTTTCTTAAAAAGATGTGTTTTATTAAAAAAGTACATTTTCCTAAATAAGTATATTTTTTTAAAAAATTTAATTTCCTAAAAAGAAGGTACAGTTTGTTAAAAAAAAAATGTATTTTCTTTAAAAAGTACTTTTTCTTAAAAAAGTTTATATTCTTCAAGTTTATATTTCTTAAAAAAGTACCTTTTCATAAAAAGATGTATTTTATCAAAAAAGTACATTTTCTTAAGTAAGTAAATTTGCTTAAAAAATTTAATTTCCTAAAAATAGGGTACATTTTGTTAAAAACGTACTTTTTCTTAAAAAAGTTTATTTCTCAAAATAGTACTTTTCTTAAGAAGTAACCTTTTCTTAAACAGTAACTTTCTTAAAATATAAAATTTCTTGAAAAGGTATTTTTCTTTAAAAGTACCATAACTTAACAAAGTGCCTTTTCTTAGCACAGTAATTTTTTTTCTTAAAAAAGTACCTTTTCCTAGAAAAGTACATTTTCCGATAAAAGTTTATTTTTTTTAAATTTTACCTTATTTAAAATAGTACTTTTTTAAGAAAGGACCTTTTATTTAAAAATTATCTTCTTTTAAGAATTAAACTTTCCTAAAATAAGTACTTTTTGAAAAAAATAATTTTTCCAAAAAGGTAAATTTTTATAAAAAAATATAATTTCTTAAAATTATAAAGAGCATTTACTTAAAAAGTGTCACCTGCTAAAAAAGTAAAAGAGCTTATAAAGGTAAAAAAGCTTATAAAAGTGCAATTCCTTAACAAAGTACACTTTTTTGAAAAAGGATCTTCTCTTAAAAAATTTAATTTTGTTAAAAGAAGTACTTTTTGAAAAAAATTATTTTTCTATAAAGGTAAATTTTCCTATAAAATTATAATTTCTTAATAGTACATTTTCTTAAAAAAGTACCATTTCTGAAAGTGTATTATCACTTGCTAAAAAATTTGAATATTTTAAAGAAGTACTTTGGCTAAGAAAGTAAAATAGTTTGTAAAAGTATAAAAGCTTATAAAAGTGCAATTTCTTAACAAAGTACATTTTCTTTAAAAAGTAAATTTTCTTGAAAAAATTCTGTTTCCTTAAAGAGGTATATTTCTTATTTTTTCTGAAATTTTCAGACAGTTTGAAATTAATACTAAAATACAAATTTTTATATTGTTTTAATTTTTTGTCTAAAGGTAGATTTAAGCTTTAATTTTTACTTAATTATTAACTAAATTTTGTGTTTAAATTGTTAACTAAATTGTCATGCGACAGATATTTTGGAACATCAGATGGCTGTTTCTAATGGAGACTATGACTCATTACTAATGCTTTGTAGGTAGATATTAGTGCAATGCCAATTAGGAAATTGTTAGATATTTATACAAAGGTTTTGTTAAGATAATTCAAATATTTTGCTACGAAGATTGAGTTCAAATATTCTCGGATTTTGGCTTCACGATTAATTTCGATTTTCATGTATCCGATTTTCACAATGTATCCATGATACAATTTGTTTTTTCTAAGACCCTGTAAGTTAGAAAAAAAATCAAAGTTTTTGATGTTACAAGGTATGCGGGATTAAATATGATTGTTCATAGAAATATTTTGGAATTTGGAAGAAATTTACGATTCGGTTAGATTGTTCTCAGATTTTGAAATTAGAATAAATCCTATGTTGAGTTGGATTGTTTATAGATTTGGAAAACTAGAAGAACCCTACGATTGAATTTGCGAAATTGTAAGAAATCCGCGAATGAGTTGGATATTTTTTCGATTTTGGAAGCAAGAAGAAATCCTCGGTTTATTTTTCCTTATTTTTGGAAATTTGAACCAATGAATAGAAGCAATCCAGAATTGAGTTTGTTGGCGGCTTTTCAAAATTGAATTATATTTATTTTCCAATGAATTTTGAATGAGTTATTTTCTGAGATTTTTACTTTGAATAGTTAGTCTTTTTCAAATCGTTCAACTGTCAACACCAAATAAAGTTAATAAAAATAAATTATTTTGAATTGTTATAAAATTTTGGAAATTAGAAGAAATCCATGATTGAATTGATTTGCTATTGGCTTTTAAGAATTATTGTATTGTATTTGTAACAGCCTAGGATTCTACCAGATTAAGGAAATATATTTAAATGAACTATTTATATTCTCGACTTATTTACTTATTATTCAACGTCAAAGAAACACAACTTATTGCATCAGAAAACTAAAATATATTAATCCATATATACGTTGGCTGTCACTTGTGGTTGGGTTGCCACATCCCTCCTATATTTTTAAGCTTCAACGTCACTTAGGCCTGGGTCCATCTGGATCGATATTCTGTGATGTTGATGGTACTTCCGGTGACTGCTCATTACCGGCACGACGATTATTGGCGGAATCCATGTCTTGTTGATGTTCGAGATGTTCTGAATCTTCAACCGAAGTCCTATTAGGTTTGGCTAAAGATGGCAGCGGTGAATCAGCTGGAACTTTCTTAATATGAGTAATGTTTCTACGATACGTACTGCCTTCTCCTCATATTACGACATCATTTCCTTTCCTATCAGTTACTTCATATTCAGTTTTCCCAAATGTCGATAATTTACTACTGTGAAGAGTATTTCGGAGTAGTACCTTATCCCCAACTTGGATGTCACAATCGATGGCGTTTCTGTCAGAATCGGCTCTTTGTTTCCCCTTTTCCTTATTAGCAATGTCTTTATCTCTGGCTTCAGAGTCGATAACATGCTCTTCAACGTCATTCAGCGATGGAATCTTATCTCTAATAACTCGATTAAAAATAAGTTCCGATGGAGCGTTCCCAGTTGTACCATGCGGGGTGACGTTGTACATGAGTGTAAACCTACGAATCTCTTTTTTATAGTCCAAACCCTGTGAGTGAGCAATTTGAAGACGTTTTACCAGAGAGCGGTTCAAGTTTTCAACCTCTCCATTGGCTTGGGGCCTATAAGGCGGTGATGTCATCAATTCAATATTATTGGTGTTGCAAAATGCCTTGAATTCCTCGCTTACGAATTGGTGCCCATTATCAGCTGTTATTGATCTCGGATATCCATGTGGGGCAAATATTTCCTCGAGAAAGTCAATAATTTCTGTTGATGTTATCTTCCTTATAAATTTAAGTTCATGCTATCGCGAATAGTAATCAATTATTACAAATACAAAATCGTGATTTGGCAATGGACCCAATAAGTCCATTGCTACACAAGCCCAGGGACTATCCGGCATTGTCCGTCTATTCATAGGCGCAGGTGGTATCGGTCGAGATACCAACATACATTCATGACAGCTCTTAACGTATTTCTCTATATCTCGATCGACCAACGGCCACCAAACCTTTGCTCGAATTCTGCGCTTCATTACGGTTTCGCCCGGGTGGCCTTCGTGTGCCAGAACCACCACTTGTTATCTCAGGCTTCCTGGAATCACGAGGCTTGTTCCTCTTAGCAAAAAATTCCCCAAAATACCGAGCTCAAATCGAAATGGATAATAATACCTGTTCTTAGTTGCTGTACCCCAGTTGTCGGTATTTATACATTCCACTGCCATCATAAGCTCGTCATCTTTGCTATTCTGGTGTACAATTTCCAAAATGTTAACGCTCGCGGAACTGCATGTCCCACGATAGAACAAATGCTGAATTCGCATGGCTTGTCAAAAGTAACAGCTGAATTCCCATTGCAGAGTCTGGATAGCGAGTCTGCAATATTATGCTTTCCTGCTTTGTAAATAATTTTGTAGTTAAACGACTGTAGTCGTAACACCCAACATTCGATACAAGCCGGTGGCTTCGATGTCGGTTTAAAAATAGCTCCAAGGGGCTTGTGGTCTATTTCTAGCTCAAACTGGATTCCTGTAGTAGAAGTAAACACCAGAGCGAGGCTTTCCTTTTCCGTTTGTGAGTAGCGACGCTCAACTTCAGAGAGCGCTTTAATGGCAAAAGACACAACAAAAGGAGTATCGTCAGTGAATTGAATGATGACCGCTCCCAAAGCTACAGGACTTGCGTCAGCAATCAATCTTGTTCGTCGGTTTGGTGAAAAATAAGTTAGTGCTGGAAGCTCCGCCAACTTTTCCTTGAGTTTTGTAAATGCATCATTCTGTTTAGTGGACCATATAGATTTTTCATTGGCTTTTATGGTCGCTCTTAAAGGTTCAACTAGATCACTTAAATCTGTTATAAATTTTCCCAAATAGGTTACTAGACCCAGAAAATGTTTCCTCATGGGTGTTTGGGGCTCGAAAATTCAAAACACCGTCGATTTTGTTCGGGTCAGCGCTTATGCCATCTGACGATAGAATATGGCCCAAAAATTTTAACCTATGTACCTTCCATAAGCATTTGTCATTATTTATGGCCACATTAAAACTCTTAAATACGGTAAGAACATCTTCCAAGTGTTTATCATGTTCCTTTTCAGCTGCGCCGAAGACTATTATGTCATACAAATAGTTTAATGCATTTTTACATGGACCCAAAATATTTTTCATAGTCTTTTGGAATATTTGCGGACCTGAATTCACCCCCAAATAACAGCCTTTTTTATCTAAATAAGCCTTTTGAAGTTATAAATGTTGTTATATACCGACTTTACTCTTCAAGCTCCAATTGATGATATGCATTTTTTAAATCAAGCCTTGAAAAGAATTTTGCCCCCTGCAATCTCGTCATAAAACTTCGAAAGTTGGCAGGGGATATTTTTCCCTTAAAATTTCCGCATTTGCACGTCTCATATCAATACATAGCCGAATGTCTCCATTCTCTTTAAAGACAACGACCACTGGAGATATCCACGCGCTCGGCCCAACAACCGGTTCAATTACATCCAAAGTAAATGCCTCATTTACTTTCGCTTCGACCTTATCCTCAATAGCAACTGGCACCCTACGCAAAGGTTGTTGAATCGGTTTTATGCTGGTGTCGATGGATAAGCTTACTTTAATCCCCGCAATTTTATTAAAAGGTTTCAATCTTTCCACATGATTGATGTCTATACCCAACTTCACAGCTTCAAAAACTACTTTTATCGTAAGTGGGACATTTCCAGCGTATGCCCTGAATTGGTTCTCTGATTTAAATTGAGAATTCCACATGACTGCTTTTTCGGTCTTCAACAAATGCCAATCATCTTCACACAGGAGGTTGTATTTTGATCCAGAATCTATCAACATACTTATTTTCTTTCCACCTACAAAACACGGTATTACCTCAATCGCAGATTCTCCTTTATCAAATATTTTAAAACATCAGTCATCATTTGATTTGGATTGGCCATCAATACATCTTATCTTGGAGTAACCAAAATCTCGACGCTTTGGATTTTTGTTATCAAATGAAGAAAATTTCCGTTTGTTTGAAACAGTACGGCATTTCCGGGCATAATGTCCCACCAGGCCACATTTGTTGCATTTCATTTTCCTGGCTGGACAATCTACACTGTTTCCGTCATGACTGTTTTGTCCACATCTAAAACATTCGCAGTTATTTGCAATTTAATCGATTTCAACAGTTGTACTTGGAGCCTCCATTGATTTTGACTGCGCATTAATTTGCTCATGGACTTGGCAAATTTCAATAATTTCCTTTAAGGAGTGCTCTTTTTCCAATAACCTCTTTTTCAAATCCGCAGATGCCCATGAATCAATCAATTTATCTTTAATGCTGATTTCCAGAATATCAGTCTTTGTTTCACCAAACACACACCTTGAAGCCTGTTGCCGCGTCCTCAATAAGAATTTATTAAAGGTTTCACCCGATTCTGCCTTAAGTGATCGAAACAAATGCCTCTCAAATGTTGAATTTCTTTTTGGGGAAAAATAGTCAGTCAATTTGTCAACTAACATTTTATAGGCATCGTCTTTTTCCCCACAAGTTAGTGCACATGCAATGTTATATGCAACTTCCTGCAGTTGAGTTCCACCATAATGTAAAAGTTTATTTTTTTCTTGACCGCATCTGATATCTCTTCCACCTGAATGTAGAAAGTGAATGCCCTTAGCCACTTTTCCCACTCAGTGCGAATAAGCGACTTGTCAATCGCTTCACAAAGAAATGGCCTAATTCCATTTGTCTCATTCATGTTCGGAATCAATGTTATTGTTTACGAAACAACAAAATGTTTAAATACAATCACTGTCAGGTCGACATACTATTTTAACTTACGACTGATCGTCCTGTACTTTTATTTGTACTTCGTTTGCCCAACTGGCAAAGATCTTATTCCAAATGGATTTTCCAAATTGGAACACAGATTTTGTACACCTCGCTCGTGCTTGTTCTTATTCTAGTTCCTTGAACTAGAACACCGAATTTATTTGCCTAACTGGCAATCTGATATCAGTCATGAAATCATTTGTGTGTATTAATTCATTAATTCATGTTCCTCTTTCTAGAATTTCCTTTCCAAAAAAAAATTTTTTTCTCCCTTTCGTGTAACAGCCTAGGATTCTGCCAGATTAAGAAAATATATTTAAATGAACTATTTATATTCTCGACTTATTTATTTATTATTCAACGTCAAAGAAACACAACTTATTGCATCAGAAAACTAAAATATAATAATCCATATACACATTGCAAGATCAAGTGGTTATTATCGTAGGCTGTCACTTTTGGGTGGGTTGCCACAGTATTTATCTTAGATTTCGAATGAGAGGTAATCCTGGATTGATTTGGTTTGTCCCTTAATCTTGAAAATCATAAGAAATTCACGAATGATTTGGAATTTTCTTAGATGTTGGAAATTAGAACATTTCCACAGTCAACTTGATAGTCCATTATTTTGTATCATTCTAAGATTTTCTACGATTTAGCTAAATTGTTTCAAGAATTTGGAAAAAAGAAGACATCGAAAATTGAGTTCGACTGTTCGATTAAATTGTTCTTAGAAATTGGTAATTAGAAGTAGTTCACAGTTGAACTGGAATATTCTAAGATTTTATACGATTTATCTGGATTGTTGATTCTACATCCTAGTTTTAGAAATACGAAAATTCATGGTTGAGTTAAATTTTTTTTAAATTTTGGTGTAAATACATTAGCAAATATATGCTGAAGTAGTATTTTTTGATTTTTGATGCATTTATTAGTTTAGGGCACATGCAGAAACTCAAAATTTAAAAAGCCTAATGCCTTCTATTTTTGAGGCAGTTGGAGACAACATAATAAGAAAATACCGCTTAAAGTTATAATTGTAAAAGTTTTAAAAACTCCTGAGTGGCTTTATTTAGGACTTAAATTTTTGGCTAGTCTTATATCTCTTTAGGTTTTATATAAATATTTATGAACTAAATGTCAACTGGACTAGTTTATAATGTCACATCTTTAATTAAGTTTTTTTCTTCAATAACTTTTAGCAAATAATAAGAAAACTTTTTATGTACTTCGATATTTTTACCTTTACTTTGTCACTAAACTTTAAGGTCTATTTTTACTGCGGCAAAATAAAAAAAAAAATTCTTTTATTTCAACTTCATGCAACATCTCTATTCAAGTCATATTACAACTAACAAAAAACTTAAGTTTTTCATTTACTTTATTTCCTGCTGCATGCCACTATTATCATCATCAGCAGCCGCAACAACAGCAGCATCAAAAGTGGCAACATCAATACAACAAAAATATGAAGTGCCAGTAAAAGATGGCAATTACAGTAGTGAGTGAATCTTTTGGTTATGCCACAAGTAAGAAGGCCTTTTTTGTTGGTCGTACCAAAGAAAGAATTTGGCTCCTGTTATTTTTTGAACAATATTGGAAACGAATGTTTTTTGACCGCAATCACGTACGTTAAATTCTACACCAAGTCTTATTGTTTTTTCTTCTCAGCGTTTTGTTGCTGTATCCAATTTTACAATAACTAAGGAACAAGAGAATAAAGAAAAAGTTTATTTACAGCAGCAGTTGTTTTACATTGCAGTATGGAAGAAATGGATGGGTGGTTGTATGGATGGATGATGTGTAATTGAGGGAAGTATTCACAAGGAGACTCCTTGTTATTTCAACTACTCGGAAAGCATGGATTCGTATGAAGAGTACATTTTTCGAAACATTACTCTTATCTGTCACAAGTTGTTTGCAAGGAAAAGATTAGAGAGATTCTGTTCAGCAATATGTTTCCGTATAGGTTCGGCAATACTTTACATATTTTAAACTACTGACGTACGTGGTGTTACAGTTTTCGTATTGCGCTACATCTATTAAAAGTTATCGGCTTAAAAATCCTGATGTGTGAGAAGAAGTACTTGCAAGAAATTTTTTCATTATTTTAATTACTTATTAAGGAGACGTTCCTTGCCAGTATATCTCTGATTGTATTATGAATCACTCTATGGCTTTGTAAATGGTTTTGTATTATATGAGCATTTCTAGGTAAATGTATAAATGGGTCTTGTATGTGTGTGTGTAGATGGGTCTTGCGTCCTTGTTGTCATGTGTTACAAAAAACGTGTAAGATGGCAGAATTGTTGTTTTTGGTTTGATTTTTTTTTTGTTTGTATTATATACATTTAGCTTATTGCTTTGAGATTCTCATAAAAGTGTTCGTATGTTCTTCAGACTTTTGTTATATTTGTCGCCTCATACATACATACATACATTCATACAAACTTAGTGTGTATCATATACTGCAGTCACACGAAGTCACTCTTTTTTTTTACTGAATTTATTTTTTCCAGTATTTAGAAGTCTATTTTTAAAGACTCTTTCGTTTGGTTGAATATTAGTTTGCTATTAGCTTGTATATCTGACATTTCAAATGACACATTGTTATGCTTTTTTCATTCTATTGTTACTTCTTCTTAACTTTAGAAGTAGACTACGTGTAGCAATAAGGGATGCTTTTATTTCGAGAAGCAAGGTTCCAAAAGATTTATAACATGTTTTAGACGGACCTGAAATATATGTTTATTTCTAAGTAAGAACGACAACACCATATTGATATATCTGTCTTGAAGTTATACTTTGATTGCATTTAAATTCTGCGATGTGGCAACACTACAAAAACTACGTCATGTCTGACGTTATAGAAGCATATTTTAGCGTTATTGGTTTCAAAATTTCTCACCACATTTTCTAATATGAGCCCTTTTTGTGCTATTGTGTCATTGATTTTTATAATTTATCTCTTCAAGAAAATGGAACTAAAACACAAATTTCGTTTTTCAGTCATGTATTAACTTAATAAAAGTCCTTATATGTTTGTTTCCATAGTTGGTGATGAAGTAGCATACCATGCCAATTGTTACGCCGGCTTGCTCAATTCAATTGTGGACTGCCAAAAGGCAGCCTTGTGCAATTTGAGGCTATGGCACTAGTTGGCAATCATATGTTTTTTTGTTCGGAACCCTTGAGTATGAGTAATCCAAATCTCAAATTAATTTGTCTCTGCATGCTCTCGTTTTTTGGTAGGGGACAGAAAATATTTAAAAATCGTTATTTTTCACATATTAAGAGCTTTTTATTGGACAAAACTGATTTTTTCGGTTTCTCCTGCTTATATAAGCAGCTAACGTCAATATCACATTAAAAAATTTTTGCAAATTTTAATTTCTATTACAAAATTTCTGAGATAAATTAAATACACTTTACCAATATTTAAAAATTTATATTTAATAAAACAAGACATTTCATACATTCAATATACTTAAATTAATATTTGTTTATAATGTTCGAAATCTATTATAAGGACAATAACTAAGATATAAACATTTTAATTTGTTTTTTAAAATTTTAGCTTATTAGAAAAACACTATTTAGCACATTTTCAGAAAAATAAGTTCACGCCTGAAAAAAGCCACATAAGCAATACGATGTGTTAATATCTTTTGTATTACTCTAAGCAGTCTAGAGTATTTCATTAAGAAATTAAATCAACAAATGCAGTTAGTGTCATTTGATAGTCTCAGGCGTGTGTCATAACAAGGCTGCCATATAATGTATTGCATGATTAAGAGCATCACAGGCGTTAGTTGCACTACCATGCATTAAATACTCCATGTTCAATTGATCGCCAAAAAATTTTTATCGCGTTGGATTGGTGCTAGCAGTTCTAGGCAAAATACAATGACAATGCTTCGTAAAAACATTTCCACTATCGTAATAGATAATGGTTCTACACATATGAGACCGACAGTAGGGAGCCTACTGTATGAGTCTTGTAAGGTGAGCCAAAGCACTTCAAAGCAAATGATCGCCTGTGGTTTTGGAAAAATTTCTAATAGGGCATTGACGCAATTAACGGTACTGTGGAATGCTCATGTATGAATAGTACACAACTATTTGTTTGCCAAAAATCTTTGGAAATAAAAGGAGAACATACTATGAAAGTTCTTACTCATTGGGTATTGTCGCATATCAAATTAAAGATTGATGCTCAATATTTTACGAAAGCAGAGGTACCTGAATCGGAGTGAAAACATTGACTCGCGAATTCGCTGATTTGACGAAAGAACAACTCTGTGCGCATACGTATGATTAAGATCACCTATACGTCGTCGTATTTAATCTGAGATTTTAATACATACAATCAAAATGGTTGAAGGCCCCATCCGAACTGTTTTAAGTATTGCCAGATCGAAAAACATTAAATCGCGTATAACTTTAAAAGTAAGCATCTTAGAGCAAAATAGTTGACATTACCCCCCTATCCATAATATCCTATATTAATTTGGCGGTAACTATTTTAAAAGTTCGAAAAATGCAAAACTTTGTGAAATATTATATATTTGTAATCACAATACTATGCACAACTCTTTTCACAATATCGAAATAAAATATGAAGGAAATTAATTTTTATTTGTTTTTTATACAACTATCTGGTTGAGACATCTTTCAATAATAAGTTTTTTTTAAATTGTTTGTTGTAACAGATAAAAGATTACCAACGTATTACATTTTAGTTGAACAGAAACGTAAATTTTGAGTTTGGGACAGAAATAAAAGTTCCTCAATTAATAAATGGTTAATTAAAAGTATCAATTTTACTTCCCTATTGTCTACCTTGTTCGATTACGACCTTTAGTTATTAAATCGTTGTATTATAACTGCACACAGAAATCAGATTAATTGTGGCTACCGAATTTATTGCCAACTGAATTGCGATGAGGTTAATAAACGAATTTCGGGTTTATTACAATATTAATTCTGTTTGTTGTCTTAACAATAGAAAACGAAAATATGATTGTCAAACTTTAGAACAATTCGGTTGGTGATTTTTTTTCTGTATGTGGTATATAGGATTTCATAACACTTCAAATTCATTTTCAAGTGATATTTCCAACTGGCTCGTCCCTATTTTAGCAATAAAATTAAGTTTTTAAAGGGGTGGGGGGGGGGGGGGGGAGGGCAGGGGGTAAGGTTTTAAAACTTTTTTTGCATTCATTTTATTGAATGTACAACATGTCGAGAGTGTTGTATCAAAATTACAATAAAATTGGAGCAAAGCTAACGAAGATACAGCATTTCAAACAACCGGCCTCATACGGTCGGTATATCGTATATGAATAAGTTTTTAAAAAACTTTAGATCGATTTTCTCGCAAATAAATGTCTGAAGCCCGAGAACATCATAACTCAAAATCTTCTTATCTGATTCTTTTGAAATTGTACACACTATTTCTACATATAAATCACCAGATAACCACGAAGAGGTTTATTATTTGCCATTTTTCTCCATTTTTTAACAACAAATTCACCGAAATTTTATACAAAAATCGTGTTTTTCACTTTAAAATTCCGCCAAAAATAATAAAAAAAATTAAAAAAAAATTGTTCGTGTTTAAAGAAGAAAATGAAATGCAAAAACGATTTTCCAAACCAAGAAAATTAATATTACAAGCTTGAAATATAAAATATAAAGAAATCATATAAAAAGATATGTATGTATATTTCTAAGAAAATTTTGTTAAATAATAAAAAACCCAAAGCTTCTCTCTTTAAAATAAGGTACACAATTAATCGAATGAACTATTAAATTTGAATCCCCTACTAGCCAAAATTAAAAATAAAGCCATGAACATTATTTCATTATTACCATCGAATTGAATCAAACATTTGTTGTAAATTTTTACAACATTATCGCACCACATTAAATTTGCAAGATATTTGGTAAGTAGTTCTCGCTTTTTTTTTATTGGGTGTTGGTGTTTCCCCAATATAATTCTTTCGCCTGAGTCTGTAATCCAGTCACAGGGTATGCATCGAATTATTAACGGTCCTGTTCTGCACTATTGTTGGATCGATGTTTAGATAACCGCGCCACGCATCAGAATGCACCCCGATCCCATTCAAAACAACATTGTATATTATTGGCAATAAAATCATATTTGTACAATTGACATGTGAACTTTATGGGTTTAACCTTTATATATTTATAACCAAAGCAAAAGAACTACTTTAAATTCTGATCGTTCATCAAAATTGAATGTGGAAGAAGCAGTTACTGTTTAGCCAGAAATTATTCGTGATGCAGCTAAAATTTTGACTGCAATGCCTCCGAAATTAGTGAGTGTTGGAAGATTTTTTCAGCATTGAAAATTTTTAAATCAGACTTAATAGCATCGATAATGGAGGATTTAACTAAAAAATTTTTTTCTGAGAGCCATGTTATTAAAAAATGTTTGTATTTTGTTTTTTTTTTCTTGAAATGAATATTTATATTTGTTTAACCTCCTTTTTTTGCTTGTTTATTTATTTAAAACTAAAATATGTTTGAGTTTTAATTATAGTTTAATTTATTAACAAAATTGAAAGTTTATTTTCATTACTTGTATTTATATATAATAATATTAAGAAACCTATAACTACTAGTCAAACTATAATATATATTTAAAGGTCGCCAATAGAAAAAATGAAGTGTAAGAGTCAGTAGATATGTTCACCGACCCCGCAGTCCTCTTCTAAACATACGGTACGTTTAGTGTAATTATTTATTGGAAGCCCGCTATAGAAAAATCTAAAGAAACAAATAAATAAAATAGAGAAAGATCGATTACATTTACAAAGAAAAAAAGCAGTAATTATTTCCTTAGGTATTTACTTTTTATTTTATTTATTTGTGTGTTTACTATAATGTAAAATTGCAATAAACTCAACTCTAACCCACTAGCAACTTAGGGGCCCATAATGATCATATTAAGTTAAGTTACATATTTTCCGCAAAAACGTATATAACTCAAATTTGAGAAATATCTGTGCAATATTTTTCTGGTGCATTTAAGTGAATAAAGGAAAGCATTTCGGAACATGGAGACTATGATTAAACATGTTTCTATAAGTTTTATTTTTACAATAATTATTATTGTGTGTAACCGATATGTGTGTGGTAATTTGAGTTTTATGCCAACTTAAGTCGACCTCATAGGGCTGATTTGTATACGAACTAGGTCTGACCAAGCATCGATTTTCACATACAGTTTACATAAAAATTGTCATCCTAATATAGTCTTATTTGTGACCTGTAATTTCAATTAAAATACACATGAATACAGACAGTCAGCCAGACATATCGATGCAAAATTGGCTCAAAAAATAGTCGATCGGTATAATAAAAGGTGGGCCAAGGGCAAATATTAGGGTATACAAACTTGTTGATATTTAATATTAAGGCCAGTTAAACATACGCATGAAGCTCATATGTTTGTCTGTGTTTGAAATTAACATTTCCTCAAAGAAAGCTAAATATAAAAATTACCTTAATTTTTCTTCGAAAAAAGCAAATCATTTTCAGAAAGACGACATCATTTGAATTTGTTTTCCGACATTTTCTTATTATGTTTGTTTTATATACATAAATATTAAAACTTAAATATATATTTTCGGTGCCTGAAATATCACACCGACTTTTCATTCACTAACAAAATACTGTTTTTATTCTATCAATTGCTGTACTTATATATTGTGCATATGTATGTAATAAATGGTACCCTTTTGAATAGGTCTGTTTTCCTCCTCATTTGTTTCAAATGTTCAAAATGTTGTTCTTTTTAATGTCACATTTCTTAATGTGTTCTGAATTAATTTTTTCGCATGTTTTGCCATTTGCGTTCATTCAACAAAATAAGGGTCATGTTATGCATATTTATTCAAAATTAGTTGACATGGTTACCAGGCTAATTATTTTGTTGTTTATGTGTGTCTACACACACATATGTACATTAGGGTTATAACTTTTTGCATTTTTTTTCAAATATCAAATCTCCCGAGGCAAAATCGTGTAGTGCATGGAAAAATATTAAGAACTGTGTTTTTATTTTTTCGCGATCGTTAAAAAAGTTTACGCACCAAACACATTGAAGTTTTTATTAACACTACGTTACAAACGGGTATTTTTGGTTTATTGAGATGATATATTTTAATTGAAATTCATTACAATTCTTGTCATTTTCCTATATTGGTTGCAAAAAAAAAAAAAAAATAAAATAAAATCGTTTTGGTCAAAATGAATTATAAGAAAAGCAAAATAAGTGTTGAAAAAAAAGGCAAAATTTGGACCAAAAGCTTATCAAAATTTCATGATGTTGTTAAAAACTGCAGAGATATACCATTACATGATTTAAACAGAATTCCAAAGGAAGAAGCTGTTTTAGGAAGATTTAATGCGTTGGTCAGTTTTGAAAAGTGTAAAAACAAAAGGTATGTAATTCTAGCTGATGAGCTTTTAAATCTATGCCAGAAGTTTAAACTGAAAACAATTCGTCATTTATTTATTTATTTATTTATTTATTTATTGGTCTATGGAAATTTTTCCTTACAGACTATAAAAGTAACATACATAACATTTGTAAACATACATATATAAATTCGATTAAACATGTTAAAAAGCAATTTAAAATTGAAAAATGCAAGCTAAATATTTATTAAATATTATTTAGATAAATTATTATATTATATTATGTTTAAACACAATTTAGAATTGAAAATTATTTAAGCATACTTCTTCGGCTGTTAAGCGTAGGAAGCTTATTAAGAGCGAGACGGCTTCTATAAGAAGGTAATTGTAATTGTCATGATGGAGTTAAACATAAAATTAAATATTATGAGAAGATGTTAAAACGTCCTAAAGGTATTAGATTTGAAAAACAATTTAATATTACTACCAAAGCAATTAATTTAAAATTTCAAACAGAAATTATTGAAGATAAATCCTCTGATTCAGATTCTTCGTCAATATTCGATAGTGATCAAGACGCTGATGATGAAACTGACGATAGTTACACGCCAACAGTAAGACATAGACCAACTAAACTGTCAATAAAACCAGCTGTAAACTTACTTACTGATGTAAAAGTTAGTACAAACAAAGCATCAAAAATTTGTCAAAATTTGGTTAAGTCTGGAATAGCTGTACCTACGCCATCACAGGCTGGAATTTATAAGGCTGTAATAAAATCATCTGAGCAAAGAGAACAGTTTTATACAAACATTAAAAGATAAAGAGTGGTGTTTGCATTATGATGGCAAGAAAATTAAAAAACAGACAGAGATAAAGTTTGCAGTTCTAGTGCTTGATAATGGGAAATTACTTACAATATACAAACGGAATCAGGGATACTTCAAATAAATTTAATTTATGGACGTTTATCAAAATGATAATATGTGACACTACAAGTGTAAATACTGGCGAAAAAATGGTGTAACTTTGCTTTAAAACCATTTCATACATATGGCATTGACTCCACCACAATACATCGGGTGCCAGCACCATGTCCTTGATTTGGTATTAAGACATGTAAAGGATGAGTTACTGGATGGCAAAACTTCTAAGGCGTCTTATAAACAAAACAAAGTTGTGCTTGAATTAACCAAAATTAAGTGGAGAGATGACATGCAGTTTTTGTAAGAACTTTGCTTTGCATATAAATATTTTAAAATCAACGGCATATTCCCATTTATAAAATTTAAAACGTTACCATCGGTTAGTAATGCAAGGTGGAATTCGAGAGCAATATTTGCTATTTTAGCATTTGTTTTTGTTCCCAGTTACCAAAAACTTTTACAACCTATATGTGATTTCATTGCTGATACATGGTTTCAAATCTGGTTTTCGGACCACTGTTTCCACGAAAATAAATTTTACGAAAGCTCACGATGTTTCCTCAGACATTGGGTACCTACACCATCTACAATTCCAAACCAAAAACGCAGTAATATATGTGCGGAAGGTGGAATAAAAATAGTACAAGTCATATATCCCCTTTGTAAAACATCGCGTATTCAGAACTTAAAGTTTATTTCTTTCAATACCTAGTTATAATAATTTATTGTTATTATTTGTTTACACACTTGTTTATGTATTAACCATATTTTAAAAAATTTGTTATTTAAAAGATAATTCAAAAAAAAATTATCAAAGGCATTTTAGAAATCGTTGTCGGTTCGTAAGGTTTTTTTTTTACCAAATTGAACTGAAATTGTTTTTTTTACCATCAATACAATATTTGCCATTAGATAGGCCCTCGGCAGAATGACGTCCAAAAAAAGTTATAACCCTAATGTACATATGTATGTATAAATTAGTAATTTAATCAAAAATTATATAAATATTTCTTAATGTTTTTGTTACATTCAACCACGATTTATTCTTCAAATTTCACATTAGATTATTATTTTTGTTGTTGCATAATCATTGTTATTAAAACCCCAAATCACTATCGATATCAGATTATGTTTAGTAAGATTATATTCATTTTCGTTATATGTACATATATTTTGAGTAATCAAAGGAATTGGTACTGTCAACAATAACAACTATGGAAAGCAATAATAGCAAGTAAGAAAATTATAGTCGGTCTAGACCGACTATACGATACCCTATACCATGCGTTTAGAAACCCTATCTCTTAGGCCCAACTAACTGGACATTGAAAATAAGCAAAAACCAAATTTGAGTGGGATTTTTATAATTTTTTTGGCTGCAGATATAAAAAAGTTCATATCGGATGCTATATCTATAAAGGGACTAGGTCCAAAAATGGACCGATCCTGATCATGTTTGGTAAAGTCTCTTGTATTTTGCAAAAATATATACAAACAAAATTTGAGAAGAATCAGTGCAATATTTTTGTTTTTTAATAGATTTAAGTGAAGATCGGGAAGCAGCTCTATATGGGGTCAAAGGGATCATTTTTGGGCTACTCATTAGGGGATGTAATGAACGCATACAAACCCAATATGAGTAAGATCTATATGACAATTTGGATCTTATGGCAATTTATGTCGATTTCATATGGGTAATTTGTATGGGGGCTAGGTCTGAACATGGACCGATTCTCACCAATTTCAATAGCGTTCATCCCATGGCCGATGAAAGCTTATATACCAAAGTTCATCAAAATATATTCATATTTGCGACCTGCAGTTTGATTACAAGCTTTACATGGACACACAGACGGAAGGACGGACGGATGGACGGACATTGTTAAATCAACTCAGAAAGTGATTCTGATTCGATCGGTATAATTAAAGATGGGTCTAGTTCAAATATTTTTGGTTGTTACAAACAGCAGCACAAAGTCATTATACCCAAACCACATAGTGGTATAGGGTATAAAAATTATGAAAACAAAGCAAATATGAGAGCACATGCTATGCTAAGCACATGTAATAAAGGGTGGACCATTTTCAATACACGATGTTAATCTATACTAATATAATAAAGAGGTAATGTGTGTTTGTTTGTTTGTTTGTTTGTTTGTTTGTTTGTAGGGGGTATTCTCCATAACTAGCCATCTGATCTTCCTGAAATTTTCACAGAGTCTTACTGCGGATATGGGAAGTGCTATAGGCTATAATTTTTTTAATATTTTTAGTGGGCGTGGCACCTCCCACACAAAGTAAATTTTTAATATCATATACATATATTGAGTATTATGATAGGGAGAGCTTTGCAAATTTGTGTGAGGTCACCTATTGTTAATATTAGTAGCCACGCCGGAAATGGGCCGGATCGGAGAAATGGGCGTGGTACCTCCCATACAAGTAATAATTCAATGTTATATATCTCGAGTACTATGATAGAGAGAGTTTTTCAAATTTGTCTGATGTCACCTATTATTAATGTGAGCAGTCGGACAAAAAATGGGCAGTATCGGACCAATAGGCGTGGTGCCTGCCATACAAATAAAATATATAATGCCATATATCTGGAGTACTGTTATAGTGAGAGTCTTGGGACTTTGTGTAAACCCATAAATTATTCATATGATTAGTTAGACAACAAATGGGCGTGATTGGAGCAGTGGGCGTGGCACCGCCCGTACAAAGTAAATATATGATATCATATAACTGGTGTACTAAAAGAGGGAAGCTTTGGCACTTTGCAAGACACCATCAGATCTTAATATGAGTAGTCAGATAAAAAATTGACGGGTTCACAACAATGGGCGTGGAACTCCCCATGCAAAGTAACTATTTAATGTTATATATTTGGAGTACTGTAAAAGAGAGAGCTTTGTGGCTTTGCGTGAGCCCATAGGTTCTTTGTGTGATTAGTCGAACAAAAAAATGGGCGTGATCGAAGCAGTGTGCGTAGCACCGCCCATGTAAAGTAGATATCTAATATCATATAATTGGGAAAGGCTCGACATTTTGCACGAGTCCATCAGATATTAATGTGAGTAGTCCAATAAAAATTGGGCGGGATAAGTGGGCGTGGCACCTCCTATATCAAAAATATGATGTACTACGAAAGCAACAGTCATTTACAAGTACATTAGTTATCAATGTGATTTGTCGTGGAAAATATATCGTCAAAATCAAAAATCGCCAAACCCAAAAATCGCGAAAAATAAAAATCGCCCAAAAACAAAAATCTTCAAAATCAAAAATGGGCAAAATCAAAAATCTCTAAAAAATAAAAATTGCCAAGTGATATTTTACGTTCAAAGCCAATAGTTGAGTGGTGGCAGATCTAATTTGGAAAATACATGTTCTTCTCATGGGCAGCTACATGTACCTCCAGGGCAGGAACGCCGAAAAATCTGATAATTGTTATACCGAATTAAAAAAAACAAAAAACATTTTATATCAGCAAGTATCAAAATAAATGAATCTATATTAATGATCTATACTTAGCATAATAAAGAGGTAATGTGTTTGTTTGTTTGTAGGAGGTAATCTCCGTAACGACTTATCTGATCTTCCTGAAATTTTAACTGATTCTTACTGCGGATATCGGAAGTGCTACAGGCTGTATTTTTTTTAATTATTTTTAGTGGACGTGGCACCTCCCATACAAAGTAAATTTTTAATATCATATATATTAAGTACTATTATAGAGAGAGCTTTGAAAATTTATCTCAGGTTATCTATTATTAACGTGAGTAGTCAGACAAAAAAAATGGGCGGAATTGGACAAATGCGCATGGCACCCTTTACAAACTTAATATTAAATGTGATATATCTGCATAACTGTGTTAGTGAGAGCCTTGGGACTTTGCGTGAGCCTTTTCATAACAATTCGGAAGGGCGGGGGAGGGGGAGGGTGTGGCGAAGCACACCGGGTTACATCTAGTTGTAAATAAAACAAAAAGTTTTCAGTGAATTATCTGAATTTTTATACCCTATACCACTATGTGGTTTGGGTATAATGACTTTGTGCTGCTGTTTGTAACAACCAAAAATATTTGACCTAGACCCATCTTTAATTATACCGATCGAATCAGAATCACTTTCTGAGTTGATTTAACGATGTCCGTCCGTCCATCCGTCCGTCCGTCCGTCCGTCCGTCCGTCCGTCTGTGTGTCCATGTAAAGCTTTTAATCAAACTGCAGGTCGCAAATATGAATGTATTTTGATGAAATTTGGTACATAAGCTTTTATCGGCCATGGGATGAACTCTGTTGAAATTCGTGAGAATCGGTCCATGTTCAGACCTAGCCCCCATACAAATTACCCATATGAAATCGACATAAATTGCCATAAGATCCAAATTGTCATATAGATCTTACTCAAATTGGGTTTGTATGCGTTCATTACATCCATTAATGAGCAGTCCAAAAATGATCCCTTTGACCCCATATAGAGCTGCTTCCCGATCTTCACTTAAATCTATTAAAAAACAAAAATATTGCACTGATTCTTCTCAAATTTTGTTTGTATATATTTGTGCAAAATACAAGAGACTTTACCAAACATGATCAGGATTGGCCCATTTTTGGACCAAGTCCCTATATAGATATAGCATCCGATATGAACTTTTTCATATCTGCAGCCAAAAAAATTAATAAAAATCCCACTCAAATTTGGTTTTTGCTTATTTTCTATGTCCAGTTAGTTGGGCCTAAGAGATAGGGTCTCTAAACGCATGGTATAAGGTATCGTATAGTCGGTCTAGACCGACTATAATTTTCCTACTTGTTCTTTATTATGATAGAAGCATCTATGGCAATTATGTGTGAAATAAAATGTCGGCCAAATGCTCGATATGTCTTCGGTGATATTCCTCTATTCGATGGTCCATATTCTCGATGATGCTAAGGCATAATTGAGATCCAATTTCGTTAATTGCCGAATTGTCTCATCTTTTAGCTCTTGAATTGTTCTTGGCTTATTGAAGTATACATTTTCTTTTAAACATCCACTTAAACTTAAATATTAAATCGAGCCAGTGACAGTCAAAAATTTCATTTATTCTTTATACATTTTTAATCTAATGAAAGAAAAAATTGTTTGTATATCAATTCAATTTTAATCGTATGAGATCAGCAGTCTCCCTCCTTCTTAAACGTTGGTGGATACGATTATTGATTAAATTACGTGCTAGAGTATTCAGGTGAAACTCTAGTTTTTCCAAACAGTTTGCGTTATATGTAGTGATTTCACATTTTACTAGAGAAACATTTAAGTCTCTCTGCAAATGTGAGTTTCAGTTTTAAGATTTGAATAACTTATTGTTAGTTCACAAACCTATGTGAAAATCCAATAAATAAAGTTGAATTGCAAAAAATTATATATGTCCCCAAAGAAAGTGTCCAACGGTGCACAGTGGCTAAAAATAATTTTTCATTGGCCAAAATTCTGTAACTTTTGACCCGATTTCAATATTTTATTAATTTTTTTAATGGATAGACATTTACTTAAACTTGAGTCAGTTTTAATTTCATTAAAATGGATTCAATACTTTTTAAGGAATTCTAGATCAAAGTAGATATTTTAATTTTTTTTAACTTTTAGCGTGAAATATTTTTTTTTATTTTATTTTATTTATTAAAAAATGTCCTAGTTGGATTTTAAAATAATTATAAGCATTTTTTGCAATAATAGGGTTTTTTTTGAATGTTTACACCCAAAAAAAATTTTATACTAAAAGATAATAAAATCAACTGGAAATTTTGCTATTACTACTGAAAAATTAAAATTTTTTGCTTTCAAATTTGCAAATTTGTTTACACTCAAAGAATATTTGCACTTAAAAAACATAAGTAATATTATAAAAAGGCGTGCTATTACTACAAAATAATTTTATTTTTGTTAATTTTAGCAAAATAAATCTGCTGAACATTTGCGCTAATGCTGATTTTGATATGAAAAAAAGGGTTTTTATTTTATTTATTATTATTATTATTATTTATTTCATATATATGTGGGTAAAAAACCTTTTAAAATTAAAAACTGCAATAGATTTTAATAGCATTTGTAACACTGGGAGGTTCTATTTATTACTGGTTTTTACTGATACA
Source organism: Cordilura impudica (assembly GCA_963682025.1). Taxonomy (NCBI): domain Eukaryota; kingdom Metazoa; phylum Arthropoda; class Insecta; order Diptera; family Scathophagidae; genus Cordilura; species Cordilura impudica. Next base: position 208,213,289 of record OY821518.1, read on the forward strand.
ATTTTTTTCGTACTTAAATAATACTGAAAGGCAATTATAGTTATTATTCATTTGATTCAAATATATTTTTGTTTATTAAGGTTAAAAATTTATTATGTTTTAATTCATAACTTGTTAAATTTTATACTCCCAGCATATTCAACTCTTTGCTTGGTTGTCTCCAGCCGACATCTTGCAATCCGAAGATTAGCACCACTTCTTGTATAAATCTACTTTGAGTCATATTTAACTGAACTGCTCGGTGTCCAATATTGTTTACAGGTTTGCAGATAACAACGATAAAGTATTACGTATGAGATTTAAACTAAATGCACATTTAACTGCTTTATTCTGAACTGATTTCAATGATTTCAATTCATTGCTATTTTTATATGCGTAAATAATTACATTATACTGGAGCCGGCTATGTATAGTAGGTCGATATATTGACATTTTGGTTTTCGTGTCCAATTTTTTTCTTTAATTTGAACACCATAGCAGAGGCTGAAGCTATACACGCTTTCAAATTTTGTATGTGTCCATCCCATGACAAATTGCTTTTCAACATAATTCCCAAATATTTAATTTCATGTTCCTCGTTTATTACATTGCCATCCACATAAATCGAAAAATTGTTATTCAGAACTCGTGCATGTGGTCCATATGTTGCTCTGTGTTATTTCAATTCTTTAGTATTTTTTTGACTTCTTCATCTAAATCCCGATGTTTCACTTTCCATTGTTTTCGAATGCTGGAGACGAATGGATCTGACGTTACCAATAATATATTAAATAGATCTTCAGTTGTGGAATTTCGTGAAATTTTTCTAGTATTGTGCTCCCTATAAAATCTGTAATCCTTATTCCTTTTTTCCTGAGCCTCCCCTGATAGATCTCCAATTGGCACCAAAAGATATTTAATGACATCTTTTGCATGATAAAGGATTTTGTGAACTGTTTCTGCATGAGTACTTGGTTGTATATATTTTTGCAATTTCCTTAGCATAATTTCCAAATTTTCTTAATTGCACGCAAGTACTTCTAGAATTATTTAAAATCTGAAAATAAGGTTTAAATCCACTCCTGTTATTTTAGATGTTGTTTCTGGATCTGTTAAAAAATCTTCTTGAGGTATTACCATCATTTGTATTGCCTGACCTCTGTTTTGGCTGATCTATATTCAATCCAAATTTGCGATATTCGATATTTCAAATTTGAATATGTTTCATTTTTGAACTTCTTAAATCTTTGTTGGTTTCGTTGTTTCTTATTGATCCTGAAGACCCGAAATCCAAATCATAAATGATTTTTAGTATGTGTTCCATAAGTCATATTCTTGCATGTGGTGTTGATAATCCAAATTTATATGCATATGCAGTTGAGTTTAACAGCGTACCAAGCCCACAATTAGAGTTTTGGCCAATGAAATTAAAATTTCAGGCACAGTGCGGTGTCAAGACACATGCTCTTGGAGGCCAATTGACACTTCTCGCCCGAAAGAGTCATTGTTTCGTTGGTTGTCAAGACACATGCTCTTGGAGGCCAGTTGACATTTCCCGCCCAAAAGAGTCATTGTTTCGTGGGTTGTGTGGCAAGTGGCACCATCCTGTCGAAACCATATATCGTCCAGATCTATATCCTCAATTTCTGGTCATAAAAAGTCTGTAATCATTTGGTCGATTATACACACCAAAAAAATCATAAATTGCACGGAATACATTTTGATTTGAACGCCCATTTTCATAAAAGTCTTAAAAAAAACTTAACGCGCTGCTTAATGGTGCACCTCTCCATGGTTGAATTGTAACCAAAGAAATCTCAAGTAAAGTTGGGCAAAAAAATTGACGTAAAGGTTATGTTTGATCAACCCTTTATTATCTGATGATGTTCTTCTTTTTGGTAAACTGCCATTCGGCGTATTTTATATTTTTTACCACTATGTAGTCAGGGTGTAGTGAGTTTGTGCTGATGTATGTAACTCCCAAAAATATTTGTACAATTCTTAGTAATAGCGTTCATATAAGGCTGTTTCCTGACCTTCATTTAAATCTATCAAAAACCAAAAGTATTGTGAGTTCAAAAAAGAGTGGACGTGTTTTTTTTTGTGCTCTGTAACTTTTTTTTAATAATTTGTGGATTAATATATACAAAAACAAGTAAGAAAATTATAGTCGGTCTAGACCAACTATACAATACCCTATACCATGCGTTTAGAGACCCTATCTCTCAGGCCCAACTAACTGGATATAGAAAATAAACATAAACCAAATTTGAGTGGGATTTTTATTAATTTTTTCGGCTGCAGATATGAAAAAGTTCATATCGGATGCTACATCTATATGGGGACTAGGTCCAAAAATGGACCGATCCTGATCATGTTTGGTAAAGTCTCTCGTATTTTGCAAAAATATATACAAACAAAATTTGAGAAGAATGAGTGCAATATTTTTGTTTTTTGATAGATTTAAGTGAAGATCGGGATGCAGCTCTATATGGGGCCTATGACTAAGAGTTGTCCATTAGGGATCATTTTTGGACCACTGATTAATGGATGTAATATATACATACAAACCTAATTTGACTAAGATTTGTATGATAATTTGGATCTTATGGTAATATATGTTGATATCATAGGGGTCATTTGTATGGGGGCTAGGTCTGAACATGGACCGATTCTCACCAATTTCAATAGCGTTCATCCCATGGCCGATAAAAGATCAAACACCAAATTTCGTCAATATATATTCATATTTGCGACATGCAGTTTGATTACAAGCTTTACATGGACACACAGACGGACGGACGGACGGACATCGTTAAATCGAATCAGATAGTGATTCTGATTCGATCGGTATAATTAAAGATGGATGTAGGTCAAATATTTTTGGTTGTTACAAACAGCAGCACAAAGTCATTATACCCAAACCACATAGTGGTATAGGGTAGAACTATCAAAATACATTAACTACAACAAATAAACAATTCGAACTGAAGAGTTTCATTAATACAGTGTTTTGTGCCAATAATTCAAGGTATAATTTGTTAATCATTTAATACTAATTTACCCACAAACTTAAAAACTTGATAAATACAAGAACAGTAACCAGTACCTTAAATTAGTGCCTTATTTACCTATCTAAAATAAGTTAAAGCTTAATACTTGCAAACACAGAAGAAAACAACGAATACGAACAATACACTCTATAACAATCTGTTAAAACAAAAATACATAAGAAAATAAATATAATAACTAATGTAAAAATGAGTTACAAGCACCCACGACGACAACAACAGCAATGTTAGTATGCATGATCAATCTGTTGTTACTGAGAGTAATGTGAATTTGAGAAAATTAACAGCCGCGCCAAAAAGATGTAGAGAATCATTACAAAACTCTCTTCTTGATAATGTACTAAAAACACCGAGGCTATCAACAAATGATTTACCATTTAAGTTATTAAACCTTGTTGATAAAAGATTTGAGAATATGCTTGGCCTTATAAAGGAAATGTTTAAAAAAAGTGAAGCTCGCCTGGAAAGTATGTTTGAAAAGAGATTTAATGAATTAAAGAGTGATATTATCGATATTAATCAACGAGTAAGAAAAATTTAAACAATGGGGGTAGACATTATGGGACTAAAAAGTGAAGTACATTTTCTAAAAACACAAATACAGCGCCAAGAGAATTCTATTATTGCTTCAGATCTGCGAATTAATGGCATACCTTACAATAGAGATGAAAATTTATTCGATATATTTCAATCCATTTGTGAATTTCTGCAAATAAACACACCTGCTGTAAAATCAATATAGCGCCTTCAAAATCACAACAATAAAGATAAAACCTTTTCTCCGGATGCCGTAATTATGGTGAAGCTTTTTTCACCGTATGACAAAAATTTTATTTTGAAAACCATTGCAAATTTTCGAAAAATGAATAAATCTACGCTAGTTTTAGACCATATTGGTCTTGGTTCAGATCGTCCTTTTTATTTAAATGAAAATTTGACTTCCACAAACCACAAAATATTGCAGTCGCCGATACGAAAAAAGAAAATTCAACAATTACACTCGGCATTTACTAAACATGGTTTAGTGTATATAAAAATTAGACAAGATGATCAACCAGTTCGTGTCGACTCTATTGATGAACTTGATAATATGTTTCGTAATGATAATGCTTATTGCCAGAACTGATGTCCATTGTTTGCTGATGCTTTGTTTATATTATGGAAATCTACGAATATCTAATGTTCATGCTCATGTTATTTTAATTTGTATTTTCAGAATGTTTTTGAAAAATTTCAGTCATTTAATATGTTTTATTCTTGGCCCTTTTATATATGCATGCGATGTATTTTTAAAAAATCTTTTTTGTTTTTATGACAAATTGTTCAGGTAGTACAACGTATAGTTCCAAAGATGTTACTTCTGATATGGTTCGAGTACTTTGTAAGCAGAAAACTGGTTTAAATATTTGTCAGGCGTTGATGTTGTATGTGTATCTGAGACGTGGTTTGACCTGCTTGTTCCTGATACTATTTTTGTTTTGCAAGATTATAAATTATATCGCTGTGATAGGGTAACTCATGCAGGTGGTGTTGCTATTTATATTAGAAATGGAATAAATAGTAAATTATATTGTAAATCCAAGCCAATGGAAAAGATTGAAAATCTCTTTGTAGAAATTTCAGCACATGGAAACAAAATTCTTGTGGGTTGTGTATACAGACCTCATCACAATATTGATATGCAAAATTTTTTCAAAACTTTGGAGAATGCAACAGTAAAATTTGAAGATATAGTTATATGTGGCGATTTCAACTCAAATCTTCTAGTGAAAAATTATTTAGTAAATAATATGGAAACAGTTGGACTTTATAATATATGTTGGCGATAAAGGAAAAGTTTTACTCTATGATCAGATTTCAGCGTCCTGTTTTTCAAAGCACGACTTAATTTTTATTACCTTTGTTTTCCAGATCCAACTTATTATGAATGATGCCACATACTATGACTTTAAACATATGGTTAATATTGTCATAGCTTTTGATTTAGCAAATATTGATTGAAATTCAATTTACTATATGCTATCTGCTGAAAGTCAGCTTAACTTTTTTGAAAACAAAATTGAACAAATTTTCAATAGGTCGGTTCCGTTGAAAGCTGTAAAAACTAGTTTTAAATTAAAACCATGGTTTAATGGTAATATTAAATCTGCAATTGCTTACAGAGATAGGACTTTTAGTCGTTGGAAACGTTTCAAAACTGATTCACTACATGATTGTAACGCACGCAGAGAAGTAAACCGAGCTATTAAGAGTGCTAAATCAACATACTATTCATTTGTCTTCAACTCTGCAATTGGTTCCAAACAAACATGGAAAAATATACGTGACATTGGTATTGGAAAACCAAGGATAATAGATACAACGGAAATAGATGTAGAATTACTTAATGAAACTTTCACACGACTGCCAACAGTACCTTTGGATAGTAATTTTTTTAATTAACCTATCACTGAGCAGAGTCAACTACTTAGTTTTAATTGTGTAACACAAGATGATGTATCAAGGAGTTGTCTAGCTGTTAAGTCAAATGCTGTAGGATTTGATAATATTCACCCAAAGTTTTTAAAAGCTATTCTTCCTGTGTTGTTACCATATATCACATTCATATTCAACAATATCATAATTAAAAGTACTTTTCATGCTAACTGGAAGTATGCTAAAATAATACCTACACCAAAATCCAGTAATGAGTACCGACCTATTTCTATATTACCATTTCTATCAAAAGTATTTGAGAAGCTACTACATAAGCAAATGTACGATTACATAAATAGAAATGGCTTACTTACAAGCAGACAGTCAGGTTTTCGGCCTAAGCATAGTTGCGTAACTGCGCTTATTGATGTCACGGAGGAAATACGGAGTAATATTGATGCTGGTTTCATGTCATTTCTTGTTTTATTAGATCACTCTAAGGCATTTGACATGGTTGATCATGGAATTCTTTGTATGAAACTGCAAACTTTGTTTAAATTTTCATAGTCGTCCGTCCACTCGATTAATTGCGTCCTACTTATTGGATCGTAAACAGTCAGTCTTTGCTAATAAAAAAATATCACGACCACTGCCAATATCGAAAGGTGTTCCTCAAGGATCAATCCTTGGTCCTCTACTTTTTACAATATACGTCAACGATTTACCAGAGCAACTAATGTACAGCAGTGTTCATATCTATGCTGATGCTTAAGTAAACTAAATGAGGATTTACACCGTCTTTTTATGTGGGCTTCATCCAATGGCCTTTGCTTGAATCCCAGCAAATCTAAGTGTCTGGTGATTAATCCAAAATCCAAGAAATCAACTTTTGAACCAGAAGTTATACTAAACAATCAAACAATTGAGATTGTAAGAACAACAAAGAATCTTGGTATAATTTTTAATAATAATCTTACATGGACTGATCACATAAACACAGCTGCCGGAAAAACATATGCTATGCTATGAATTCTGTGGAAAACACAATACTTTACACCGGTTAAGATTCGGTTATTACTAGCAAAAACATATATAATGCCAACTTTGTTATACGGATGTGAAGTTTTTTCGAGCTGTGATTATACGAGTTACAATAAATTGGAGAAAGCTTATAACGCCATACTAAGGTATGTTTACGGCCTGAAGAAGTATGATCATATTACACCAGTTTCAAAAAAAAATGTATAGAGTTAGTTTCAGTGATTTACTAAAAATACGTACCTTAACTTTATTACATAAAATTATATATACCCGTGACCCTTCTTATCTTTTTAATAGAATATCGTTCACTCGATCTCGCAGAACAAATGATTTAATACCAATTAGACATCGAACACAAACATCTGAATGGCAGTTTTTTATTAATTCAATTCGTCTTTGGAACTTGCTACCTTCAAACATTCAGTTCATAAGCAACGCAATGCAATTTAAAATGGCCCTCTTTAATTTCTATAATTAATTTATTTTATTTTATTATATTTTTTATTATTTTTAATTGTTATTATACACAATGTTAAATTTCCTTACTACTATGTACCTAGTACTAATCCTGTACTTTAATTATAAGATTTTATGTCTTGTTGTATGGGAATTCTAAATAAATAAATAAATTAAATAAATAAATAAATAAAATTGTTGCACAGATTTGTGTGTTTTACGCTTATGTAATTCTAAAGTGAAACGTTTTCCTTGATTGATTTACTTTGTGTACATATTTTTTTTAATGCATCCCGTTTAACAGCGTTCCACTCATAAATTGGTCATACGTTTGTACAAAAAAACAAAATATCAAACAAAATTCAACGGTTAAATGCACAAATGAATTGGCAAGTACAAGAACGTATTTGTTATCGAAAAGCCGACAATAAAACAAGAAATCTGCGAGAAAATAATTTTTTATTCAATGAATAAATTTGTCGAAAAAATCCTATTTATTGACAATGCTGCACCTCATAAGCAAGCCGATTTATCACATATTTGAATAGAATAGTTACCTCCTGATACCACTTCGATAGCTAAGCCACTTGACCAAGGAATAATCAGATCAATTAAGAAATATCGTCAAAATATAGTTGGAAGGAAATTGAATTTTATTTTATTTTATTTTATTTTATATATTTATTTTTTAGTCAAACTATTTTAATATGTACTAATTTGAATTGAATAAAACGATGACCTTTTATTATATTTAGACGCAAGTGACTTGTTTATTGTTGTTTCTTTTCAATAAATAAGTAGTATATTCATTTAAACTACATTTTAAGTGAGTCAGTAACGCATTTAACCGAGATTTTTAAGTGCGTTTCTCGCTTAAAAGCGTCCAGCTTTTGACATTTTCCATGAACGCTGTTATCCGTGAATTACTGTTTATTTGTTGTTTTTCAATATTAGAACCCTAAGAATATAATTATTTTGTAGTTCAATTGGCATTACATAAGTAAAGCCATTATTAAAAGCAAAAGAATAAATATATATATGGGCGTTTCGTATCAAGTGATCCAACTTTTGAAACCGATGTCTTCCGATCGGGATGAAATTTGCACCAAGGTTAGTCCTAGTAGATAGTAGTTTAGGCACAAGATCGGTCAAGAACTCTCTGAGTTAGAGGCGTTCAAAATTTTACATTTTGGTCAAACAGTTGTTGGTTCTCATTCACGTAACTTTTATATATTGTTCTTAGCAAAATTTGTCTAAATAGTCTAGATAGCTATTTCTTCAAACTTTCGGAAAAAAATTTGAAAAAATAAAAAAATGTTTTGACTTTTTTTTTTGGCAAAATGAAAAATTTTTTTGACTTTTTTTTTCAAAAAACGCCTGTTGTGCTCAAAAGAAGCTTACGTTTTTTCTTTTATGAGCTTTTTGGTCGCTTAGTGGGATGCGAGTGGGATATCTATAAAAAAAAAAAATGTTTTGGAACTCAAGGCAACGGGTTTTAAATTTTTACCATATGCACTAATTTGAATTTTTTCCTATTAGTGTGTAAGTGTTTCTAAAACCTTAAAAATAAAATGTGTACTGAGAAACTAGACAAATTAACCTTTCCGATGGTATGTAGTATTAGGGTGGCCCTTCGTTATATGGAGGGAAACAAAAGTGTTCAAACTGTCGGTCTCACCCCCTAGAAATATGCGAATAGCAAAAAAACTGAGAAATACAAACGTTTAGTAGTGGCGCAAAGCGATTGAAAATTTCAAGTGTGTTTATATGGGGAAAATATGAGTTTTTTTTTTTCAGATTTTACGAATATTTCGTTCTATAGTTTAATTTTTGCGACAAGCTGTTATATAATTTGAGATCAGTATTAAATTATCCTTTCAAAAGGCTATAAAACTTCAAAATCAAATAAAACCTCGCCAAGAAATAGCAAATGCCCCAGACCACTTTTGTTCCAAAAAAAAACTAGGTCATGAAATTTGATGGTATTTTTTTCAACTTTGAGAAATTGATTAAAGCCATCATTATTTTTTGGTCTCTATACTTATAAGTACACAGATATGAAGTATTGTCTTATTACCACATTGTAAACCTATTGCGCATTGAGACCGAAAATTGGAAATTTTTTTGATAAAAGTTTTAAAACTCCTTTTTCAAGTTTAAGAAAACTTTCTTAAACAAAATTTAAAAAAATGAATCTATCACTTTAAGGTTTTATGAAATACATGTTGCAGATTAACTGTGTGAATTTTAAGTAAGTCCCTCAGCCAGAATTTTTTTGACAAGGATTTTATTTTTGCGGATTTCGAGAAAAATTGGAAATATTCTGTAAATGTACTCTTTCTAAATACTTTGTATCAAAAACTCATCACTTTTCTACTTTTAAATGTTATATTTTATCTTAATAGCCTAGGGTTTCGGAAAAAAATAATATGATTCCATTAACCCTTTTGGAATTGGGGTCACATGTGACCCCAAGCTAATAAAAGACAATTTAATTAAAAAATTCAAATATTTTGTAAGTGCTGTTCAATTTTTAGATGCAACACTTAAAATATAATTACCAAATGTGTAGAAGTTTAGCTCCAAAAATTTGGAATACATCCGAGAACTAACTTATTATTTGCTAAGGCCACCAAGATATTTTAAAATAAAAATTACCTAAAACGAGTTTTTCTATTAAACTCGTTGATACCACTATTTAGAATTTAAGAAAAATAATACAGTTAATTTTTATTTATTTAACCCTTCAGTGCTCCTGAGATCAAAATTATCCATTGTGATATATCTCTGGTGCAATTATCTGCTTATTGCTCGCGAATATAAATTAAAAATCCGAAACCTTAGGCTATTAAGATAAAATATAACATTTAAAAGTAGAAAAGTAATGAGTTTTTGCTACAAAGTATTTAGAAAGAGTACATTTACAGAATATTTCACAAAAATCCAATTTTTCTCGAAATCCGCAAAAATAAAATCCATGTCAAAAAAATTCTGGCAGAGGGATTTACTTAGAAATTCACACAGTTAATCTGCAACATGTATTTCATAAAACCTTAAAGTGATGGATTCATTTTTTTAAATTTTGTTTTCTTAAACTTGAAAAAGAAGTTTTAAAACTTTTATCAAAAAAATTTCCAATTTTCGGTCTCAATGCGCAATAGGTTTACAACGTGGTAATAAAACAATACTTCATATCTGAGTACTTATATGTATAGAGACCAAAAAAGAATGATGGCTTTAATCAATTTCTCAAAGTTGAAAAAAATGCCATCAAATTTCATGACCTAGTTTTTTTTGGCACAAAAGTGGTCTGGGGCATTTGCTATTTCTTGGCGAGGTTTCCTACGATTTTGAAGTTTTATAGCCTTTTGAAAGGATAATTTAATACTGATGCCTAATTGTGTAACAGCTTGTCGGAAAAATTAAACTATAGAACGAAATTTTCCTAAAATCTGAAAAAAAAATCATATATTCCCCATATAAACACACTTGAAATTTTCGAGCGCTTTGCGCCACGACTAAACGTTTTTTGATTGGCCCAAAACTTTGTATTTCTCAGTTTTTTTGCTATTTGCATATTTCTAGGGTGGTGAGACCGACAATTTGAACACTTTTTTTATTAAGGGCCACCCTAATGTAACATACCTAACTAAAATTTCATACCTTCGATACTGTAAGACCCGCAATATGTTAACCTCAACAAAAAAATCATTTTTTTCTATAGAAATGTTGAAAAATGTTTTTTTTTTTTTATTGATTTGTAATAATAATTTAATTAATATATAGTAATAATAATAATAAAAATAAAAAATAAATAATTTAATAAAATTTAATTTTAATCACATTAGATCCTTTTATAACATAACTATTTTTATACCCTATACCACTATGTGGCTTGGGTATAATGACTTTGTGCTGCTGTTTGTAACTACCAAATATATTTGACCTAGACCCATCTTTAATTATACCGATCGAATCAGAATCACTAACTGATTCGATTTAACGATGTCCGTCCGTGTGCCCGTCCGTCCGTCCGTCGTCCGTCTGTGTGTCCATGTACATCCATTAATGAGTAGTCTAAAAATGATACCTGGGACAACTCTTAGTCATAGGCCGCATATGGAGCTGCTTCCCGATCTTCACTTAAATCTATCAAAAAACAAAAATATTGCACTGATTCTTCTCAAATTTTGTTTGTATATATTTTAGCAAAATACAAGAGACTTTACCAAACATAGTCAGAATAGTTCCATTTTTGGGCCTAGTCCCCATATAGATATAGCATCCGATATGAACTTTTTCATATCTGCAGCCAAAAAAATTAATAAAAATCCCACTCAAATTTGGTTTATGCTTATTTTCTATTTCCAGTTAGTTGGGCCTATGAGATAGGGTCTCTAAACGCATGGTATAGGGTATCAATAAGTCGGTCTCGACCGACTATAATTTTCTTACTTGTTTTTTAATAGAAAATTAAGAGACAATAACGATAATTTAACAAAATGATAAACTCAATTAATGAGCTGGCTCTATAGCTTAAAAAAGTGAGAAAGAGTGAAAGAGATTTTTTTTTTTTAATAGACTTTATTTACAATCTATCCATTTAAGGATAATAAGCAAATTTGATTTACTATAGTGTACAAAAATTTGTAATTAGTGTACAAAAAATAAAAATAACATTGATTGTTAATCTCCAATGAGAATAGCAATGTTTTTTAAAGAACTGTAATAATTAAATTTTTACAAAAATATTTGAATATTATTTAAATTATGCATATGTATATTATTTCCGAAAAGGTAAATCAAGGACATGATGTCGTTTTAGCCTTCGTACTTCATCTGTGGCATCAAGTAAGGTGGGAGGAATGATTGCTTAATCTTTCGAGATAATTCGCACTAAATCGATTGATTTCGTCTTTGACCTTTTTAATAGATAAATCGTCATGAATAATTTTATTGCCATGGACCCATGGACCATTGACAAATAATCTTAGAGTTTTTGACTGGAATTGCTGTAGTATCTCTATGTTTGAATTGCTGGCAGTCCCCTACATTTGTGTGCCATACGTCCGGACTGGTTTAAGTATAGTTTGTATATTATTACCTTATTTTCAAGGCTAAGATGGGATTTGGGCCCCAATAACCAATATAGACGTTTGGTTTTTATATTAAGGTTTCTTTATGTAAAATTAATGTTACATTTACAGATTTTCCAGTATTTATCTTGATGTTCCATTTGTTCATCCATCTTTGAATAGCATTGAGATCGTTTTGGACTAGATGTGAAGCATTATTTGCGCATACGTTCGAAGCTAATACTGCCGTATTCTGCATAAGTTGCCAATAATACATTTTCAGCAATTGGCATGTCTGACGTAAATATTTTATATAGGATATGTCCCAATACACTACCCTGTGGTACACCGGCATTGATATAGTTAATTCGTTCACCTAAGTATGACTTCAGGAGCAAGTAGAAAGGTGTAGGGAGAAATTTTATAAGTTTTAAATACAAGCCTGCATGCCAGACTTTATCAAATGCTTGCTGTACATCTAAAAGGACTCCGTATACCGATGACATTGTTCAGGTGGGCCATGATTTTGCCTGAAACCAAATTTGTAATCAGGTATGATGTTAAATTTTTTCCAAAGGGTAACAATCTTCTCAATGTATATATTATCTCGAATATTTTGGAGAATGTAACCAGCAAACTTATCGGTATGATTCTTTTTTAGGTAAAGATTTAGTTACAAGTCCATTAATACAGTCGTATCCCGGCGACTTATTATTATTGAGCTTGTTAATTTCATTTTGAACTTCTAGAGGACAGAAATGTTTAATAGGCCAATCCATTGGACATGGGCTATCTAAGAAGTCTATTATTTCATCAACAGTGGTTTGTAGATGTAAGGCAAAAGCTTCTGCTTTGGATAAATCTGTTTTGCACCAAGTTCCATTCACATGTTTAATGGGTATTTTGCGTTATTCGTAAGGAATAATAGTCATTCTTAGAAATATTAAGATTACGGAGAAAGTTGCCAAGCTGCTCATTTCGCAGATCATCTTTAGATGATCTGTTGAGCTGCTGCTTATCGTAAGGGTTTCTACTATTTCGCCATACTCATCTCAGTCTTTTCTTATTTCTTATCATTTATATTATTTCAGTAGTTATAAACATTTTGTCATAGCTGTAATTATTTTGCATTTTCGTAGATAAAAATCCGGCTTCATGGATCACATTATAAAATGTCTCAACGACTTCATCCAGTTCTATTGTTGATTTTACAGGTATGTTTAAGTTAACATATCTTTCAATCCAAATCCCATAAGATTTTAAGTCCGTTTTGTGGTTCATAATTTTATATTTTTGAGAGTGAAGATGTATAAATTTATTAAATTGAATTAAAATTGGAGAATGATCGGAGCTAAGTTCATCGCCATCCGATATTTGTAGAAATTGGCTTGAAATGCCGGAATAAACTGCAAAATCTAATAAGTCTGTTATCTTTCTTGGATCCGTGGGCCAACACGTAGGCCTTCCTTTGATAATACTGAGTAATTATTGTTTATAACACAATTATATAACTCCTTTCCCTTCGGATTCATTACTCTAGATCCCCACCATTGATGTTTCGGATCGAAATCGCCACCAACGAGAAATCTAGGTCCTAATTCACTAAAAAAGTCTTTAAACTCTTGGCTTTTAACTTTTAATCTAGGAGGAAAATAAATAGCAGAGAATGATACATCAGTTAATTCACATTTCAATTTTATGCAAGCAGATTGAAGGTATGGTTGACTTATTATATGTGAGATTTCGTATATAATTGCCAATTTAATAAGTATTGCAGATCCAGCATGTGTCCTATCATGGGGATGGTTGGCTTTTATTAAATCATTTATTTTGAAAAAGGTTCTAGTTGCAAAATGTGTTACTGATACTAACAGAATATCAATAAAATATAAATTAAGAAACACTTCAATTTTCTGACTGGTTTGAAAGCCCATTGGCATTCCATATTGCTGTTTGAAAATCTAGTTGCATAACTTTGATATGAACGCAGTCATCATAGTAATGAGTTTATTAGTTAACTCAATTTGGTTTTGTAATAGACTTTGCAAAAGAGATTGTGTTTGAATTAAGATGAGTGATTGTTAAAACTTCAGAATATATTGTGTTTTTATTGTTCTCGTTAAAATTTGTATTATTGTTATGGGTTAATGTAGGATATTCTTCATTGTGATGTACATATGTATGTATACTTTTAAATTCTTGAATTATTAACTATGTTCTTATGTTTTAACTTAATTCTTAATATTTGCCTATATAATTGAAATCCCTTATGATTTGCTGGATGATTTTTTAAGCAGTTGACACATCGAGCTGGTGTATCGTAAGTTAAAAAAAAGTCGTATTTTCATAATTCTTCTTTGAAGATATGAATAATGTTGGATTATTTATTTCATTTATTTTAAGAATCTTTGGAAAAATTTTCAATAAAAAATTTTAATAAATAAGTCCGTGACAGGGAATCTCCGCAGCCGTTGTTGTTTTGCGCTGAACATCATAACTCGTTACCTAATAATGCGAAATAAAAAAGTCGAAATGCGTTTAAAAGGTGCTATACAATTTCGGGAATTTGTTGTTAAAAAATGGGGAAGAAAATGGAATTAAAAAAAACCTTCCTGATTGCCTGATGATTTATGTGTGTAGTGTCTAAAATTTCAAAAGAATCGGTCAAGTAGATTTTGGGTTATGATGTTCACGGACTTCGAACATTTATTTGCGAGAAAATCGGTTTTCTTAAGTTTTGTTCTGATTTACTTCAAATTTTGACACAACACTCTCGACATGTTGTGCATTCAGGAAGAGAAATTAAGGAAGTGCAAACACCAATACACCTACACAGAAGAGAAAAAAATATTTCATATTTCATCATACATGTAAACTGAAGAAAGAGAACTAACTACATTTTTTGAAAAGTTATATATAAATCCAACAAATAAAAAATAAGAGCGTATTAGTTTTACTTAAAAAAAAAACTTATTATTCCAAATCGCCTTGAATTCTTACATGATAATTTCAATTAATTATTTAAATTAAAATCTTAAATATATTTACATATGTACGTAATTTATGTTTGTCAAAATTTTTTGAAAGCAAATTATGCAAAAATTAATATTATGAGTGAAAAAAATTCTTTTCCCACCTCTCTTCTGAAATTACAATGTAATTTAATTATGCAAAGTTAGAATAATTTAAATTTTAAACTTAATATTGCACTATTTTTTCAAGTTCTTTTCCATACAGAGCTTTAAACGAAAGCATACGTTGGACAACAACAAAATCCACATTGAAGATCTCTTTCTTCTCAAATATTTATCAAAAAAGCATACTCTTTGGTAAGTGCTGGCCATCAGAGAAGCTGAGCGAAAGCACTGCTAACAATACAAAACAATTTTGAGATAAAAAACAAAACGGACAAACGGAAAAGTTTAGTTTGATAAAAGAAGTAAAAATGTTTAAAATTTCATTCATTACTTTTTTTGCAGAATTTTTTCATTGACCAACAAAGGGAATTTAAAGAAGATTTTGAATAGATGTTAGTTTTTTTGATGCATTTTTTGCGTTCAACTTATTCCATATGTAACACGAAATCTGCATATGTAGTGCTATTGTCGTTAGAAGTGCTGCCAATTATGATAACTTCTTGTAATTTCGACGATATTTCAATTTGTTAAAAATTATTTGTTAAATTTGTTAAGATTGAAGATTGAAGATTTAAAATTGTCAGTAGTATAAAAATTACGTCGTCAAGGGTTAACAATTAATGGGTTGTTTATCGTAAATTGAAAGTTTTTGTTCAGTGTAAATATAAATTACATATACATATGTATAGATTTCAAAACGGAAATACCTTGAATAGCATCTCCATTTAAGGTTTAAGTTTTAATTACGGTTATACTTTAAACCTATATTATATGTTTCAGCTATAGATACATATCAATAAAATAAAATTATTAGTTGATTGCTGTGTTAAATTTTTTTCGTTGAAATTTCACCACTAATACATTTTTATATATAGAAATAACCAATGCTGTAATAATATTCGTAATATGAATGATATAAATAAATTTTATTGTTTCCTTTTGTAATATTTTTTCGAGTTTTATAAGCGAAAAAATTCCCTTGACAATTTTCTTGCTTTAAAAATGACGATTTTGGCGATTTAGTTTCCAAAATTGTCGATTTTCAGAAGATTTTATTAGCAGCACTGTTCGGTAACAAAGAAGAGAGAAAATTGTGTGTGGGTTTGTATAAAATGAGAAAGATTAAATTTTGTTTGTGTATTTCGCATAGCTTTGTAGAGAGTGCTACATGTATTATTTCAGCGTTACAGAATCAGTCAGTCAGTCAGTGAGTCAGGGATCAGCGTAAATATATTTAAAGATTATTGCTCTTGTAAAAAGACAATTGATATTTTGTTTTGCACTTTGAAGAGATCAGAATTTTGTACATGCGTACGCGATCGCAGTCAAAATGTGACTCGAAAGAAAAAAAAATCAATGATATAGTTTAAAATAATCTAAGCCATAAAAACAAAGTTTTTATTAAAACTCTTTCTTTCCTTATGCATATGAAAATTTATCTTTGGTCATAGCAAGTCTATGGACAAAGTTTCAGATCCATCGGATGAGGGGAAGTGGAGTTTTAATCTATCCGTGACTGTGCGTGACTATGTCTAAGTTAATCTTTTTTCACAGCAAATTTATGGACCAAGTTTCGGATCGATCAGATGAGGGGAAATGACATTT
Source organism: Cordilura impudica (assembly GCA_963682025.1). NCBI lineage: Eukaryota > Metazoa > Arthropoda > Insecta > Diptera > Scathophagidae > Cordilura > Cordilura impudica. The sequence continues at coordinate 208,230,068 of OY821518.1, forward strand.
AGATCACTCCGTGACTGTGCGTGACCATGCGTGACTGGGCGTCACTAAGTCAAAGTTAATCTTTTTTTCACAGCAAGTCTATGGACCAAGTTTGAGATCGATCGGATTAGGGGAAATGACATTTAGATCACTCCGTGACTGTGCGTGACCACGCGTAACTGTGCTGACTACCCCAAAATTAATCTGTAGTCACCACAAGACTATGGGCCAAGTTTTAGATCAATTGGATAATGGGGAATGGGGTTGCTCCATGGCAGACAGACAGAGAGTAAGAGTTAAAAGAAAGAGTTTAAAAAAGAGGAAATATTTAATAATTTATGAATAGATGTTCTTGAAGGAAATGAACAATCAGAAATGCAATGTGAAAAGTATGAACAATAAGGAGTATTCACAATGACATATATGTTACTCGTGGTGATTTTTGACGGATAGAGGATGGAATTAATAATCAGTAGAGTTTACTCGCTCTCCGTTCTCCAGCTGAACTACCACATATCTAATGCTTTAAGATCATTATTTTAATGCAATTAAAACACGTATTGAATTTGGTATTAAAATAATCGATAGATGTCACACGCCTCCACCAATCTCGCTCATATTTTGGCATTTTGTAATTTAAATTTATATAGCAGGTAACACGCCTAATTGTCCAATCATAATCTAGTCTAAATTTCAAATGTTACACCAGCCCCGTAAAAAATTACTAAAAATTCGGTTCGGATTTTGTCCTGAAGCTTTAACTTACGTACAAGAAAAAAAAAAAAAAAATTAGACACACACAAGGTTTTATAAATTTATGTACTTTTACAGATTTTTAAAAATGTTTTCTTAACGTTTTACGTCTGTAAGACAATGGCTCAGATTCCGTTTAAGCTGCAGTTATTAGGTAGAGGTCTGAGTTGTATTTTCACCTAAAAACATTTTTTGATTTCTGATCTTATGGGAATTGCTTATCCTGTTCTACGCTGATTTGACCAAAATTTTGTGGCAGCAACGCTAAAGGGATATGGAAAATTATTTTTCATAGACATAGACAATTGAAAGCTGTATTTCAATAGCTAAGTATCACCAAGTTTAGAGTGACACTTAAAGGTTTGAGATATACAAATCCAATAGGGCAATTACACTCACTTTTAAGCTTTATTGTTTACATGGTTAGACTATAAATACGAAAAGTGATTCACTGAAAAATTTTTAATTTGTTATTCTTTAATTTTACAAACATGAAAATAAAAAATAGCATATTCGGTCCTAATTATATAAATGGTTCAGTTAGAAATTAATCAAGCTCAAGGATCAAATGATTTTACTTTACACCATGAACCAAAAGCAGTATATAGAAATTTGGTAAAAATTTAAATTCATATACCTTTGCTGAAGCCAACCAAATGAGAATCGAAGTAAAGAATTATACCACTTAATCTTTTTGAAACAAATGTGCCAATTATATTTGGAAAAATTGAATATTTAATATCAGAAAAAGAGCATTATGTATTAAAAATGAAACTTTTAAATTGCTAAAATGCAAGAGGTACTTGCAAAACTTGTTCTAGAAAATACCTATGCAAAAGACATGATTTGTTTTCACATCCAAGGCATTAGTTAAATGTATTTCAAAGGATCCATAAAGGACAATTTCCATCGAATGCAAGTACATGCAAAATTAAACGGATGCATCTATTTCACAGGATGTTATTTGTTTGTTCGGGAATCAAAACAAGTTATTCGCGTTTTGTTTTGTTGGGTAAAAATAAATAAGTCGAGGAAGACATTTTGACTGGCTCAATAAAATGATTAGTTAGTTGGTTAATTAGTTAATTGTTCTTTATTACAAATTCAACTCGGTACTACAAGTAACATCAGTTGGATAAAAATAAATATTATTTATCTATATTTAATATAATGTTTCATGTTACATAAAAATTAATAATTTAATTAAAAATTTAGTTTTTTCTTCAGTTGTTTTAGTTGTTTCTTCAAAGTATTTGTTTTAGCATCATTGTTAATGTTGATTAATTCAGTTTCTGTTGGGGTTATCATTTTGAAGTATTTTCCAACGTTTAATTATTTGAATTAGTAGTGGTCACAGTTTTTATGAAAAAAAATAAATATTTTTAAACGCAAAATTTCAGGATTTAAGTATATCCCTTAAACTGAATTCATGATTTATAATTAAGCTAAAAAAAAATAACAAAATTTATTTTGTAAGAATACCCATTAAAAATATTTCCTCTTGCAGATTCCGAAACTTGACTTTAATTCCTAATCATTTCCTTAATGAAATAAATATTTAAGTGCACCTAAAAATTCACCCTTCTGTTAAAATAATATTTTCTGAAATCTCTGTTAACAACATAAGCTCCAACTAACAACCTAAAATTAGACATCATATAACATTCATTATGAAACAAAGACAAACAAAATCCTATCTTTGCACCACATGAAACGGTCACACTACTCGTTTGCCAACGAAACAGCATACAAAGAGATTACAAGCAGCTTTTGCAACTATAAGTCCTTCAGTTTAGTGAAATTTGAACTACAAATTTTAGTGGAACTCTATATGTATGTGTTTGTATGTGCATGTATGTGTATCTGAATGGGAATTACAATTACACGCATGAAGTGATCGAACAAACTGACACCTACGTATAAACATTTTAACAAGCAACGAACAAAAAACAACAACTAGAGGGTGTCCCCAAATTCGCGCAAGATTTGAATTAAACAGAATGCATAATTATTTTTTCCTCCAATCGTAAAGAATGCAATATAAGTTTATTTATGGAACAACTTATCCTTGACTTTACTGATACATACGCAGTTATTTATCGAAATTTTCTATGACTATCTTGTGTAAATGTGACAGCATTTCGTTGATGCTGCGTTGCATTTCCTCTTTCAAAGTACTGGTAGTTGTGGGGTCACCAAAACGAGAGTGTACACGACCAGGAAACATATCATGTGGTAATTGAATCGTTTCACAGGCTTTATGGCAAGTGACACTGTTTTTCTGGAACCACGTATCGTTTACGGTAATATCCAATTTTCAATTAGGCATAAAGGACTCTGTTGTCATGTCGCAATATCTGGCATTATTTACAATCAGTGCCTGGCCAGCCTCATTTTCGAAAACGCCCAAAATCCGCATAAACAGTTACACGTTGTGGATAAATTTAGTTTTCGTTAAACACAAGTGAGTTCTCTGAATCACAAATCAATTCAACGACCTCTTCTTCACTGTACGTGGTAACTCAGCTTCAGTTCTTGTGTTAATTGAACTTTACAAGCTGGGATACTTGGATCTTCAGCTTCTTGAACTTTGCAATTCTTGCCCATGACGCTGAATTAATGTTACTGGAACTCCACCAACCCACTGTTACGTGCTGATTTGATATTTTCATTGTGTTTAGCGTCACCAATAGATTTAGTCTGTTTGAAATTTTCAATTACTCTATTCACAGTTTACGAAGCTATATCAATATCCCGACTATATTTTTTACGAGATTTTCGAAACTTTTAAAAAAATTTTCAGCAATGAAATCGCGTTGTTCTATTGTATAAGGCTTAACTTAGTTGATCCAAAACTGTCTGTTTCTTTCCATTGCCAACCCTTTAGTCTACAAAGGACGGCGTGAATTGTGAGACACCCTTTAGCACTAGTGAGTTAGAATATGCTTTAGAGCAAACTAGTTGTAAGAAACGATGTTCACTGGTGTTTTGATGATCTTTTAAAAAAGTATTTACAAATTAAACAAATAGATTCGGCAACAACGAGTCTTTGATACCCTCCACCTAGGTTTTGCGTTTACATTAACATCTTGAATTATTTCACTATTTACAACATATGTGGACAAGTATTTGAAATAAACAAAATAATGTGTACTTAGTATTAAGAAACAATAATTGAAAAAAAAAAAAATATTGTCCCACATGGACGACGAACCCAGAACATAATTGGCGGTAAGTGAAGTTTGTTGGAGAAGTTAATATATTTGAACCATTTTTTGTAGTTGAATATATTATACCGCAAGAATTATGTTAGAAGTATTATTTATCCACTAAACTATTACAGCAAACACACTGCGTTTTTATAATTTTCAAAAGATGTCTCCCCATTTTAAGTACCGACCTGCTAGAAATAATGAAAAATAATATCATTCTAATGTTAGGTTATTGATTTTATAAATAAGCGCGATCTCAACAGTCAGACAGACAGACGAGCAACTCTAAACCGACTCGAGTTGTTATAAGAATGGCGAATATATGTACATACTTTGTGGGTCGCAAATAAATTTTTCGATATGTTACATACTGGTATCTGCGCAGCAGTATGGGGTTATATATATTATGTTTAGTAGCATAAACGTTGGGGTGGGTCACACACAATTTGCACCCAATATAAATTTAAATTTGAATATTTTTTGAAGGTTTCCTAAAATTCGTAGTTCTATGGATAATCCCTAACTCTTTGTTGTCTTTTTTCATGTGAAAATTTTTTTGGAGGCATAAATAACGTTGTATTTGAAATTTTAGTTTTGATGGATTTCAAAGAAAGATATTAAGCTTTTTTTAGATCAATTCAATATATTTTGTTCGCTATTCAATTGAAGCAACCAAGTGTTTGACCATTTTTCAATATTCGTATTTATTCCGAGCCAGAAATCTAATATATAATATACTTATTCCGTTTTGTTAAGAACGTTACAAATAAACAATATTTTTTCTTTAATTTTGTTGCTCTGTGCTGTCATATAAAATATTTATAGTCGTATTCATAAAAATTAAAGTGTACTTTAAGTAGAGTTTAACAAAAACTTTTGTATGAAAAACATATGATAAAATCTACTTGAAGCACACTTTAATTTTTATGAATACGGCTGTTAAAATTTAAATTTCAAGCTGCTTACATTTCGTATCTTTAGTCGGCTTTCAAGCTATGTATATAGATTTTTCAACTTTGTCAAGAAACATCAACTTTTTTTTGAATATTTTGATGTAGATTGTCAACTTTAAATAACGTAATATTGGCGTCAAACTCCATATTTTAAGGAGCCAATTTACGTCGTGTATAATAAATTAAAAAATTATGAAATACTCAAAAAAGTGATATATTAGTATATGTTTCTATTCTCAAAACTATGTATCTGAAATCTGAAGAATATAAAATTATCTTAAAAAAAATTAGTACACCATGACCTCATTCGAATCATTGTTTTAGTCAAGGATTCCGGATAGACTATAGTGGTCAGAGGGATTCAACCTATCTGCGGATACTGTTAAGATTTTGTTTGAGGGCACAAGATCGACCAAACTGTCGCGCACTGCAAGTAAATTTGTTTTTAACTGAAGCAGCTATTGTTGTGGTGCAGGTCACATAAAGATGTGGATATTAAGGGGGTTGATGTAATCATCGGGGGTTCCAATCGCAATGCAGGCTGCTTTTTTAAACTACACAAATAGGAGGATGTAAAGTAACACTTACTAAGGGATTTATATGCCCTATACTACTATGTGGTTAAGCTATAATGACTTTGCGCTGATGTTTGTAACTACCAAAAATATTTCACCCATTTCTTTTATTATACGGAATCACTTTCTGAGTCGATTTAGTGAAGTCCGCCCGTCCGTCTGTCTGTCTGTGTGTTCATGTAAACTTTGTCATCAAACTACAGGTCGTAAATATGAATACGCTTTCTGCCGACCATAGGATGAACGCTATTGAAATTGGTGAAAACAGATGCATAGTCAGACCTATACACCATACAAATGACCCCTATGAGATCGTCATAATATCCAAATTATCCATAATATCCAAATTATCATATAGATCTCGTTCAAATTGATTTTGTTTATGTTTTTTACATCCATTTATCAGTAGTCCAAAAATAAACCCTATAGGAAATTAGTCATAGCCCCCACATAATGCTGCTTCCCGATCTTCACTAAAGTCTATCAAAAAACAAAAATATATCACATATTTTTCTCAAATTTGGTTTGTGTATGTTTTTACAAAATATAAGTGACATTACCTAAAATGTCAGGATCGGTACATTTTTTGATCTAGTCCCCATATAAAGATATCATCCGATATGAAATTTTTCATATTCGAAGGCAAAAAATTAATAACAATGTCACTCAAATTTGGCTTAACCTTATTTTCTATATATAATTAGTTGGACCTCAGAGATGGAGTCTCTAAACTCATGCTATAGGGTATCGTATAGTGGGTCTAGATCGACTAATATTTTCTTACTTTTGTCCTCGTTCTCGTTAGTTTTAGTTTGTTTTTTTTAACAGGAAAAACTTTAAAATCTAGGACAAGTGCTATTTTATAAGAAAATCTTCGTAATCATTATGGAGTTTATAAAGTACAGGCAATTTGGACCAGAATTTTGGCTGTAAATCGCATAATAAGTGCAAAATTACCATTACTATGAGTAAGTTTGGAGATTTTGTCATGTATTTGTTGCCTGCTGACATGTTAACATTCATATATATGACGCCTAGGACAACAAATGATTAAAACATGACAAAGATAAGTTATAACAACTAAAGGTGTAAAAACAAGTAAGAAAATTATAGTCGGTCTAGACCGACTATACGATACCCTATACCATGCGTTTAGAAACCCTATCTCTTAGGCCCAACTAACTGGACATAGAAAATAAGCAAAAACCAAATCTGAGTGGGATTTTTATTAATTTTTTTTGGCTGCAGATATGAAAAAGTTCATATCGGATGCTATATCTATATGGGGACTAGGTCCAAAAGGTCTCTTGTATTTTGCAAAAATATATACAAACAAAATCTGAGAAGAATCAGCGCAATATTTTTGTTTTTTAATAGATTTAAGTGAAGATCGGGAATCAGCTCTATATGGGGCCGAAGGTATCATTTTTGGACTACTCATTAATGAACGTAATGAACGCATACAAAACCCAATTTGAGTAAGATCTATATGACAATTTGGATCTTATGGCAATTTATGTCGATTTCATAGGGGTAATTTGTATGGGGGCTAGGTCTGAACATGAACCGATTCTCACCAATTTCAACAGCGTTCATCCCATGGCCGATAGAAGCTTATATACCAAACTTCATCAAAATATATTCATATTTGCGACCTGCAGTTTGATTACAAACTTTACATGGACACACAGACGGACGGACGGACGGACATTATTATATCAACTCAGAAAGTGATTCTGATTCGATTGGTATAATTAAAGATGGGTCTAGGTCAAATATTTTTGGTTGTTACAAACAGCAGCACAAAGTCATTATACCCAAACCACATAGTGGTATAGGGTATAATAAATAAACTATACCACAAAAATCTACGGAAGGTCACAAATGTTCATGTACTTTGTTGAAATTTGCATATGCATATTATTGTATTAGATGAATAAAATTTGTTTACAAATGCGAGTTTGCTAAATATTTGATGAGTTATTTTAGAAAAATTAAAACTAAATTCCACATAAGTTTACGAACGACTTATTTTTGTTGTTTTTTCTTTTTAATGGGATTTGTGATGTAGACCTTTGTAGACCTTTGTGGCTTACTTTAGTTATTGTACTTGCCAATATTTAGATTTGAAGAATGGGGTTTGTGTTAAAAAAAGTTAACACAAAATTAAAATAATTTCTTGAATCAAGATCTTGCTAAGCCTACCATAGGCATATTTAGTGTTGGATAGTTTGTTGTGGATATCTGCTTTACTACCACCGCTCATGGATACTAAGCTGCTCAAATAACAAAAATATTCTACATCAACGCTGGGTTGACCCATAAGTTAAAAATTGCTCAATTTTGTTGATGTTAACATGTAGAACATTTAAAGAAGCGCCTTTAAGAAATATTTGAATCTTTGCTTGCATATCAGTTGACTCATAAAGTGAGTGCTCTTTCTTATGTCATATTTCAAATAAGTTTTTTCAACTTATTCTTTAAATTTTTAAATTTAATTCATTATTCAATATAATATCTACTTTAAAATTACATAAAAACAAAATTTAAAGAATATCGTATACATAAAAACTATAACAATATGGAAAATAAGCTTTATTTACGCTTAAAAAAAAGTTCTGATTATAATTTTTTTTCTTAAGAAAATTAATCCAAACACCTAACATTTATTATTTTAATATTTTAGTATGTGATTCCCTACTCTTAAATTTTGCTTCCAGTCTTCGAAGAATGAAAGAAGGCAAATTTTAGATTACCTTTGATGGAATTTGGTACCGCTCTGGCTGAAGGGCTTTAATTAAAGTAATTTTAGATCCTATTTCTATTCTCTAACGTTTTTGTACTAATCATTCCAAAGATTTTATATTGGAATAATATCTGGGGACGGGAGAGCAGATTCCAATAATTATGGGATATAATAAATAAATCATAACTTAATATTAGCTGCCATGTACTTCGGATCGTTGTCCTGGCTATAGATTTAGTTGTATGGTTATCCCATTTTTTGCATGCTGGACTGAAGATTAATTTTCAAACTCTCAATATACCTTTTTGGGTGTAGTATTCCATCAATGATGTGTAAGTTTCCGGTATCAGCACACACTACATCCCTACTCCAAAACTAATTCAAATCCATGTTTAAAAATAGGATATATTTATATTTTTAAACTTTTCTCCGGTTTTTCACCATACTCTGCATCTTCCATCGTCACCAGAAATACTAAATTTGCTTTCGTCTCCACTATCACTTTGCGGATATACGTTTACTTGCGCGCAACACGATTGTTAAACCCAGCCTCATGTAAGTGCTTGGGGATGTCCGGATGTGTTATATTTACAGATATTTTTTGAATTGACAACCGATAGTGTAAATTCAACGGATAAGTTAAAAATTTTTTTTTTCTAAAGCTTGGCATTTGACCATATTTTGAGAACAGCTGCACCAATGTTGTTATAAAACACAGCAACAAATTTTAATTTAATTTAACTCTAAGTTATGCTATTATTATTGATGAAAAAGATTAAATTCAACTTTTACCCATAAATTTTCTTAGTATATGGATCGTGTTATTTGCAGTGTATGCACCTCTATGATTTAGTAATAAGAACGTCGTGTTTTGCCATTATGGATTTTTCATGAATTTAGAAAAAAATAAAAATGTTTAAATTTTTCGCAAAAAAATTTTCATCATTAAATTCTAAACAATTCCGAAACTGTTGAGTGTATAAAAAAATATTATTACCAAAACTTAGAGTTAATCTTACATATTAAAAAAATTTATGAATAAACTTTGCATTCAAGATTTTTTCAATATTTTTCTTCTCTCAAACCTCTATAACTAGAGTTCTAATTAACGTAGGCTGTTGATATAGGTCTAGGAACACTCAGTGGATCAAGCTCCTTCTTTTGAGCTATTAACTGCTTAAATTCTTTGGGTTTGAGGAAAGTTATGCGTGGAGAATCAACTTTACTTTTAGTGTACGTTAACTTATCTTGGCATATTTTGGCATTACTGTACGGTAACTTCTCTTGGCAAATTTTGGTATCTTCTTATATATATTTACGCTGATCCCTGACTCACTGACTGACTGACTGATTCTGTAACGCTGAAATAATACACACACATAGCACTCCCTACAAAGCTATGGGAAGCAAAATTTAATCTTTCTCATTTTATACAAACCCACACACAATTTTCTCTCTTCTTTGTTACCGACCAGTGCTGCTAATAAAATCTTCTGAAAATCGACAATTTTAGAAACTAAATCGCCAAAATCGTCATTAACAAAACAAGAAAATTGTCAAGAAAATTTTACCGGTTATAAAACTCGAAAAAATATTACAAAAGGAAACAATAAAATTTATGTATATCATTCATATTAAGAATATTATTACAGCATTGGTTATTTCTATATATAAAAATGTATTAGTGGTGAAATTTCAACGAAAAACATTTAACACAGCAATCAACTAAATAATTTTATTGACATGTATCTATAGCTGAAACATATAATATAGGTTTAAAGTATAGCCGTAATTAAAACTTAAATCTTAAATGGAGATGCTATTCAAGGTGTTTCCGTTTTGAAACGACTTGACCCAGAATTAAATCTATACATATTTTGTAATTTACATTTACACTGAACTAAAACTATCAATTTTCGATTTACAACCCATTAAATGTTAACCCTTGAAATCCCAATTTTTATACTACTGAAAATTAAAAATCTTCAATCATCATTTTACAAATTTAACAATTCATTTTAACAAATTGAAAAATCGTCGAAATTAAAATAAGTTGTCAAAATTAGCAGCACTGCTAACGACAATAGCACTACATATGCAGATTTCGTGTTACATATGGAATAAGATGAACGCAAAAAATGCATCAAAAAACTAATATCTATTCAAATTCTTCTTTAAATTCCCTTTGTTGGTCAATGAAAAAATTCTGCAAAAAAAAGTAATGAAGGAAATTTTAAACATTTTTGTTTTTCTCATTTAACGTCGTCCGATATGCATACATACTTTTTTTATCAAACTAAACTTTACCGTTTCTCTGTTTTGTCTTTCATCTCAAAATTGTTTTGAATTGTTAGGAGTGCTTTCGCTCAGGTTCTCTGATGGCCAGCACTTACCAAAGAGTATGCTTTTTTTGACAAATATTTGAGAAAAAAGAGATCTTCAATGTGGATTTTGTTGTTGTCCAACGTATGATTTCGTTTATAGCTCTGTATTGAAAAGCCCTTGAAAAAATAGTGTAATATTAAGTTTAAAATTTAAATTATTCTGACTTTGCTTAATTAAATTACATTGTAATTTCAGAAGAGAGGTGGGAAAATAATTTTTTTTCACTCATAATATTAATTTTTGCATAATTTGCTTTCAAAAAATTTAGGCAAACATATATTACGTAAATAGGTATATTTAAGATTTTAATTTGAATAATTTATTGAAATTATCATAGAAGAATTAAAGGCGATTTGGAATAATAATTTTGTTTTTTAAGTTAAAATAATACGCCCTTATTTTTTTCTTTTTTTTTTTGGATTTGTAGATAACTGGAAAAAATGTTCGCTTTTTACAGTACACATTTATGATGACATATGAAAAATTTTTTTCTCTTTTTTGTAGGCGTATTGGTGTTTGCACTTCCTTAAGGGGTGGTAGGTTTTAAAACCTTTTTTTGCATTTCACTTTCTGAATGCACAACATATCCAGAGTGTTGTGTCAAAATTTTAAATAAATCAGAGCAAAACTTAAGAAGATACAGCGTTTTCAGCGACCGGCCTCATACGGTATATAGTATATAAATCATATTATATAAGTTCGAAGTCCGTCAACATCATAACTCAAAAGCTACTTGACCTATTCTTAACAATTTTATACACTATATCGACACATAAATCATCAGTCAACCACGAAGGGTTTTTTTAATGCCATTTTCTTTCCCATTTTTTAACAACAAATTCCCGAAATTGTGTAGCAAAAATCGTTTTTCACTTCAAAATGCTGCAAAAAAAAAAAAAAAAAAAAAATTTAAAAAACTCTTCGTCACTACTACAGGAAACATGTCACCTTTGAAACGCGTTTCGATATTTTTATTCCACATGATCCGGTAACGAGTTATGATGTTCACCGCAAAACAACAACGCCTCCGGAGATTCATGGACTTATTTATTAAAATTTTGAATTGAAAATTTTTTCAAAGATTCTTCAAATATACTGCTATAACGTATATATGAAATAAATAATCCAACATTATTCGTATCTTCAAAAAAGAATTATGAAAATACGACTTTTTTAACTTTTAACACCTTACCCCCCTTAAGAAACCTTTAGGAACCTTGCTCTAAAACGTCTTTTTTTTTCTATGCTATTCTATTTTTCTACAATAAAATGGTGTTAGGTTATAGCGAACTCGGCGGGACCGGCCAAATTAGTTCCTTATAGACTAAGTTCGTTATAACCGTAGTATTTTTTTGATTTGTCCGAAAGGTTTAAAAAGTTTTTTTAGTTGAATAAGTTAATTTATTTTGGGGCATTTTATAAAGTTATAAAACATAAATTAAATTACTAAAAAGATACATATTAATTGTTTGTCTTAATAAGACTAAAATTACCGAGTTTCTATCAAAATAAAATATTTTTTTAAAATCATATAATATGAAAAACTCCTTATGTATAGAAGCAGAAAGTACAAAGCAAAGGTACTGGCAAACTTTTACGAAAATATACATAAAAGGACCTTTTACAAAACTTCATTTGAAAATCGAAGTTTTTGTTTTGTATTAAAATTAAATGAAAATAAAATTAAATTAAATTGAAATTAATTTTATTTTAAGATATAAAATACACGAAAATTCTGAAATGGAAAACAAATTTGTTTGTTAAAGTCAAAAGTTTGATATAACCACTGTTCGCTATAAGAGAAGCAATTTGTATGAAAAATGTGATTAAAACTCTTGGGACCGAAGAAATTCTTCGCTATAAACAAAAATTTATTACAACCAGGGTACGTTATAAGCGAACTCCTATATTAAATTTTAATAATTTTGGGAATCTCCAATCTCCTCACTTTACCCAGCCTCCCCACGTTCAAGTCAAATTGATCACACATACAATAGTCAAAAAATTGTTAAGCAACTGTCCCATTGAAAAATTGAAAGAGAGAATTGAAACGTATGATTGTTAAGAAAAAAAAAGAGTAAAAAAGTGTGAGTGCATTAAAACCTGAAAGCCAAAAATTTAACATGTGAAGGCCGGGTAATATCTTAAACATATTTACGCTGATCCCTGACTCACTGACTGATTGACCGAGAGACTGACTGATTCTGTAACGCTGACCAAAATGATACGGTTCTAATTCCTAGGATTGATCTCACACCAACCGACACCACATTACCTTTCATATTAAAACGCCGCCAGTTTCCAGTAACTCCTGCATACGCAATTACCATAAACAAGACTCAAGGCCAGTCATTTGATTTGGCATTAATTTGGAGACCGCGGTATTTTCACACGGCCAACTATGTGGCTTTGTCACGATCAAAAGTTGCAAGCCAAGTTAAGATACGTATTCAATCGAACCCACAGCAAGGAAAATATTAAACGACCAACGATATTTCACACGAAATATAGTTTTTCAAGAGATTCTAAATTGAAAAACTTTTTTGCCAAATATTTCTTATCTGTTTTGATACTTATGTATATAATTTCTACAGACACAATCTTTTTTCACATGTACATATGCAACAATATAATTTTCAATTTACTACTATATTAAAAGAAATATCATTTATTATAAATTTTTCGTATATTTAAATTTAAACTGTTTTATTTATAATTTTTAAACGTGCGCCTAGGCGCCACACAATCAACTAGTTATATTATAAAAATTAATATAATATAATATAATGCTGCGGAGCAGCAGGGGTTTAAATTTAAATTTTTTGATGTTTTTTATAACAAAATTTGGGAAGTTGTTTGAAAGTTCTGATAAAATCAAAAATTCCAAATTTTATACACAGAATTTCGAAATTTCGACTCGATGCCCATAACACTTGAATAAACAGGTAAGAAAATTGTAGTCGGTCTAGAAGGACTATTCGAAAACTTATACCATGTGGTTAGCGAGGGGATCTCTGGTCAAACTAATTGGATATAGAAAATAAGCATAAACCAAATTTGGGTGGCATTATGATTAATTTTTATACCCTATCCCACTATGTGGTTTGGATATAATGACTTTGTGCTGCTGTTTGTAACAACCAAAAATATTTGACCTAGACCCATCTTCAATTATACCGATCGAATCAGAATCACTTTCTGAGTTGATTTAACAATGTCCGTCCGTCCGTCCGTCCGTCTGTGTGTCCATGTAAAGTTTGTAATCAAACTGCAGGTCGCAAATATGAATATATTTTGATGAAATTTGGTATATAAGCTTTTATCGGCCATGGGATGAACGCTGTTGAAATTGGTGAGAATCGGTCATTGTTCAGACCTAGCCCCCATACAAATTACCCATATCAAATCGACATAAATTGCCATAAGATCCAAATTGTCATATAGATCTTACTCAAATAGGGTTTGTATGCGTTCATTATATCCACTAATGAGTAGTCCAAAAATGATCCCTTTGGCCTAATATAGAGCTGCTTCCCGATCTTCACTTAAATCTATTAAAAAGCAAAAGTATTGCACTGATTCTTCTCAAATTTTGTTTGCACATATTTTTGCAAAATACAAGAGACTTTACCAAACATGATCAGGATCGGTCCATTTTTGGACCTAGTCCCTTTATAGATATAGCATCCGATATGAACTTTTTCATATCTGCAGCCAAAAAAATTAATAAAAATCCCACTCAAATTTGGTTTTTGCTTATTTTCAATGTCCAGTTAGTTGGGCCTAAGAGATAGGGTTTCTAAACGCATGGTATAGGGTATCGTATAGTCGGTCTAGACCGACTATAAATTTCTTACTCTAATGCATCTTTCTTGCATCTAATGTTAGAGAGAACGATGCTGATATGTTTGATGACAACATGCAACCATTACAAAAAACATCTGGCTGGGTGAACGTACAGAAGCGTAGACGTAAGAAGGGGCCTGTAGTAGTTGGGGTTAACACTTCTGATGAGCTCGGTGTTGTTATACAAAAAAAGTGGATTCATATATGTTCGTTTAAGCCTACTGTTTCAACGGAACAAATAATTCAATATGTTGAAAAACATACTAAAATAAGTAAACAACATATGGAATGTTTTAAATTGGTAAAAAAAAGGATATCGATTTAAATGAATTTAGACTAGTTAATTTCAAACTCAGCATATCTCCATGCTTTTTTAATGAAGTTGTGAATGCTGAAATATGGCCAACCGATATTAAAGTGCGTCCTTTTTTAAATTTTCCAAGAAAACCAATGCCAAAAAGGCAGAATTAGTTTGTGGAAAATCTGGCTTTAAAATCTATTACCAGAATTCATCAGGAATGCGTACAAAGTCAAAAATGGTTCATGATTTTTCTTCTCAATGTGAATATGATGTAATTGTGTTGGTGGAAACATGGTTAAATGCTGAATTTTCTGATGCGGAATTTTTTTATCTTAATCTTTTTAATGTCTATCGGAAGGATAGAAATGAGATTCTAACCGGCTATTCTAGAGGTGGTGGGGTATTTGTTGCACTCAAGCGTGAATATAAGTCATCCTCAATTGCCATCGATAATAAGGATGGTTTAATAGATCAACTGTTTGTATCAATCTATAACCCTACTTTTTTATTTTATGTTTGTGTGTCATACATTCCACCTGGAAGTACAGATGAAGTGTATGGGCACATATTTCAAATATCATTGCATTAGATGAGAAATTGGCCGAAAATTCTCGAATCTGTGTTTTAGGAGATTTCAATCTTGGCGAAATTTTTTGGTCACAAATTTGTGATAGTACGGATAGTAATATAAATAAATGTAAGGAGATCAATTTCATTGATAGTATGTTAAGTTTAAATTTGGTTCAAATTAATCATGTTTCTAACCGCTTAAACCGTTTTTGGATCTGGTTTTTGTTCCAGATGATTGTAAGTTTTATCTAATTGAGAGTTTGCTGGCAATTTATCCTCCTAATGTACACCATAGTGCTTTATTATTTGAAATAGATTCGTATTGTTTGTTAAGTATTCTCAATGTCCAGTATCCTTTAATTTAAATTTTAACCGATGTAATTTTGATGTGATAAATACTTTACTTAGTGATGTTGTTTGGGGACAGGTATCTTCGTGCAAATCAGCATCATCGTGTTATGAGGAATTTTTAAGTACTGTTTTGGGAATTAGTAATGTAAATATTCCTTTAAAGAAAACCAAACCGTATAACTTACCTTGGTATACTCCAGGTCTTAAAAAACTCAAAAACCTCCGTAATAAGTTTCATAAACATTATATTGATTATGGCAGTCTAGAAAGCAATGATAAGTTTATCTATTATCAAAGAGAATTTAATTTTTTAAACAAATTTTTGTATAAACAATTTATTTTGCAGAAAGAGGAGCAAATAAGAAGTAATCCGAAATCTTTCTGGTCTTTCGTTAAATCGAAGAAAAAGGTTTCGGATATTCCATCGAAGATTATGTATGGGGGCCGTGTTTTTGAATCGGGGAACGATGCCGCCAATATGTTCGCACAATATTTTAGTTCAAACATTGAATCTTCAACGATCCATGCAGCTAGATACTCAAATTTACTTGATATGCTAGACATTGGTATCCTAGATGTTTCAGAAGATGACGCTTATAATGCTATAATGCAAACAAAAAACAATAGGAAGTCTGACTCTGATGGTCTATGTGCTTATTTATTGAAAAAATGCATACCATCAATAACTTTTGCTCTTACTTATATATTTAATTTGTCACTTAACCAAGGAGTGTTTGTTGATAGATGGAAGTTGGCATTTATTACACCCATTTATAAGAATGGCAAAAAGGATGATATAACTAGTTATAGGCCGATATACAAGTTGTCATGTGGTTCGAAAGTTTTTGAGCATGTGGTGTATAAAAAGCTATTTTTCTTAACCAAGTCTCTTATATCTCCATGTCAACATGGGTTTTATTCAGGAAGGTCAACTACCAAAAACCTAACAGTTTTAAGTGAGTATTGTTTATCAGCTTTAGAATTAGGCAAACAAGTTAAGGCCACTTATCTGATTTTTCGAAGGCCTTTAATAAGGTATACTTAGATATTCTTTATTCTAAGTTGCAAGGGATGGGTTTCCATTCAAATTTCTTAATGTGGATAAAGTCATATCTATCAAATAGGATATGTAAAGTAGTTGTTGAAGGTTATGAATCTTCGCCATATGAGCAAGTCTCAGGCGTCCCTCAAGGTAGCATCTTGGGTCCGCTGTTTTTTAAACTTTTCCTAAATGATATATCAAGTTGTTTTTCTAATGTAAATTATTTGTTATATGCTGATGACTTAAAAATATATAGTAAAATAAATTCTATTAATGATGTATTAAACCTTCAAAATGATTTGGACAACCTGCACAAACGGTTTTATTCAATAACCTTCAGTTAAATCTGAATAAATGCCTTCATATCTCTTTCACCAGATCTGGAAACCCAATTCAATCGGTCTTCAAAATTGATAATTATAAATTGAAAACTGCAGACTCAACAATTGATCTAGGTGTTGTTTTTGACTCAACAATGTCTTTTATTCCACATATTAATTATATTGTTCCAAAAGCTTATGGCATACTTGCGTTTATAAGAAGGAGTTGTTCTGACTTTTCTGATCCATATACGTTTAGATTGTTATATACATCTTACGTCAGATCAAAGTTAGAATATGCTGCTGCTGTTTGGAGCCCACATTGTGGAATATACTTTTTTCGTATTGAGAGAGTGCCACGTATTTTCCTTAAGTGCGCACTTTCATCATTTAAGTTTGTTGATCCTATACCCTCATATAGATCAAAAGGTTTATTATTAGGTCTCGAAACATTGGAACATCGTCGCAGATTTCAAGCATTATTTGTCTTTGATATAATTTCTGGTGGTATCGACTGTCCAGATTTGTTATCGCAAATAAAATTGTATGTTCCACCTAGAATACTTCGTCACCATAATATTTTTTGTATTACATATCATCGCACAAACTATGCCCAAAAAAGTACTTTAAATCGCGCGTGTGCCGATATAAATGCTATTAATGAAACAGCTATAAATGGAATCCCAAACCAACTAATAGAGTTTTGTACATCAAAAGATTATTTTAAGTTACTTCTCTTTACATTATTTAATTTGTAAATTTTTGTACTTAAATTAAATCATATGTAATTATTTTAATCATAGTCTGTAAGGAAATCATGTTCCATTGACTGAAATAAATAAATGAAATGAAAATGAAATGAAAAACATATACTATCCAAATTTGAGAACAATGTGTGCAATATTTTTGTTTTTGATAGATTTATGTGATGATCGGGAAGCAGCTTTCTATGAGGGCTATTACTATGGATGCAGTAAACAAAAAAAAAACCAAATTAAACCAAGATCTGTATGATAACTTGGGTCTTACGGCAATATAAGTCAATCTCATAGGGGTTATTTATGTGGGGACTAGGTCTGAACATGCACCGATTTTTACCAATTTCAATAGTGTTTGTGCTTTGGGCGATGAAATCTTATGTACCAAATTTCATCGATATTTATTCAATCTTGCGACCTCTAGTTTATTTAAAAATTGTACATGGGCATACAGACGGCTGCACAGAGCGACAGGCGGACGGACGTACATACGGACATCGCTAAATCGACTCAGAAAGTGCTGTCTCAATTTTTTTATTGTAACATAGTGTCTTTTTACTATTTTCCCAATTTTACGTAATGAAGTTTATTATCTTCAGGTTCTTTACATTTTGAAAACATATCGATAATATCGAAATACAAGTATATGTATATCTATCAAACGACTGACACTTAATTATAAAAATTGCATTATTTGATTTTATTTGAAAATAATTTGTTGATATTAACCGATATTTTTACAGGCAAAACATCATAAATGGGCATTAACTTTTGACGGTAAATTTACATATTTTTTTTTTTTTTTTGTAAAAGAGAGTTCTTTCAAAGTGAGGCAAAATTTCAACCATTTTGGGATATGATGCTTGACAATATATTAAGATGTGACTATTTGCTCGTGTGAATTTTAAAATTTGTTTTAATTGGTTTTGTATTGAAGAATATGTTTTTCTGCTCAATCGTAATACATACAGCATTACACATGCATCGAATCAGCAAGTCATCGAACAAACGATTCAGTGATATGCGTTACTATATATTAAGATAACAAAGATTAAAGTTATCAAAATTAACTTTAAGTCCTTACGTAACGCAATGGACCTTAGATGTTAAATGTTCCGAGCAACAGCTTGCGATAATAGCTTAATGATATAAAAAAATCGGTGGGATTTAAATTTTTCATTTATTTCAAATTTTCAAACAAATTTGGAATAAATTGTACGAGTTATTTCGCTTATTTAACCCGTTTTCGTTCTTTTTACTTGTTGACTCCCTTACACAAGATAAGATTCATTCAAAGACGAGCATGTTGAAGGTAGATTAACATCATACCGAAGAGAAAAATACAATTATTTCCATCAAAAATAGACTGTCAACGAGCTCGTATACTGGAGTGCAAACCAATGATAAGTTGAAGTTGAATCTGAATAGTTCTGATGGATTTAAGCTAGTACAGAGACCTAAAGAGCATCGCATTATTCCTTGGTATACTAAAGGCATGGTAAAACACGCAAAATGGAAAATTTTTGTCTGGCAATATTTTCTGACCCCTAGGACCCATTCATAAAATTAATGGCATAACGGATCATTTCATGAATAACGGTATCCCGAAATTTGTGATAATGATGATACGCAGAGGAGGAAGGACCACTTATGTGAAAAAGTGGTTCGTGAACAAAAGGATTAACGCTTTGAATTAGCACAATTGTCTGTTCTCAATCCCATAGAAAATATATGGGATATTGTAAATCGTAATATAAATCGCTATAATTGTAGAAATACGGATGATCCTATCGGATAAGTGAGAATTGTATGGAATGGAATTCAGGTTGAAATTTTATCATAACTAGTAGATTCCATGCCATGAAAGTTTTGTAAAATAAGGGCTACACAACTAAATATTAGCTAAATTATTTTTTTTAAGTTTAATAATTTTATAATAAAATAAAATAATTGGAAATGCGAATGTGTTTGTCTTTGTTATTAGGGCATATTGTACTAACCATAATTTCGTATATATATTTTGTCGCACACTATATACACTAACGCTTATGTCTATATATGTGCGTTTATTAGTAAAACTATGTCCAAGCATTTGTATGATTTTGATGTAATGATAATGATGACCACCTAGTGCGAGGGTGGCATGATGAGGTTTAGCATATCAAAAAAAAAAATTTATTATTTTGTTGGTTTCTGTGCGTGTTTTACAGTGTTTCGATATGTGTATATACGCATGAATAAACAAGTGTTTGTGAAATTTGTGTATCAGTGATTGCTGTAGTAAATGAACGAGTTTCTGGACGTGTGTATTTGAATGATTATGATGTGTTGAAAACAAACAAAAAAAAAAAAGAAATGCTTATATTTTTTTTTTGTTATTTAGCAGGCCTCCACTTCTACGGCTGATGATGAAACTTACGATGACAAGGTTAACCATTTGTTGTGTTTTTGTTTTAGTACCAAATTTAGGCCTGCATATTTTAAATTCAATATGGGAGTTTAGGTTCTGATTTTGTTGAATTATTGCATAATATTTACTAAAATGAAAATTTTGCCTACTTTAATTTATGACATCCTGTTAGTTGTGAATTTGGTAATTTTTCTATGCACTACTGACAAGCTCCTCTTACTTTCTAAATCACAATAAGCAAAAATTTCACAGCCAAAAATTGAAAGTTTTCGTGAAAACACACGAATGTTCTTAGCATTAAAAATATTTTCCAGATACAGAATTTTTCTGATAGTTCCGCGTGAGTGATTTATTAAAAATGATTTCAAGATTCCTAGCAGATTCAACAATTGCAATATTTTGATTACTTAATGATACTAGAATATCTATCAGGGTGGTTTGATTTCTTTCAGTTATAACTAAACATTTTGATTTTTTTGGATTTAAGTAAAGTTCATAAAGAAAGCCATACAAATATATTACTGAGATCCTCATTAAACTTTTCAGTGCATTCACGCATTGCACTATGGGAAATTCGACCCGTTTTGCAATAATAAATTAATAACAGCTAAATGAGAAGGACTTAAAAAAAGAATAGTTGATTTTAATGAAAATTAAGCTTGTTGGAATATTTTCACTGGTTCCAACTGGTCCCAACTAGTCTCTTTGGAAGTACTTATGGAGAGGACCCTTTTTAAACTAGGAAACAATTTTTTTTTTATTTTATTAAAACTCCTATTTTTTATTTGTAGAAAACTTTGTCTGTTTAAAAAAAAAAAACCAAAAGTTTTATAAAAAACAAGCATGATGTTTGCGGCTAAACCCATCAAATTGATCCTTTCGCTTTACATACTGATTGATTGAAAGTTTTATTGTAATTTACCTTAATTATTGTATTTTACTTCCTTTTTAACCTTTAACACAGTTGACCCTTCATCATATGATAAATTATTTATCCCGAAATTGCGATAATAAAAATCAAAATTTTTTTAGATTTTAAAATTTTGTACCATTATATTGTATTTTCTTCTTCATACTCCTTACTTAAAACTACGGTAAAATCGTCTTTGTCTTCACTGGAGTATTCAACAACGTCTTCCAATATTTCTGTAATGCGCAACATATTTACAACTTCATGGGGAAGTTGCATGTGGGTTCCTTTTTGAACTCGTTTTTCCAAACATATTGATGAAATAAAAGGATCCAACATGTCCAATGCCCTGTGGAAAATATCAGTAATATTGGTTTCGCAACTATTTTTACGTGCATGATGCAAGCGGTCAGACTTACATATATACTTTGTTACGTGCCTCAGCAGCTTCTTCTCCGAAACAGCCTACAGGCAGTATTGTGTTGTTAATAATTTCTTTTGCATGAATCAAAACTTTGTGGACTGTTGCAGTCATGCGAGGCCAAGAATATTTTTTTATTATAATCCTAGCTGTATCATGGCAGTAAGCTTGAAATTTATCAACATCCAATGGCAATTGGATGCATAATGAAATTAGAATCATTTTGAGCGAGTATATTAAACTTTCATCAATTCCAGTTATTTCTGCAAAAGTTTTATGATATAAAAACGCTCTACGGGAGGTATTGCCATTGTTGGTGTTACCAAAGCCACCGATTTTGGGTTTGTCAATCAAAAGGCCCATTTTCTCCCGAAATAGATTTTGAATGTTTAATTTTGTGTTCGAAACTGCTTCTCGATCTTCTTCCTTTCGTATTTGCCATTTTTTTTTATCTCGCACTTATACCCTGCATGCAAAATGAATTCAAAAAAGCGGATGCAAAGTGCTTATGCCGTGCTTTAAGTTACCTTCTTTTGCCTGGAACTTTTCACTTTCGAAATCGGCGACACTCATAAAATCCTTTGGTGTTGCTTTGCATATTGGGCACGCTTGAGTGGACTTGGTTTCAGTCAAAACGTTCAAAGCTTTACAGTCAATCACAGTTAAGAATAGCTTAAAGTTGATTTCTTTTGTTTCTTTGGAGAACTCCAATTTAATAGGACGACAAAATCTGATTGATTGGGGTGTACAATTATTCAACAAAATTTTTCCGGTCGAAGCAGTCAGTCTTAATGGCGTCATAGTCGTTGCAAACAAGGATAATTCAGAGCCCTGGGTCGTAAATGGCTACTTGAGATCGTTGCTTATAATTTGAAAGCCCCGAGCTACCATCGAATCCGTAGCTGACGATCATATCAGTCTTTAAGAAACCTGTATTGGCCATTAAAGACTCTATAACAACTTTTTGCAATTCAATTATTCTTTTGGCAGTATGGTTTATTACCATTTGAAGAGAAACTATAGCTCTCTGTTCAGTTATCACAATACAATCTGGTCTGCATTTTGTTTTTGATGCTGCACATATTGATAAAACGGATATATATCACAATTTCTCATTTTGCTTTCACGTCTTATGTGAAGGTACTGACTTTTTGTAAAATTATTTTCCAACAAAAAAGCCAAAGCTTCGTCAGGCGTCATAAAAATTGCAGGCTTTTCCGTGCAAAGAACAAGTTTTCTTATTTTTAATGGTCTTGTTGGACTAGCTAGGGTCTCTTTTAAAACAACTGCCACATCTGCCAGTTTCTGTTTTTGTGCCGATATTTTTGCTGCACGAAGTAACAAGTCTATTTCATGGCACTGATGTTTAGCGTGATCCTGTGCATCTTTTTCTTTGGAGCCATCAGTTTTCTCTGCATGACTCTTCTTTGGGCGACCACGTAAAGATGAAGACGACGATAGCAATGGTAACAATGACAGCGATGGTGACAGTGACGGCGATGGTTCCAGTGATGGCGGTGACGATGATGACGACAGCGTAGGCTTCTGTAATGCCATGACAAATTCGGTTTTAAGCCAATTTCGGTTTTGCTTTTCAAACTCATTCACTCTACCGTGATATTTCTCCAATTTTTTCGACAAATTTTTGCAAAAAAATCGTACCTTTTCTTTCAACATCTCAAATAATTTATTATATTTTTGTATTTTTCCCTTTACATAATTAAAAACAGCATCATTTTTCAACTTTTTTTCTTTTTCGCCGACCTAAACTTTAGTTAGTTCTCTATGGCAAGCAGAGGTTAACTAAAAAAAATTGATTTCTCAAAAGCCGGGAAGAATTGGAACGTTAAATTTATAAAATAAACTCAAAATTAAATACTTTACGCATTATTGATGTTAAGAACATTGCCGAAGTTAGCTAAAATTTGAGAAGTATATCCGAAGTTCACTTTAAAAAACTTAACCTCAATTTTCAAGCTAAATAGGAAACACACATTTTTACATCAAAAAGAGTTTTTTTAACTTTCTTTCTTTTCCATATTCACTAAAATATTTTTATTCACGTTTAACAACAGTATTTCGGCTTTGTACTTTCATTAATTTTCAACTATTTTTTAAGCACTGAACACGTTGTTTACAAACAGTAACTTTGATAGCGTGCTAATCATCTGATGTTTGTTATTTACAAAAACAAATCGTAGCGTTATTTAGCTTGATGTTGGCTTTATCGGATGCAATCAAAAAATGTTATTTTTCAAAGATCAAAAATTTTATTAAATGCTTGAAAAACGTGTCAAATTTCCCATAGTGCATTGATCCTTTCTCACAACTGATATAAATTTGGATATCATACGCATACATATGCATGTTGCTGTGTGAAAGTTGACTGGGTAAATCATTAATGCATAATGTGAACAACAGTGGACCAAGAATAGAACATTGCGGCACTCCTTTAACCACATGAAGTGCGGTGAAAATTAAGTTACCCAAAGAGACAAATTGGAAACGACTAGTAAAATATGAAGCTAGCAACGAGGCGGCAGTTGAAGTAAAGTTCAATTTGTTTGAAAGTTTATTGCAAAGAATTCCATGATTGACAGCATCGAATGCTTTAGAGTGATCTAAAAGCACCAGAAATGTAACACATCCATTATCAAGGTTGTGTCTGGTGTCTTTGCCCTATAGCCTGATCAATTTTTAGCTAGAAGATGGTGATTAGTTAAATATTTACTCATTTGCTCATATACCAGTTATTAAAATACTTTATATAAGGATGGTAGTATTGAAATAGGGCGAAATTCAGTTCCAGTTTTCTTGACATGAAAGTGATAAGTGGTAATAATGGCGTTAAAAATGTGGGTGATGTAAACTAATAACTTATGTAGAAGAAGTTCTATAAACTTCGGGTGTATCTGGTAAAACCCCACTTCATTGGACTTCACGGACAAACAACTTGTTAATACATCAATAGGTAAGACACATTAAAATTCTAGTTGACGTAATATTGGAAGTTGCCTAGATTCATTTATTTGTTTAATTGTTGGATTTTGATCCAGTAAGACAGTTGAGAAGGTATGCATAAATGATTTTGCATCTCTTATGTTTTTGTTAACATTCCGACATGCTATACGGTATTCTTTATGTAGTTCAGAGGTTCTAAATCATTTCCAACGTGTGTAAAGAACATCACCATCATTAGTTTGGTTTTTGATAGTAGAGTTAAATCAAAACGTTTTAGTTTTATCACCACTGTAAATACAAAGAGGCAGAGTACATGACTGTTAAAAAATTGCCACTGTTCTTCAGCAAATATCATATTGTATATAAAATTCCAGTTCTAAATTGTAAGCAGTCCTCCCAACGAAATTCCGAGTTCGCCCATAATTGATCTTAATACATTATTTAAGAAATAAAGCAAAAGCTAAGTATTGCCTTATTGTATCATTTGAGACTTTAAAGCATTTCTAGATAGGTACAGCCAATTGCCATGGTTGGTATCTTATTTTAAAGACGACATTACAAACTTTAATATTCACTTCTTATATTAAGGATGACATTGACAAGAATTGCAATCATAGAGTAAGTATTATGAAATATACCTAAGCCTTTTCTTGTACAGTAATTTCCGCTTAATTGATTTTCCTAAAATGCATGGTTTTTGTAGCAATAAAGCGGGAAAAACATTTACCCGATACTCTGTTAATTGATTCACGGACGCAATTAAAAGAAACGCGTTTAATTAAGTAGCTTCATGATCAATAAAACAAAGACTGAAATGATTATGTATGTATATATAAAAAATGAAATGCATAACATATTGCAAGTTGTTAAAATTCAAATACTTTATTAAAAAGAAACAAAAAAGAAATCAGGTACGTTCAATGTACAATGGTTAAAAAGGAACTAAAATATCATAAATAGCATATAAAAAATGAGATCAAATATGTATGTATGTATGAGTTCATGCTAAATCTACTATACTATGTATGTACATAAATACATAACTAAATATATTTAAAAAAATCTGTCATCACCGTCTGAATTTGTGTTTTGTTTTGTAACAGTGTTCAAGTTCATTTGAAGAATTATTTAGTAAGAAATATTCCCGAAGGATATTAAGACAAGCCAATGCTTCTTTATTTGAAGGAGGATTGTTAACAATTTCCTCTTTTTCATCATCTTCGGAAGACTCTGAAGTCAAAACATTGTCGATTTCTTTGATTGTCTCCTGATCTGTAAGTTGTCCACAGCATTGCAAGTTATCGTCGCAGCGGACGTAATTTTCAAATTCACCTTGGTTTTCAACATCAATACAGAGTTCCACAATATCGTCTTCTTAATCGGCATGGGTGGAGGAAAAGAACTTTGCCTAAAATTTTAAGATTTGGAAAGGGTACATATTTAGTTATTGTATATGTGTAGTAACGCTTTAAATGAATGCAAAATTACTTTTTTGAAACAGTTGGTAATAGTAGCAGGTTTAACAAGCCACCAAGAATTTTTGATGGTATGATGGAAAATGCTTAAGTTTTTCACGAAATCTCCCATAGTTCTTCCACTTTCTATTGCAGAAATTTGTTTGCGTACAATATTTTGTCCGTAGTAAGATTTAAAACAGTGAATAATTTCCTGATCTAGGGGTTGCGCTATTGATGTTGCATTAGCTGGTAAATATTGCAAGTTAATGTTTGCTAGAACTGCTGATGTCTTATGAGAAGATGCATTATCAACGAACAATATTATTTTGCGTCCTTGTTTTTCCATTTCAGCATCAAGGGAAAACAAAATTTTATGCCATAAATCTTGAGTCATCCAAGCTTTGTTTTGGGAGTAATACTCAAGAGGCAATATTTTGTTTTTGAAACACCGTGGATTTTTTGACTTAACAATGACAGTAACTTTTTTATAATTACCTGTTACGCTACAAATAAAAAGCAATGTCAATCGTTCTTTTGAACTTTTAAAGCCTCGTGTTTGGTCCCCTTTTTTGCTTAAAGTTGAATTAGGCAAAGCTCGGAAAAATAAACCGCTTTCATCAGCGTTAAATATATCTGTAGGCTCATATTTCGAAATCAAATTCGGCAAAACCGTATCAAAGAAAACATTTGCGGCATCAATATCAGCGGATGCACCTTCTCCTTGAACTTTTCTTAGTGTTATGCCTTCTCTTTTCTGCGATGAAGCCAACCAGAACTGGGATTGAAATCTAATTTCATTTCCACAGCAAATTTCTTTGCTTTTTCCAAAATCATGTTGCGTGAAATCAGGGCACCAGATTAACGCACTTGTTTGAACCAAAATGAAAGGGCTTTCTCCACATTTGCGCACGCACCGGCTCTCTCTCTTTTGGTTGACCACTTAAAAGTCTTTGACTTTTCTAGAATTGTGTCTTTATTTTTTAAAATTATATTTATGGTGGCCTTAGAGCACTTATATTTTGCGCAAAGTTCATCCTTTCCAAGTTTTTTAGTTTCAGCAATAACAATTAATTTTTGCTTAATGTTTAAATTGGTGTGTTTTCTTCCACTCATTTTTAACAAAAACTTCTAACACACTTTTTAATCAAGTAAAGGATAAATAAAAGCATATGATTTTTGGAGTTGCCACATACTTTTATTTTGGATTTATACTAATCATCATTTGTGGAAATTTTCAAATAGCAATTAACCGGCAGTTTTGTATGTGATTTCCGAAAAGGGTTGATATTTTTAAGTCAATTAAAAGGGTACCGCAATCAAACGGAACTCATTTAAACTGGAATTTTTCCACGAACATTATATTGATATTTTTCATTGCTCTTTTTTAGAATAAATTAAGCGGGTAAATCAATTATGCGGGGATCAATTAAGCGGAAACTACTGTATACAGTAGGCTCTGCTGCGGAACTAATTTTTTTTATTAGCCTTTCTTATAAAGGATTTTTTTGCATCTTTTCTTTCTCGTAGCATACTTCGGATTGTGGAAACAGTGGCTCTTCTCTCATATCTGGCTCAGCTATTTTTCCAACTTTTCCAAATTTGGAAAATGGTTATTTTTGATTTTTTTATACCAAATACCACTTCAGTTAATATTTTAGTTGTTGCTTTTAAGTCTGTTTGCAACATCTTGGAATATCTTATAGCATTTAACGATATTCTGAACGGTGGGATGACTTCCGTTTACCAGTCTACCAATCTCCTTTATATGGGATCTCATAAACTTATGAATGTTTATTGCAGTTTGTTCCCATTATCGACCCACTTTAAAAATTTAAATCACGGTTTAATTTAGTTGTATATTTTTGAAACTTTTGACTCATAAAATTTTTTTGATATCAATTAATGGCAGAAAACGCATTATTATTAAGTATCCCAGTTTTGCTTACTCTTTATTTTTTTACTTTATTATGCTTCCACTTAATGGATTTAATCTTTAATTATACCAGTAAATAGGTGATAAAATTCCCTATATTATCAAATTTTATATATTAAAAGAATTTATGAATAAACTTTGCATTCAAGATTTTTTTCAATATTTTTCTTCTCTCAAACCTGTATAACTAGAGTTCTAATAACTAGAGTTCTAATTAGGTCTAAGAACATCCAGTGGATCAAGCTCCTTCTTTTGAGCTATTAACTGCTTAAATTCGTTGGGTTTGTGGAAAGTTATGCGTGGAGAATCAACTTTACTTTTACTGTACGTTAACTTATCTTAGCATATTTTGGCATTACTGTACGTTAACTTCTCTTGGCAAATTCGTTGGGTTTGAGGAAAGTTATGCGTGGACAATCAACTTTACTTTTACTGTACGTTAACTTCTCTTGGCATATTTTAGCATTACTGTATGTTAACTACTCTTGGCAAATTTTGGTATTATATTATAAAAATTAATAAAATATAATATAATGCTGCGGAGCAGCAGGGGTCCTCTAGTATGTATATTAAAATGTTACGATATTCAGCTAATCAATAGCTTTTTTTAATTGAAAATAGATGTATACTTAGTCCCAGCTACTGTTACTTTCCTAATTATTAACGCATATAAATTTTTAGGAAGCGATGTAAACTGGATTAATAAATCTTATGTTATTCCTTTGGCGGGTCCACAATGTCCGTACTTACCCTATTATGTTTTTCCATGCAATATTAATATTTAATAGCACAATATCGTTGTAAGCTAGCAACCAGATATATATGATTTGAGAAATTTACGTCGCTGCTTGTGTTTTATCGAACATAGTATTTATCTTTCGTAAGTTCTTCATCTCTTTTACTCACTTTTTTGGATTCTATTTACGAGCCATGCTAAAGGTTCCCATACATTGTTTAATAATATCATTCACCGTACCTTTTGTTTCAGATTTTTATACCCTATACCACTATGTGGTTTGGGTATAATGACTTTGTGCTGCTGTTTGTAACAACCAAAAATATTTGACCTAGACCCATCTTTAATTATACCGATCGAATCAGAATCACTTTCTGAGTTGATTTAATAATGTCCGTCCGTCCGTCCGTCCGTCCGTCCGTCCGTCCGTCCGTCTGTGTGTCCATGTAAAGCTTGTAATCAAACTGCAGGTCGCAAATATGAATATGTTTTGATGAAATTTGGTATATAAGCTTTTATCGGCCATGGGATAAACGCTATTGAAATTGGTGAGAATCGGTCCATGTTCAGACCTAACCCCCATACAAATTACCCATATGAAATCGACATAAATTGCCATAAGATCCAAATTGTCATATAGATCTTACTGAAATTGGGTTTGTATGCGTTCATTACATCCACTAATGAGTAGTCCAAAAATGATCCCTTTGACCCCATATAGAGCTGCTTCCCGATCTTCACTTAAATCTATTAAAAAACAAAAATATTGCACTGATTCTTCTCAAATTTTGTTTGTACATATTTTTGCAAAATACAAGAGACTGTACCAAACATGATCAGGATCGGTCCATTTTTGGACCTAGTCGTTTTATAGATATAGCATCCGATATGAACTTTTTCATATCTGCAGCCAAAAAAATTAATAAAAATCCCACTCAAATTTGGTTTTTGCATATTTTCAATGTCCAGTTAGTTGGGCCTAAGAGATAGGGTTTCTAAACGCATGGTATAGGGTATCGTATAGTCGGTCTAGACCGACTATAATTTTCTTACTTGTTTTTCTATTGTTCACCATATGCTATAAATATTTTTGAACTCATTTTCAAAAAATTTCAGAATAACGGTACCTATCACATTAAAAAAAACTTAATTTCATCAATAATTATGAGTATTTTCGTTGATGATGCTCAACCGGTATAATCACGATCTGACCATGTCTATAACGAAAAGATACTAATAGTCGGTCTAGATCAAGTGTAGCTTTTTTACTTTTTTCAGCATATTCATTTCACACTTCTTCCCACTTGAGCAGCTCCGATAAAAAGTATACTTTATGGATCTCTAACGGTCTAAAAAATTAATAGCGAATTGGTCACACACTCATGTACATATTTGTGTATGAATTGTATATACTATATACCAACACATACATAAATGTTTACGACTGTAACAGAGAAAACCACAAAACAGTGATTGCATGCATGGCTGTGGAATACTGAGAAACAGAAAAATAAAAACGAATAATATGAACTCAGAACATATCAGAAATAATGTACAGGAGCTCGAACATATTAACAGTGAAGTGTAATAAGTTACACACAATTCAGAAGTTAAGAAGTTATTATACACACAGAGAAAATGTTAAAATATTTAAGCCAATAAAAATAATTCTACTTCAAATAGTTGTGTAAACTTTTTCTACTCACCTCGAATAAAAACTCGAAAACAACCTCTTTGTTATGTACTTATGTGGAAATCAAAATTTTTCGGATTCGTCGTCGAAATGAAAAATTATAATAAAAAAATGACGAAACTTACTACTTTGCCGATATTCGATACATTGAAGAACCCATTTTTTTACAAAGCCTGACAAATTAAAAATGAAGTCTAAAATTCAAAAAAAGTTTGGCAAGATATTTGTTCTTGTGGGAGCTAGTTAAAACCTTTTCTTTTCAGGACTTTGAAAGACCCCTTCTTTAGCTCATTAATTCCCACAATAGAAATCCATTATTTCGGCCTCACATAGCTAGTTGCCAGTTTTATATAGTTTTTAATTCTCTACAATAAAAGTTTAGCTGATTTCTCACCAAAAAAGTTAGCTCCGATCTTAGATCCACTGGGGAGCTTTGTTCAATATATAAAGCAACTATAAAATGGAAACATAAAGAAGTGGACACAATAGAATAATTTCGTGGTTTGTAACAAATAAGTTGATAAATGTTTAGTGTAAACTTAGGGCGAGTTCGAAATCCGTATAAAATAATTGTTTCGTTGTGGGTCGTGAAGATATATATCAGAAAAATATTAAAACATATCTTCCAACAGTGTTCAAATTGAAATTCAATCCATTTTAAGAATTTAGAAAAATAGTGACAAAACTTTGGCACATCGGAATGAAAGCGTAGAAAGTGGAATATACTTACTAGCAGATTCCAGCACTCGAAATTCGAGTACAATTTCTAGGCAACTTTATTTTTCAACTTAGCCATTTCACAAAACAACACTTTTTTGGTTTATTATTATTGTCAATGAAGAAACCCAACACATTAACAAATTTAATAAAGACACAAATAGCATACCTATAATTTTATGTATGTGTTAGTAGCAACTTTAAATGCAATTTACCCAAAACAAAGGAAAAAATATAAAAATCTGTAAATCTGGTGAACAGCTAAAAAGAAATACCTTTCAAATAATATACGTTTGGTCGAAATCGAGATAAAACGGTAGAAAAAAAAACATTGGTAACAAAAAATCGCATAGCCTATTAATATTATAGATGTAAAATAAAACAAGTAAGAAAATTATAGTCGGTCTAGACCGACTATACGATACCCTATACCATGCGTTTAGAAACCCTATCTCTTAGGCCCAACTAACTGGACATAGAAAATAAGCAAAAACCAAATTTGAGTGGGATTTTTATTAATTTTTTTGGCTGCAGATATGAAAAAGTTCATATCGGATGCTATATCTATATGGGGACTAGGTCCAAAAATGGACCGATCCTGATCATGTTTGGAAAAGTCTCTTGTATTTTGCAAAAATATATACAAACCAAATCTGAGAAGAATCAGTGAAATATTTTTGTTTTTTAATAGATTTAAGTGAAGATCGGGAAGCAGCCCTATATGGGGCCAAAGGGATCATTTTTGGACTACTCATTAATGGATGTAATGAACGCATATAAACCCAATTTGAGTAAGATCTATATGACAATTTGGATCTTATGGCAATTTATGTCGATTTCATAGGGGTAATTTGTATGGGGGCTAGGTCTGAACATGGACCGATTCTCACCAATTTCAATAGCGTTCATCCCATGGCCGATAAAAGCTTGTATACCAAATTTCATCAAAATATATTCATATTTGCGACCTGCAGTTTGATTACAAGCTTTACATGGACACACAGACGGACGGACGGACGGACATTGTTAAATCAACTCAAAAAATTATTCTGATTCGATCGGTATAATTAAAGATGGGTCTAGGTCAAATATTTTTGGTTGTTACAAACAGCAGCACAAAGTCATTATACCCAAACCACATAGTGGTATAGGGTATAAACATATTATTGTTGTATGCTATTTATATACCCTCTGTTACCTCAACCATAACCTTAATATTAAGTTACTAACTGTCCCTAAAACTAAATGAAATTGCAAAGAGACGAACATGGAAACCAAGAAAACTAATTCTATATAATCATCAAATGAAAAAAGCCAGCATGCTCGTACATTTAAACATAAAAATGTTTTAACATTTACGTTGTGGTTTAAATTTTCGCAATGTCATCAAAAATTCTTTATGATATTTACTCGTACATGACTTAACTAAATGTGAATTAACTGTTAAGAAGGACTGTATATGTTAAATAAGCTGCCAATACTAAATTGACGAAAATTTTCACAGTTATTCTTGTTCAGCCTTACGTTTTAGGAGGGTCTGTTTGAAATTGAGCATTTATTTTTCAGGTGGCCAACTTAAAAAAAGGACGGTATGTATCAAATGTTTGCAATTGTTTGTTAAACACTTTTTTTTTGCATATCCACTGGGCTCAAAATCTTTATTTCTGTGCGTAACTTGAATAACTTTTTCCATTTTTCTTTCCGTTGTAGTTGTTATTATAAGATTACACTACGGAAGGCGGTGCGTACATAATTGTATAAACCAATCACATTACTGATTTGTCATGTTGGGAGAAATATTGCTGAAAGCGCATTTAAAATTGGTTGATTTAAATAACCAGTCCAACATAAATCTAAAGAACATCAGAAGATATCAATATAAAGTTTTTAGGGAAACATTAAATTTTTAAATATTGATCTAAACTAGAATCAATTGATATAAACTAGAATTTATGTTTTCTGAAATAAAAAAAAAAAACAAGTAAGAAATTGTAAACGGTCTAGACTATACGATACCCTATACCATGGTTTAGAGACCCCATCTCTTCCGTCCAACTAATTCGATATAGAAAATAAGCATATACCAAATTTGAGAGGCACTGTTATTAATTTTTTTGGCTGCATATATGAAAAAGTTCAAATCGGGTCCTATATTTATATGGGGACTGGGTCGAAAAATGGACCGATCCTGACCATATTTGGTAAAGTCACTTATATTTTGAAAAAATATATACAAACCAATTTTGAGAAAAATCTGTGCAATATTTTTGTTTTTTTTTATGGATTTAAGTGAAGATCGGGAAGCAGCTCTATATGGGGCCGATTACTAAGAATTGTCATATAGGGATTATTTCTGGACTACTGATTAGTGGATATAATAAACACATACAAACCCAATTTGACTGAGATCTATATGATAATTTGAATCTTATGGCAATTTATGTCGGTTTCATAGGGTCCTTTGTATGGGGACTAGGTCTCAACATTTATGACCGATAAAAGCTAACATACCAAATTTCATCAATATATATTCACATTTGCGACCTGTAGTTTGATTACAAGGTTTACATGGACACACAGACGGACGGACGGACATCGCAAAATCGATGTTAAAAAGAAGTGGTATTTTCATAATTCATTTTTGAAGATACGAATATTGCTGGATTATTTATTTCATATACACGTTACATAACATTTGAAGAATCTTTGAAAAAAAAATTCAATTAAAAATTTTAATAAATAAGTCCGTGACAGAAAATCTCCAAAGCGTTGTTGTTTTGCGGTGAACATCATAACTCGTTACCGGATCATGTGAAGTAAAAAATCAAAATGCGTTTAAAAGGTGACATGTTTCCTGAGGTAGTGGCGAAGAGTTTTTGAAATTTTTTTTATTATTATTTTTTTTGCTATTAAATTTCGGGAAGTTGTTGTTAAAAAATGGGGAAGGGAATGGAAAATAAAAAAAAAACTCTTCGTGATTACCTGTTGATTTATGTGTAGATATAGTGTGTAAAATTTCAATCGAATCGGTTAAGTAGATTTTGAGTTATGATGTTCACAGGCTTCGAACATTTATTTGCGAGAAAATCGATTTAAAGTTTTTTAAAAACTGATTTATATACGATATTCCGTATGAGGCCGGTCGGTGGAAACGCTGTATCTTCTTAAGTTTTGCCTCGATTTATTTGAAATTTTGCACAACACTCTTGACATATTGCACATTCAGAAAGATAAATGCAAAAAAGAAAGGTTTTAAAACCTTACCCCCGCTTAAATGCATTGATTAAATGCATTCAATCCAATAA
Organism: Cordilura impudica; assembly: GCA_963682025.1. Classification (NCBI taxonomy): domain Eukaryota; kingdom Metazoa; phylum Arthropoda; class Insecta; order Diptera; family Scathophagidae; genus Cordilura; species Cordilura impudica. The sequence goes on from OY821518.1 coordinate 208,264,402, forward strand.
TTTGCGTTTTAGCTGTAATGCGGTCTAATGTTTGCTGCATGCTGTGCTGGTTGTGAGATGGTAAATAGATACAATATAGTCCGCATAGTATGTCTGTAATACTTCCGATCCAGCCGAATATAATTCAATACGTAGTTTTCAATCACTGACACACTACAACATCCAGTGAGATGTTGAAGAGTAGGGGGATGAAACATACATCCATATCTCACACCCGATTTATCGTTGTCATTTTCACGAACTTGACCTTCGTATAACATAGATCAAGGTGCTTTCGAATATGGGAATTTTGAAAGTCTGATAATCATATTTCGGATTCCTGTTTGATCGAAAGTCCAACATTTTAAAAATTTCCTAACTAGCCAAATTTAAAGAGCTTATGGCAAAAAATACTTCTTAGTTGATTATAATCATATATGTAATTATAATTATCATTTATAATTGTGAAAAAATATTATTGAAAACATTCTTATATTGTATCAGAAGTCCAAAAATTAACAATGTCGTGTTTTCCCGTTTTTGTGTATCAATTAATATTCTCGTGAAAAATGCAAATTATTGTTTCAAAAAGTTAGTCATGAACACCGTATTTCAGTTAATGAATTTATTTGTTTTTTTTTTTTTGTACTTTGGCATTTTATTTTTAAAAATATATAATATTTTTCTACAACAAAAATCGATAACGGTTTAAGTGGAATATGGTGCGAAAGCTTATTTTGGTTCTCGAAATAGTATTAATTTGCGTTTTGCAAGAGAATACGTCCTTCTCTCACGTATTTTGTGAATTTATGCCATTTTTCATGGATGTTGTGGTGTGTCGGACGGTGTTATGTTTTCTAATTAAACTTTTCTAAAATTTTTCACAAATGCCCATGAAAAAATTTATAAATTTTAGAAAACTGATGCACTTTTATTCATGTTATGAAAAAAAGTTTTAATTTTTATTTCAAACTAATAGAAATTAAATAACTGTTGGCTTTATTAAAAACTTATGAGAAAATGGATGCAATCTCACATAGTTTCATCTTGTTTATGAAGTATCTTTTCATTACTCGAACACTTTAACTTACAAAATCTTATTAAAATGATAACGTGTCAAACTAAAAAATTTTAGAACATTTAATTAAAATACTATTTTTAGAACTTTTAAAGTTTTCCTTCTTAACCCACTTTAAATTCGACTAAAAATCTTAAAAAACTTCAATAGAGAAGCTTTAGCAAACAAAAGAAAAGTTTCGTATTCGTATTGTACTCTCAAAATACACACACAAACTATGCCAAAATACACACACAAACTATGCCGCAAATTGAAGGCAGTGTAACGTAAAACAATTTTAAAACGCCTCATAGTGTTAAAGACAAACAACAATGTCATTGAATACTTGTAGTTTGCAGAAAAATCAAATTCAAATAACCAAAAGAAACTTTATCTCCTTTTTGGATGCTGTAGCAGCAACTTAAAAAACAACAACATTCTTACTTTCACTTGAACATTTCTTGATGCAGATAGTGCTGACTGTAGTTTGTCTTGTTCTTTTTCTCTCTATCTTCTGTTAAACTTTGTTATTTTCCACCTTGTTTATCATAGATACAAGTTTTTCTTAAGTTTTTCATGTGCTTGATTTTTTTTTTTGTGGAATATTGATGTTAGTTTCAATTTAGTTTCTGTCAAAGAAGGAGAAACCAAAACCTCTTTAATTATGTTTTTCGAGAAAAACTATGATTTTGTTTAAAGATAGAGGTAATAGGAAAATAACTGAACAAAATGAGAGTTAAGTCAAGTTTAATTCTAAGACATTTTAAATTTCCTGGGACGGGGGTTTTTGTTTAAAAAACTCACAGAGCATTGCGCTTGAATTAATAATCAAATGAAAAAAGTGTGCTTGGATAAGTCTTAATCATAGCCTCCACATAAAGTTACTTTCCGATTTCCACTTAGATCTGTGAAAAACGAAGAGATTCCAAAGATTTTTCCAAAGATGGTTTGTATATGGTCCAACTTTTGACTTAGTCCTTATATAAATATAGCATCCGATATCAACTTTTTCATATGAGCAGGCAAAAAAATAACAATGCCACTCAAATTTGGTTTATGCTTTATGTTGCGTTGCTGTTGCTACGGTTGCGATTATGGTGGGTACCATAACTCGTGCGACAAGAAAATTTTATGAAAATCAAAAACAAAATTTAGCGCTTTAAAGACATATGTTGTAGTTGCATATTTGAAACGTCTTATTGAGTCAGGCCACTAAACTATATATGTGACCTGGTCTATGAAGAGGGGGCTTATATGCGAAAATAGGTTTTCGAGAAAGCAGTTGCAAAATATAAAAAACTTGCTACGTCAGTTCTGCGTCTAACTATATTCAAGGACATCAAGTGTTATTTCTACTCAGATTTTTATCGCAATTAACCGCGTTAAGATAGTTTTTCAAATATTATCATTTCCATGCAGTCAAAATTTTTCTATCGATTGTCAAATGCCAGAAATAATAGCGCCAGTTGGATTATTTTTAAAGCGTCATTGGTATACTTATCAGAATCTTCACAGCTTAGTTTCGGATGTAATTAAAGGAGATATTGTGGCTCCATTAACAAAACGGGAGTTGGTATCGAAGGAAAGTATGGTTCCGTTATTGAAAAGAGAGTTTGCATCAAATAAACGAGACGCGAAACCAACACATATAAAGGTCCCAAGAAAGACGGTGGCGAAGGAAAAGACAACAACTACTGTATAATATTTTTCTCGTATATAATAATGTGTAACGTTGATGAACACAACACACATAATACTAACAATAAGATAAGAAACACTAACACCGACTCTACCTATGTCAACCACTTTTAGATATTAGATACCATTACCACTAATTACACTACTCAACAAAATGAAAAAAATTTCATGTACTCCGGATGCGATAATTTTTTCTGTGTAGATAACCTTGACATGAGCTCGAAAAACGCAATAAAAAATTTTTTTTTCGTTTGGTTTTTTTTTTTTTTTTTTTTTTTAAATTTTAAAAATTTTTTTTTGGTTAATTTGTTTCGTCCGGCATAACTCGGGAACCACTAGCCCGATTTAATTGAATTAAATTGTAAAAAATTTAAAATTACAATTCCCTTAATCTGTTTATATATTGTTTTCCTATACAAGCAACAGTTTCCAAGTTAAAAATGAATATATAAAGGAAAAAACTTATTTTTGCCTAAAGATTTAAATTTTTTTTTTTTTTAAAAATCCATAAAAAATCCCAAATGAAAAAAAATGTCAAATCTTATTACTTTTACGTAAAGATACATAACCTATGAGCAAAATAAGAGAAAGATCATGAAAATCGATGCACGCGTTTCGCTTTTATTCGCAATTGAGTAAAGGTATGAATTTAAAAAATTTGCTCGACATATGCACAACTTTGTCTATGGTAAGGTTTTTTCTTTTTTATTACAAAAAAAATTAAAATTTGTTGGGTGACAAAAATATATGACTTTAAATTAAAAAACAATTCGATATATGTACAAGAAATTATCCTAAGGATATCAACATTAATTAATTATAAAAAAGTTTTAAAAAAAAATATCTAAACACAAAAATAAAAACCTTCAAATTAAAAATAATTATGTGCTTTTGTCTTTCTTTTATATTGTTGTGGGTCTGTTTCTCTTATTAGGAACCAGATATAGTCCCCCATCATAGCTTCGTTCCAAAATCCTTGGTATCGGTGCTCAATTTCTTTCATTTGCTGATGAAAACGCTCACCATGCTCGTCACTCACATCGCCCAGGTTGTCCGGAAAGAAGTCCAAGTGCGAGTGTAGAAAATGTATCTTAAGCGACATATTTGCTCCAATTTTTTTATAATTTTGGAGTAGTTGTTCGACGATCTCTCTGTAATTTGAGCTTTTGTTGTTTCCAAGAAATCCGGAAACAATTTGCCGAAATGAGTTCCAAGCTGCAGCTTCATTTGGTGATAAAATGTGTTCAAACTGTTGGTCTCTTCAACAACTTTTTAATTTGCGGACCGTCGAAAACGCCTTCCTTAATCTTTGCCGATGAAAGGTGAGGAAAAATGGTTTTTAAATAGGCGACGCTTCGCCATCTTTGTTGATAGCTTTCACGAAGTTTTTTATGAGTCCGAGCTTTATGTGAAAGAGGTGGGAGAAAAACATTTTCCTTTTTATGAGGTGGTGTATATTTCACGTTGTCGCTGCCGGGGATGAAGTTAAACTCTTTCTGTCCAACTCCTCCTGGTGTAATGATGTTGACGATCGCGGCTGTCCCAAAGGCAGAGAAAACAACAGTACTTTGTGAATCCACCTTGTAATCCACAAAGGATACCGATAACCTTAAGGTCGGCACAAACTTTCCAATCGTGTTTCTCATAGTTAAGGCACTTTAGTAGATTGTCCATGACTTCGTATGTTTCCTTGGTGTCAACGGCATGAGCAATTGAATCGAAGGTTTCTTGTTGCCGTTGTGCAGTAAAATTGCTTTAAGGCTCTGCTTGTTGCTGTCGATGAAAAGACGCCACTCTCCTGGATCGTAAGAGTACCCGAGTTCACCAAATAATCCGGGAATGTCCTTACAAAAACAGATGTTGTCTTTTTTTGTGTAGTACCTTGCGTATGGTTCATGACGCTTCCTGTAGATTGTTGTCACCACACCAGGAGCCAAGAAACCGAAACTGTTTCATGCGCGATGCATGCAACTCTGCATCTTCCTTGGAGAGTTTCAATTCTGCAATGTATATGCATGCAATGTATATGTTGACTCGCATTCTGATGTGGTTCCTACTGTCTCCGGATCTGATGATGGATGTATCGCCTCATTATTAGATGCCCATCTTGAAACGGGCGGTTGCGGGTCCACTGGTTCTTTGGAAAATGGCACTGGAAAATTCACTGTTGAAACAGCAGCGTAAGTCCATCGTATATTTTTTCCCACGCCTGTTTTTTTGCTAAGACAGAAGTAGCAATCTGTTGCATGGCAAAGCGGAGCTCTCCAAAGCATTGGCATGATGATTCTCGCTGTCGTCTGAAAGAATTGCAATAATAAGTTATATATGTTCTTGAATTTCGTAATCTACACTTACCTTGAGTCACTTAGCTGTACGTAGCACCTTGGACATAGAGCACTTGGTGTCCACCGCTCATCTATGTTTGAGACCTTTAAATTGAAGCTCTCTTCAAATGAATCTCTCAATTTAGGTGAAAAATAACGCTTGTTTTTTCCACAAACGTATTCTCCGCACATGTAACAAAAATTACTTGGATTGGTATTGCATTCAAATACTCGCGAACGTTTGCTCATTTTAACTATCGCGTTCGTCGACACTTGTTGAATGAGTAAAATCGATCAATGAAGACCTATTTGTACTGTGTATTGTTTAGTATTTTACTGACAGGTACTTATAAATGGGTGTATATTTTTTTACGGTGGCTACATACCTGTTTCACCATGTGTGAGTCTTAAATTTTTCCGAATAAATGTGGGTTGCATTTATGTAAAAAAATCATACAGGTAGTCACCGGAAAACCCAAATAAGTAAAAAAGTCCCCTTTCCTTTTTTCCTTTTAATTGTTCACGCACATTTATTACCGTTTATTACTTTGCTTACGCAATCATAAAAATTAAATAACCCTTTGTTTATTCGTTTTGTTAATTCTGAGAATCATAAAAAAAAGAAAAACCTTACCATAGACAAAGTTGTGCATATGTCGAGCAAATTTTTTAAATTCATACCTTTACTCAATTGCGAATAAAAGCGAAACGCGTGCATCGATTTTCATGATCTTTCTCTTATTTTGCTCATAGGTTATGTATCTTTACGTAAAAGTAATAAGATTTGAAATTTTTTTTCATTTGGGATTTTTTATGGATTTTTTAAAAAAAAAAATTTTAAATTTTTAGGCAAAAATAAGTTTTTTCCTTTATATATTCATTTTTAACTTGGAAACTGTTGCTTGTATAGGAAAACAATATATAAACAGATTAAGGGAATTGTAACTTTAAATTTTTTACAATTTAATTCAATTAAATCGGGCTAGTGGTTCCCGAGTTATGCCGGACGAAACAAATTAACCAAAAAAAAATTTTTAAAATTTAAAAAAAAAAAAAAAAAAAAAAACCAAACGAAAAAAAAATTTTTTATTGCGTTTTTCGAGCTCATGTCAAGGTTATATACACAGAAAAAATTATCGCATCCCGAGTACATTTTGACTGTTGACTAGTGTTATTGATTCTCACTCAGTTAATGAATTCACTGAGATAAGTAATCAAGGTTCGTAGATGTAAAGAATGTCAAGTCGAGTTAAAGACGAGACTCTGTGTAAGGACACTCTACTATCGAGTAGAATAGCTCCTAACACATTATATTTAGGGCGTAAAATAGATCCTAATGCATTATTTGCACAGCGGCCTCTGCTGACTGTTCATAAGCAGCCGATCTCCGATACACCCGACTGCCACCGATATACGCTGCCGAACACCAACACACCCGACTGCCACCGATATATATGCAGCCGACACTCCCGACTGCCACCGATGTAAGCAGCCGACCACCTATATACCCGACGGCCACCAATATACGCTTCCGACCACCAATACAGCCGACTGCCACCAATATAAGCAGCCGACCACCGATATACCCGAACGACTACTAATATTGCCAAACTACATCAAGGGGGAGGACGAGAAGATCCGAGTAAGACGACTTCTGTTGACATAGCGACTTCTGTTGACTGTTCGTAGTAACACAGCGGCTTCGGCTGACTGTTCACATTTACACAGCTAGTTAACCGTCTTCTCTTATTTTCCATATCCATACTGCCGAACCGCACCACCGAGTAACCAGTACCGCCGATCAGCATCACCGACCGATCAGCACCACCGGCCTAATATCACTTCCGATCAGCAGATAAACCCGAACTCAGCCGAAACACAGAGTCGCTGATCATTACTTGACCATAGAGGGATAGAACCGATCAAAGGCGAAGAAGTATTGCCCCCTTTAGGGGGGCTAAAGGGTAAAGTAACTGTACTCTTATTATTTAAGATTTTGAAGTTCCTTGAGTTGACCCAGGACGCGACAAGCTACCCCCAGCCTATGACAAAACCTCGTTATAAATGGCGCCCGAGCAGGGACCGAATTCAAAGTTGGAATGCGGAAAAGGTATACGTACACCAACTAGAAGTATACGTACACCAACCTGAAACCATACCACCAACGAAACAAGAATTAATTTAAGACAGAAAACAAGTATACGTACATACATCAACCAGATAGATTAAGAAAAAAGTATAAGCACACCAACCAGATAGTATATAAAAGGAAGAAAAATTAGAACATCAAATCATTCAAAAATGAGCAGAGTAGCTGAAAACATCAAAAAATGGAACGGAAACTTAAAATAAAAATTTTATAAAAAAAAAATATATGTAGATGTTCGAAAACGTTAAAAGCATGAGGGTGAGGCAAAACGAACACATTCCGATCCACTTATTTCATCTATGCGGCATGTGATATTTTTCTTACAGTTAACAAATTTGAACTTTATTAACCCATAAGGAAGCATCTATAAGGCGTATCCCTTTGTTTAAACACTTGTTTTATAGGTTGAGCAATTATCTATCATATTCCTTTTAACTTATTTGATTGAAATTTTATAAAACTCAAGTGGCGCCCCTGTGGCACGTTTAGAGCTAGCCCCCATTAATATAACTCCTATAAGATCCAGATTATCATATACATATCGATAAAATTTGGTGTATGGTTGTGTACTATACCCCCTAGTACAAAAAATCCTGTGTAACCATTTTACGTCATAGTCCCCATATAAAGCTGATTCCTGATCTTCGTTTTATATCTATCAAAAAACAGAACTAAATTTGGTTTGTATATTGTTTTGAGAAAAGTAAGAGACTTTTCGAAATATGATCGTGACCAATCCATTTTTTGACATAGCCCCCATATAGAAAGAATATCAGATATGAACTCTTTCATATCTGCAGGACAAATTTAATAACAATACCGCTAAAATTAGATTTATGTTTTTTTTCTACATCCAGCTACTGTTTCAGCAAATTAGATCCAAGACCCTACATCGAAACACATGGTATAGCTGTCAAATAATCGGTCTAGCTTTAATGGAATAAATGTAATTTGTTGAAATGTAATTGAAACGTTTTCACACAAAAAACTTAGATATATGAATGTTCATCAATAACTGATTGAAAAGTAAAATGGATGTTCACAAAAGCAAATTTAAAATTACTTGAACATAAGTAATAATTAAAAAAATTGTTTTTGTATGCTTGTTGTAGGAGTTCGTCCAGTATAAAAAATAAAAAATATTAACTTTTGGCATCATTTAATTTCCAATTGATATGCACTAAGACACAATGGGATGATGATAAATGTAGTTTCAGATACATATGTGAATTATTAAATTGATACATTCATTGTGACACTTTGAGTCTAAAGCAAGCTTAATTTTATTCAAATCATGTGTATAAGTATTCGAAAGAAGTATTTGAATCTTGAAAAATTTGTTTGATAATATGATCGAATATCACATCCTACTAATGAAGGTGTTATTCGAATTTCGATACTATGTTTTTAATATATTTCGTTATCCAAGTGAAGTAAACTCTTTTTATGACTTAATATAAGGAGTTTTCGATCCCTTTATCTAAAAATACCTGCGACTTTTGTATATGTAATCTTGTAACATTCCCTTGATCTTTAATTTACTTGTACCGGTGACCAAGTACTTCAAAACAAAATAATAGGATAATGACAAAGACAGAACTATAACTTTCTATAATCGCTTTTTTACCGAAAAACAACAACCACTAAATACTTACAACCAGTAAAGTTTAATAGTTTCAATGAAAATATGTCTTGAACCGGAATTGGCCTGTGTGAAATACCTTACCGATAGTGCACGAGATGATAAATATTACAGACACATGAGTGGGCTTAATACTGGTAATAGGAATATTTTACAGCAATTGATCAAGCATGCAAATGCAAACATACATATATATCGCATATATGTATATGTAAATGTATGTATATGAATATTGATGTACACCCTTAAATACAATTGCAGTCTGATGACTACGATAGATATTGGTGCTGATGATGATGACACTATTACCATGACCATCATCCAACTCATGCAATAATAACAAACAATAATGACAGCTTCAACATTAATCAAGAGTGTTGTCTGTATATATGCAAAAGTACTCTTTGTACATTCAACAGAAATTTCATTCAAACAGATGTTGCACACACATTTCTACGCCTGAATCCTTAAGTAGCTGAGTTGAGTGGCATGTAATGCCAGCTGGGCACTGGAATTAAAATTCTGTGAATCATTTAAAACAAAAAAAAAAAAAATTACTGTGTACAAATATATGATTTGGTTCTATTAAATAAAATTCCTTATAAATGCCCGGCAAGAAAACGTAAACTCATTTTAAAAGAATGACATTGCTGTTAAAGGGAGAACTTTTGTGGATGTGGCTTTAAATAACTTCCATGAATACTTTTATATTAAATTCCTGGAACTCTTTAAAATATTCACAATATTAAATAGAAATGGAGATTACCAAAATTAATAATGGGAAGTATAAATTTATATTGATATATAGAATATGTACTGAAAATACTATTGAAAATTAACGATGTAGATGAGTTGAGTGTTTCATCCTCCTGCTGTTCGGCCAGATAGATTATATGTGATTTTTAGCCAAATACACCTATAAGGAATGTAAGATATCCTTTAATATAAGTATTTTCTACAATTCTTTTCAAAGTTTGACTTTGGTCTTGCTATTGCTTGTCACTTCGTAAATGTGTGCTAAAGTTTTATTATTCTCTAAGTAATAACTACATGTTTTTTCTTCTGCTAATTGCATTTTGATAGTATATATTTGGCCGTAAAGTCTCTTGGAGGCTGAGGTGTGATCTGTTTAATTGTACGGTATCTCTGCTCCTCCTTTCTTTGTAGGTAAATACTTTTCTTGACGGTTTTAGTAATTTTTGTATGGCCCAATAATCTCTTGATTCCTTTCTTGTCCACTTGCTTATCTAAGAATGGTGTGTTGTGCTCAATGTATTGCTTATTCATCTGATTTTTAGTTACCATCATGGATCTGTGATGCTAAACAGGTTTTTTCACTGCCTTAAGTACAGCTTGATTACCTGCACTTAAGGTTTTCTCTTCAAGAATGTAAAGAGTCCAGCTGTGAAGATTGTAGAGTCGTTAGTCGGGGAAAATTATAGTTGGCATCTGCATCCACAAACTCCCACTCCTAGATCAGCAGTGTACTATTTGATTCCCACTCAGTTGTTTTAGGTATAAAAATAGTTTAATTCTTCTTCAGTTCTAAGACAGGATCTATTTGAATCTTTATGTATCCCCTACGGTCATTTTCCTTGAATTTAAATAGTCCTCGATCGGCATAGGGGTTTTTTACTGACCCAAATTTATTTCATTGATGAGGACACCAGGTAAAGACTTAATCAGAAGTGATGCCAAGACTTGTTACTTCTTGCTTTACGATTAATTGTACCTCCGCATTTTTTATGTAAAATTAAAGTGTATTGATTTTTCTTCCCTCTGTGAATGGAGAAACAATTTTGGTTTTAATCGGATAATGGATAGATCTTTATTTACAATGTTAGTTTTGGTATATTTTGAATTTGGTCTCCAATTTTCTGACATGATTTTAATGACCACAGGACGAACAAATAACATGCCAAAGGTTATTATTGACATATCGCACCTGTACCTCTAAAGTGAGTCAACTCAAAATTTACAAATTTTCAGTAGAGACATAAAACGGGTTTTTTTTTATATTTACTATAAAATTTAAAAACAGTTGTTTCATTATAAAGAATTGCGAATAATAAGTATACAACAACAGCAGTAGTAGCGATTTTTTCAGTGATCATCAAAAATAGCAAGTTTTTTGGGTGCGACTCAAAGTATGTCTTTTTAGTGGATTCTAAAGAAGCTACTCTTATAACACAAAGAGGGTTACAACTGTATTTTTTTTACGAAAGACTCGAAAAACCGATGTAAGATTTTTACAGTCGATAGATATGACCACTGCAAAAAGTGAAAATTGAAACATTTTGAGTTGACTCACTTTAGAGGTACAGGTGCGATATGTCAATAATAACCTTTGGCATTTCATTCGTTTTTGGAATTTTTAATTAGATTTTTTTGGTTTGTGGTAAAAAATTTAATTTTTTTTTTTAATGTAAAAAGATATACTTTTGACACTTGCTACTACGAAGTTAAGTCCTCAACATAACTAGTTCATTGAAATATCCAACGATTAATAAAATTGTTATAGTATTGACATAATTTTTTTTTTTGATATGACAGAATAAAAAAACGTAAAAATTGAGAAGATTGTCTTTTTTCATTTTACGCCAGAAGAAGCATAATAGTGCGGTTATAATTATTTAATTATATTTTTTGATTAGCTAAATCTTTTTAAATGGAAACAAGATCATGAAATGAAAAACTATAACCGCAGTTGTACTCAATTTGGTGTCTAGTTTGAGATGGTGTTATTCAGTGATAAAATTATACTAAAAGAAATTTGGCGATTTAAACCATGTACAATTTTATTCCAATTTTTGTTCATTAAATTTTGGTTGGGGAAAGAAAATTCTGCTGCAAAAACGTTGATGTTATTGCAGAAAGCCTTCGGTGACTAGGCTATGTTACAATATTGTTTACATGTATTAAAAACAGTTCCAAGAAAGTGGAGTAAGCATTAAAGGCAAATTGAGTTTGAAATGAGAAACTAAAATCCCTATATTCGCCCTGATTTAGCACCATAAGCTTAAAAGACTGATGTGGGGACAACGGTTTGATTTGATAGAGAAGAAAATTCCGGAAATCGGCTTTAACAACTGGAGTGGAAAATCCGTTGGCATAATTGTATTGGACGGGAATTCCTTTGAAGGCCATCCGATTGATTTTAAAGAACAAGTAAATATTTTAATTTTTATAACAAAAGTAAAGTTTTCGTTTTAACACTGAAAAAATTTTTAAAATAAATCACAAATTTGCTTAGCCATTGGGTAAATAAAAAGTGCGTTCGAAATTATTTTAAAAGTTTAATCGTAGATTTTTTATATGTTTAAAAAATATCCTGATTTGGATGTGTTAAAATCATATCCAAAGTAAAAAACTTTGGAAGTTATAAAAGAGATTTTAATAATCAAACTAAATGAATATTATAGATTTTATTGTAAACGTTAAATGTTAGACATAATCTAATATTTTCTCCAATTAAGCAGAAAAGTTGGGTTTTGTTTAGTCAACGTGAACAAGAAATAATTTTGAAAAATATCATTATTCTCTCATTAAGAACAAGTTGATGTACTAACCAAAATTCGCTTTAATTAAAACTTTAAACTCACGAGGCATGGAGAGACCACGTGGATGTGGCATACAGTAAATCAATATGTTTGCTGCTATAACAACCTATAAACACTATCACAAACATACACATGTAAACACGCAATCACTTACTCACAGGACATAAACAAAGAGTGTCATCGTGTGAGTGTTGAATCTGTTATTTTATAACACAGAATGTTATTTGCATTAAAAGCACATTGATACCGACATCAGATTGACCAAACCGTCGCAACCAACGATGAGGGGAAGTCGCCAAAGCCACTGAAACTCGTCATGTAATAAGTCGAAATGACAAAACTATTGAAGCCGCTTGTTTTCTTATCGGTCCAATCTCTTATACAAGAGGCCAAAAAAGCGATACGAAATCTGTAATTTTTTGTTTCTTTAATATTTGCCCTAAAGTAACGTTTCGAACATGCTTTGGCTTAAGTTGGAAACACAACTGGAACGAACGACGAATTTTTCGTTCCGAATATTCGTCGTAAGAAATAAAACACATTTGTGTATACATATGAAAATGCATACAATCAGTGCGTCGAACGAAATAGGCAGTGCGTAACGAACTCTGCGATAGGTTTATTTCTATTTCTTACGCCGACGAACGACGAATAAATTGGTGTAGAGTGGCCATATTTTATTTTAGTTTTTCAAATGTTTTAGTAAATACAGTTAATTTTGTCTTTAAGAATTGTTCCATATTTTATTTATAACTTTTAAGTTAAATAAAATCTACTTTTAATTATATAATTTTCATTCACATAGTTTTTTGTTAATATGTATTCTTTTTCATTTAGTGCTTCTTTATTTTAAATATGGTCTCACTATCAGCTGCAACATGTAAAGAAAAATGGCATAAAATTAATTTATTAATGAAAATTTATGTAATTTTTTCAGAATTAAAAAATTAAACGCTGCCGCACAAAAAAAAAGGCTTTTACCATCGTGAACATGCTGTTTACAATTGCAATAACTCGTGCAAAGTTAAAATTTCTTTTATTCATATTTTTCCAATATTTATTTATATAAATTACAAACAATTTCAACTGACGTTACAGCTGTTATGTGAATTTGTCGTAATTGTATTTCATTCGACGAATTTACGCAACGAATTGTTGCCGACAAATTCGTCGTTCGTCCCAGTTGTGTTTCCACCTTTATACATTATTTCTAAAAACAAAAATATTATTTGTTTACATAATGGGCTTGGATTGTTTTGACTTCACATATTTCGTACCATTAAAAATGTTTTCAAAAGTCTTGTTAGTTTGATATCAAATTTTGGAGAAAATATGGAAAACACAAAATGGATGAAAAGGTGGCCGATTTTTAACCTCTTTTTGCCTCATATTATATGAGAGACGTTCATTAGTTTTATGTCTTCTATTACAGTGCATTTGGCAACTTCCCTTTGCAGACAGCTTAATTATTAAGGCATGAGTACTTATAAACAGTCAGGGTTGGGCTCCTTTCATTATTTATATTATGTTAACAAGGAAATTTGACCTTCCCAAAAAATAAGAAATGATCTTAATAGCAAGATGTTTGCATGTTCCTATTTTATGAAAATTTTGACCAACTGTAGATGCTTATGATTTTTTAAACAAGATAATTAAATAAAAATATATCGCTGAGTTACATAGAAGTGCTATGACAACGACAGCTTGCAATGTACCTCTACTATGTTATGTTTATCTAATTGAAAATTCCCATCTATGTTAACAATACATGAAATTGTAATTCACTTATGCATATACGACCTTTAAGTTTGATCCACTGCAGTGGAAAAAAATACAGGAAACTAAAGGGATAAATATCGTTATTACCTTTCATCTGGAAATAAACCAGAAGCAGGAAGGACATTACTCACAGTTATACGGGTTTGTGCTTAAAGGTTTTCCCCTTCAATACAAATGGAAGTTTATAGGACAATATATTAACACATGCTAAAGAAACATATCGTACTCTTTCCAAAATTGTTAAATCAAGAATAAATAAATTTATAAGGCATACGGAAAACGGGTTCATTGTGGCTACCGAATTTAATGCCAACCAAATCGCGATGAAGTTGTTTAACGGATTTCGGGTTGTCATGTCATTAAACACTTGATCACAATATAAAACCGTTAGCTGATATTAATTTTTTTAGGACAATACAGTTGTGAAACTTTGGATTTGGTGATATTTTTTTTCCGTTTGTAAAAGCGTTTGAGTTTTTTTTAAGGACTTTGCTCTGTCACAATAATTTAATAGTTCCAAAATAAATCCGTAGAACTTTCGTTTATGCCGGAAATAGCATCTGGCGAAAGACTCATATTCGCAAATGGTCAGGTGCCTACCTTATCTGGTGCTGTTTTTAAGGAACATACAAAATAAATTGTATTAGTTGGTTTGAAATATATTTAAGATCATATCGGTTCTAATTAATAAACGGTAACTTATTGACGCACTAACGGCCGACACTCGATTTCATGAAACTTCAGTTGTAGAATATTAAGGGTATTTATCTTAATACTAGCAGATTCCAGCCCTCGAAATTCGAGCGCAAGTTCTAGGAAATTTTATTTTTTCATTAAATAAAGACCCTAAAAGTATGCTAATCAATTATAGCTCATTCACATAAAACAAACAAACAAACATTAGCATATTTAATAAACACGCATATAGCATTGTATAATTTTATGAATGTGTTAGTAGCAACTTTAAATGCAATTTACTCAAAATTAAATCTGCAAATCGGCTAAAAAGGAATACCTTTCAAGTAATATATGTTTGGCCAAAATCGGGATAAAACGGTAGAACAAAACATCAGTCACAAAAAATCGCCTAGACTATTAATATTGTAGATATCATATCATATAATATTGAAAGATAATCATGTGTTCAATAATGTAACTTTTAATTATAGATAACGATGTAGTGAAACTTGATTAAAAAGTGGTGTAGGTTTACACTTTTTGTCGGCGTAAGAGCGAACAAACTATTTGTACTGGGTACTTTTTTTAGTTTATTATAAGAGAGTTTTCTAAAATTGAACTATAAAAATGTTTGTGGAAACCATGTGGTTATAAAATTTAAACTGAACGCACACTAGATTTGCGATTTTGAGTCGATACAGCAACTCGGTTTGGTTGCAATGAAGCATCGTTAAGCTTTAGATTGAAACATCATAATAAATCGTTTGGTTCTACTGTGCGGCACCAAGCTTGCATACGGAAAGTGCAAAGTTACAAATTGCTAGCCAATATACGATGTAGAGCACTTTTTATGTCTGATAGTTGTGCAAATCCAGTCTGCAGTCATCGGTTAATATTTACTATAGTGGAGTTTTGCACCATATCGATGTTTGTCTTATTAGCTCGTTCGGGCTTACTTAAATTCTGTCATATTTAATTTTTCTATTGAAAACAAGCAGTTTCTTTTAAATTTCTCACCAGAGAAATTTTAACTATAGGATATTTTTCTAGAGACAACTCTCGTATTTATATCTCGAGATTTAAAGGACAGTATATTTTTCATTTAAAGAATATTGAGTTTATTTAGAAATTGTACTTTTTAAACCAAACGTATTTTCATACATTTTATTTCGCTCTACAAAGCTTAGCTTTCGAGATACAAGAGATTTTATATTTTCTGTCAAACTTTAACGTTATCCGATCTGACAATCTTAAAAATTGTTACCGCACAATTCATGCCGGCTTGCATAACTATAGCTATGGCGCAAAGTATCAACTATTTTCCTCTACGAAGCTTAATTTTCGATATATACAAGCGATTTTATGTGCCTACTACAATTTTACGTTTTTCGCTCTGGCAAAACCTTAAAACAGTTAGTTCACAATTCGAATGGGTTGACCCAAAGAGGTCTAAATTTCCAACCATTTTGGTCTACAATGCTTAGTTTTGTTTTTAATAAAATTCCAAAATAAATACGTAGATGTATGAGCAATAGTTAATCACACATATACGTATATAGTTACAAATTCATCGAATCATCGATGTAATGATGAGCGTAAGTATACGTTTGGAATATATTTATTTATTACTAGCAAATCCCAGCCCTCGGAATTCGAGTGCAAATTCTAGGAGATTTTATTTTTTCATTTAATAAATTATTTTATCAGACCGTAAAGGTATGCTAATCAATTTTAGCCAGTTCACCATTCAACATTTTTTATTGTCATTATTGGTTTATGTCGAAAATTATTTTTGTTTATGTCCAAAATTATTTTTCAGTTCAACACAGGGCTCTTTGCAAACACATTAACAAATTTAATAGACACACACACAGCATTGTATAATTTTATGTATGTGTGAGTAGCAACTTTAAACGCATGTTATTCCAAAAAAAATTAAAAATCTGTAAATTTGGTGGACAGCTAAAAAGAAATACCTGAGGCATGTTCGGTCAAAATATTATCAAAATTGACAAACATACATCTGTCACAACGAACCGCCTTGCCTATTAATATTATAGATTAGGACTTGGTTGAGCCAAATGTAAACTACTGATTGTTTTGTTTTAGAATGTTCAATAAATCCTTATCCGCAGTGTATTTATGTATTAACGCTTCAAAACAGCTAAAAGCTTCAGTTTTATTGAATGCCACGAACATGTGTTGTTGGACATGCTAAGACAGGACAACGAAGCTGAGGAAGACAGCACATGCATACATTGCTCCGCTGGCATTAGCTTTACCACAAAATTTTTGTTGTTTGTCCATGTGGCTTTGTTTAATTTTTGTTTGGCCTTCAAACACATAAACACTTTACAAATAAGGTCCGTTTCATAATTATAAGGTCATTACCTGCATAGTCATTAGTGTTTTTGTGGACTCCGATTTGTTGAAAGTTTTTACAATCAATAGAAGTGCATAACGTTTGTAACGTAAAAGAAATCAATAATATAAAGGAACAGAAACATTTTGAAAAAATAAACAAATTATATATTGCATTTAATTTTGTAAGAAGTAATTTTAAAATGAGTCAAAATTCTAAAGAGAAACGGTTATAGTTTTATTTGGATGTTTTTTGTATTCATAGACCAATTGTTAAGGCAGGCATAAATAAAAGCTTTTAAATATACAGATCAGAGCTTTTGGCAACGTAATATTAGTAATAAGAAGCAGCTGTTGAACGTTAATATAGATTGTAAAAAAACTGTTGCATACTTTTACTATACAAAGAACTATAACCAGTGATGGTAAATTGTCAACATCAACTACCCAACTGTCCAAAAGAAAGTTGTCGGAGTTAACACCAGAAAAGATTGCAAATATAGGGGCGATTAGATTCCCGGTAAATAAGAAGCTAAATAATAGTGTAAGCATAATTCCAGACTCTATTCAAACCGTGCTTGAAGTTGAAAAATTTATCGACCAAAGCCCACATAGAGGAATACATCTAAAGACGGAAAATTCGAGCATCAGGAGTATCATCAAGAGCTGATGCGTCTGGTGGATTAAGATAAAAAAAATGTATTCTCTCGCGATTTTGATAAAATTGGAGATTTGAATAAATAAATAAAAAAAACAGTGGTAATTCGGGCTTTAGTTGTGGGCTCGTAAGTTGTATGAAACGGACAGAATTCAAGGCGGCAGAAATGGCAAGTGCAAAAATTATAGGATGGGAACTGATAAAAAAAAGGGCTATATTGGAATACAGGGAAATTAAGAAAACGAGTTTTTGTGTTATACGTTATAAGTTATCTCTACTAATATAATATAATAAAAAGAGGTAATAATGTGTTCGTTTGTTTTTTTTTTTTTCTCCGTAACTTCTCATCTGATTTTAAAAATGTTAGTTGTAATATTTAGAAATGTCCTTAAGGATGGACATAGTGAATTTTTAATATCATATGTAGTGAGTTAATTTGTGTGACGTCATTTATTATTTTTGTTAGTAGCCATGTCGATAATGGGCCAGATCGGATAAGTGGGCGTGGTAACTCCCTTAAAAAGTAATAATTAAATATTATATATCTCGAGTACTGTGACAGGGACAGATTTGCAAATTTATCTAAGGTCATCTAATATTAATGCGAGTAGTCCAACAAAAATGGGCGGTATGGAACCAATGGGTGTGGCACCTCCCATACAAAGTAAATGTAAAATGTCATATATCTGGAGTACTGCAATAGTGAGAGCCTTGGGACTTTGCAAAAGCCCATAAGTTATTAATGGATGAGTGTGCGTGGCACGGCCCATACAAAGTAAATATATAATATCATATAACAGGTATACTATAAAAGGGAAAGCCTTGACACTTTTAATGAACCCATCAGATATTGATATGAGTAGTTGAACAAAAAACTGGCGGGATCATACCAATGTGCGTGTCACTCCCTATACAAACTAACTATTAAATGGCATACCTATAATATTAATAGGCTAGGCGATTTCTTGTGACTGATGTTTTGTTCTACCGCTTTATTCCGATTTTGACCAAACGTATATTATTTGAAAGGTATTTCTTTTTAGCAGTTTTGCAGATTTACATATTTTTAATTTTTTTCCTATATTTTGAGTAAATTGGGCTGGAATCTGCTAGTGTCTGTTAAAGTAAGAGCCATATGACTTTGAGTAAGCCTATAAGTTATTTATGTCATTACTCGAATAGAAAATGGGCGTGATCTGAGCATACAAAGTAAATATATATTAACATACTGGTGTACTATAAAAGAGAAAACCTCGACACGTTGCACGATTCCATCACATATTAATGTGAGTATTCGGATAAAAATTTCCTATAAAAAAATAGGAAATACTACGAAAGCGACAGTCTTCAAACTTTTGACAAGTGCATAATTTATCAATGTGATTAGTCGTGGAAAATATGGACGGAATCGCCAAATTAAAAAACCGACAAAATCAAAAATTGTCAAAAACGAAAATCGGCAATAATAAAAATCGCCAAAAAAAAAACCTTCAAAATCAAAAATGAGCGATTTTTAATTCGCTAAAATCAAAAATAGCTAAAATCAAAAATCGCTAAGATGAAAAATTTCCAAATGATATTCGAAATATAAGGCCAATAGTTAAGTGTTGCCAGATTTAAATTGGAAAATCCATGTTATTCTCATAGGCAGCTATATATGCCTCGCCGAAAAATTTTATAATTGTTGCATCGAGTTATTTATGTCATTTATAAGTTATTTATGTCATTAGTCGAACAGAAAATGGGCGTGATCTGAGCATACAAAGTAAATATATAATAACATACTGGTGTACTATAAAAGAGAAAACCTCGACACGTTGCACGATTCCATCACATATTAATGTGAGTATTCGGATAAAAATTTCCTATAAAAAAATTGTCAAACTTTTGACAAGTGCATAATTTATCAATGTGATTAGTCGTGGAAAATATGGACGGAATCGCCAAATTAAAAAACCGACAAAATTAAAAATTGTCAAAAACGAAAATCGGGAATAATAAAAATCGCCAAAAAAAAAACCTTCAAAATCAAAAATGAACGTTTTTTAATTCGCTAAAATCAAAAATAGCTAAAATCAAAAATCGCTAAGATGAAAAATTTCCAAATGATATTCGAAATATAAGGCCAATAGTTAAGTGTTGCCAGATTTAAATTGGAAAATCCATGTTATTCTCATAGGCAGCTATATATGCCTCGCCGAAAAATTTTATAATTGTTGCATCGAATGAAATAACAAAAAATATTGTGTATCAGCAAGAATTGAAATAAAAGGAATATATAGAATAAATCATATAAATAAATTAATTGCACAATTGAATATAATGTTCACGTTTGAAGTAATAAACTTCAGAATCTCGATTTAGTTGAGTACTGAGGGTAAAGAGATATCTTTATATTGTTGGAGATAGATGTCGAAAATAGTAATATTGAAAAATTTAATGGCAAATTAAAAAACTTTATTACTAAACGGAAATCAGCTACACGTTATAGCAGATATCAGCTTATTACCCTGTGCAAATTGAGGAAATGAGTTTGAAGCCTTAGTTATTGCTTTACATGAAAATCAATGGGTTAGCTAAACATTAGAATTGGCAAAGAGAAACAATATTTGGACGAAAGGTTCGGAAATTCTTTCAAGTCGGACTTTAGTCGCAGAAAGTCAGTGGATAAAGCTGTAAAACCAAATGTAACAGAATTTACCGAGTTTTGTAATAATTATGGGCTGCTGATTTTAAATGGAAGAGTGTAGGTGATGAAGAAGGTACTTACACTTATGTTGGTAATTCGGCCAATTTAGTAAATAATATTTGCGCAGTGTCACTTCATATGTTAACCACAGTTGAAAAATTTATGATGGGGAATCAAATATGGTCTGATCATTTACAAATTACACTTAATATAAGTTTTAGAACCACACACTATGATGAAAGGAAAATTAAATTTTTAGCAAAACTAAAATGGAAAATCAAAACCAGAGATAATTACTGTTTCAAATGTTTTAGACAAAAACATATCATTTCTGCTGTGTGGAAAAGATGAAATTTCAGAGTACTTTAGAAAAAAATCTGGTGTTAAACAGGGATGTTTGTTGTTGCCTTTTTCGTTTTCCTTGTATTTAAATAATCGTCATGAGCAACTAAAGGACGGTCTGTTCATAGATGATCTGAACATAATAATCATACATCAAATGCGAGTAATATTGTCTTGTTGCCGAGAATATAGGCGTCCTGCAAAAAAATGATAAATAATTTGGAAATATATTGTAAAGCATGGCGAATGGAAGTAAAATCCGAGATAAAGCTTTTTAAGAAAAGTGGTTATCTTTCCTCAAGTGAAAAATGGAAGTTGAACGGAGAGGAGGTAAAAATTGAATCTAAATATAAGTATTTAGGTATTATATTGACTCTTACAATGTCTTACACGAATCATAGAATTACTAAAAAGGATGCTGCAAAAGCTTGTGTAAATAGCGCTTTGAAAAATTTTGTTGGAAAAAGGGATGCGTCGCTTATGGCAAAGTGGAAGTTATTTAATTCTTGATAAATTGCAGTCTGCACCTTCAATATATTTCAAAGAAAGCGGAAGTTCAACGGAGAGGAGGTAAAAATTGCATCTAAATATAAGTATTTAGTTATTATATTGACTCCTAAAATGTCTTACACGAAACATAGAATTACTAAAAATGATGCTGCAAAAGTTTGTGTTTCGAAAAATTTTGTTGGAAAAAGAGATGCGTCGCTTAAGGCAAAGTGGAAGTTATTTAATTCTTGATAAATTGCAGTCTGCACCTTTAATATATTTCTAAGACACTTTTCGGATCTGAAAATCATAACAGATTTTCATCAAAATAATATCGAAAAGCATTTAGTGGTACAAAACACGTTCATCGTTTGAATAACTTCGATTTGAATTCAAATAACACCAATGCATCAATTTAAAACCATATGGAATAAGACGTGCAAGATTTCAATTGAATATATGAAATCTGGATCTTATTAAAGCTACCGCAAAACTGCACTAAAAAGTCAACAACCAACATATATGTTCGTGGATCACTCAAAAGGCGTTGTCTATTGGAATGGAAAATTTATCCAATAACAAATCCAGTGCAAGCTTGTTTTTCGCGACTAATTAATAACCAGACCTGTCGCGAAAACTGAATTTTCGCGATAACAGAACCAAAATTTTATTAAAGAATTTTATGTAATTTTTAAGATTAGAATTATTTTTATTGATATATGAATTAACATTTTAAACGTTTAAAGAAATTGGGGAATTTGAGTTGCTTTTTTGGCAAATCATTATTTAAAATAAGAGCTGAATCACGTAGTTCATACAGTGCAACAACAGCACTATTTATCATAGTCCAAAGCGCATTGTATGCATATGTTTATCGATGATATAGCATCGTTCACTTTAATTTTGTTTTCTTCAATAACCACTGTCGCGTAAATCCTCCGATTCCGTATGTGCTAATTCCATTTGCTCCTCATTACTTTCTACATGAAATTGTTCTTGAATCCAGCAGTTTATGTCAGAATTTTTGAAAAAATATTCCGTAACCATTTGAGCTACAAGTGTACCAATAGTTGAAATATCTTCGTTTTCTTCCTGAATTATATTTTGTAAAATATTTAAAGGTATGTTATCCTCTTCACTCCATTCACTACCGATTTTTGGATATTGGAAGCTGATATTTTATCCCAGGACGTAGCTAGAATCTGAGTTGCATTTTTGAGATTGAAGTTTTATAGTTTGAGCTCCAAATTTTTTCCCTTCTCGACAAGCAAGTGGGTGAGCAGTTGTTTTTTATAATTTAATTTGATCAAGTTGACAACATTTTGATCTAACGGTTGAATAAGCGCAGTGCAATTGGGTGGTAGATTCATTGCTATAATTAAACCATCATCGATTTTTAGTTCCTCCAACTGGGTGACACGTCGCGTTATCTAAAAGCAAAATTGCTTTTTTCGGCAGACCTTTTGAAGCCAAAAATTCTCGGACCTAAAAATGTTTACTTATGAACAACTTACTTTTAGCAATTGGTGAAAATTAACTTACGTATGGAACAAAATGGTGACGGAATCAGTCTTTGAGTATAAATGATGTCATCCAGGCATTATTGCTGGACTTGTATATTACAGGATTATTAAAAAATTATTTAAAGGCGCATGGGTTTTTCGATTTTCCAACAACCATTCGTATTTAAACAGGGCAAAAAAGTTATTCGCTCTTTACATATTTTGCTTGCGGGAGCTTTGGTGAAGGGTCCACCCATTCTCACCAGCGTAATCCTTAAACTCTTTCACAAATGGATCAATAGCATGAGGTTCCGAAGGCAATTTCTCACACGTAGTTGTTAAAATTCTAATTACAAGTCGACGCTTAAATTTCTTCAACCATCCTTCGCTGGCATTAAAACCTGAATTGGTTTAATAAATTTTGAAATACAAATGACTGGCTTTTGATCTCTGCTGGTATTGGAACATTTTTTCCCTTTGTTTTACAAACAACTTATAAAGCATTTGTTCCATTCTTGGGTACTCAGCTTTCCTTAAGGTGCAACGTTTACCATCCAAAAAGTTTAATAAACCAAAATACGGAGATTTTCCTTTTTTGGTTGTAGACATTGTAACAAAAACAAATACATAAAAGTCACGAAAATGGAAACCGTTTTTCGTAAACTGTCGCGATTACAGAACCTGCAATGTAAAAAATTAAGCCGTTGCGATAACCGGGCCGTCGCGATAATGGGTAGTCGCGAATACCGAGATTGGACTGTATCCATAATAATGAAAACTCGCGGAGACCTTTTACAATTAAACTCAAATAAATATACAACCCACCAGTCCAATCTTTGTTCTTTGTGTAATTTTATGAAGAAGAATCAATTTTGCACTTTATAATACTTTACGAACAAGATTTCTATGGTGCTCGGGATTTATAGACTATGCAATTTATTATCTTCTTAATGGACAAGAGAAAAGAACTACACACAGAAAACAGATTCATTGTGGCTACCGAATTTATTGCCAACCGAACTGCGATAATCATGATAACCGAATTTCGTGTTCACTGTGATTACCATTCTATTGTCTTAACAGTAAATATTTTAGCATAACAGAACAATTTAGAACAATTCAGTTGGCGTATATTTTTTCTGTTTGTGGAATTCACTTTATATTTTTGCATAGAAAATTTTTAATAGATGAATACAATTTCTAGTGGTACATTTATAACAAAAATATACACAAATATGCCAAAGAATTTGAATGGCTTGGAACTTCAAATAACATCTTGGCGTATGAAGAGCATAGACTAGATATAACTCCTTGAGAAAAGTCTGGTGCGAGGAAAAATGTTTCACATAGTGATGTTTTCAACAGGATAATGCTCGAGTCCATGTCAAAATAGAAAGAAAGCAGATTTGGAGTGGCCGGCATGCTCACCAGCCCTCAACACCATAGAAAATTTGTAGGGCATCTTGATACAAAGAGTGCATAAAAGTAATAGACAGTTTGAATAATCTGTTAGTTTAATAAACACTCTAAAGGAAGTATAGCTATAAATTGACCAAAACAAATTAACATTTTTTTTGTTTACAATAGGAGAGGAGAGTGTATGCAATATTCTCTTTTTCCATAAATATTGATTTTTTTTTACTTTTCGTCAAAAAAAAACCTTGATGAACTTATAATTGTGAAACACATGTATTCTTCGCTTGATACCTTACAGTGCGTCATTCTGGAGATATAGTTAAAAATTGAGTGACCTTATAATTGTGAAACTCACCTTATACACACAATCGCACAGACATTCTTCCACCATCAACCACTTTGCATAAAAACATCATTATCCATAAATAGCAGTGTGTTATTTTATACTTGTTGTTAGTGTTCTTGTTGCATTGACGAATAGAAGTGTTTATGGTGATGATGATGATGAAGTGTTACGGTTTTGTTACAATTTCCCCTTTGCAAATTACAAAAAAAAAGAAAAAAATTTGGATTACATTGTATTCACAAAATGCAGTTTGGGGATAGATTCTGATAAATGGAATACGAGTTACAACGTCTGGCCTTAAAACTTTATAAAAGCTTTTTAGTTGAACATTTTTGAGCATTATGCAAACCGGCGATTATAATTTGTTGTAAAAATCGTTATTTTATGCTAAATATATTAAGACAAACATATAATAATCCTCGAACTTTTGCTAGTAAAATCTATAATTACAAACTCCAAATTTTTTGATCCTGGTATCAGAGTATACTTTTCTATAGTCCGTTGGTGGACTGAATCCGAATATGGTTTCGGAGAATTTCCATCACATTGGTTTTTATATTAACAATACTCCAGAACTTGGGGCCGAAGCATTTTTTCCTAACGGTCCTAAGTGTGCTACATCCTAATTCGATCTTAAAATTACTCCATCGCATTTTCTTTGATCTCAAAAATACAAAAATACTTTAACCGCAACATAAAGAAAAACTGATGTTGTAGCGAAATTTTAATCTCAGATTCGGATTCAGCACATCTGAGAAGTTTATGTAAGTACATATAATCTGAATCAGGGAACCACTATTTTATTTTAGGAAAGATTGAAACAAAAATACCAAAATATGTAATTTTGTTGCATGATGGTATTATATTAGACATCTAGGGACTTTTATTGAAAAAGATTTATTTCCGAAGTATAACAGTCCCAAATATATACAAAAACAAACGAATTTTTTAAATTTGAAGGTTAAGATTTTGCGAATATTTGATGTGAAGGAAAAATTCTTAGTTCAGATTCGGATTCAATGCACCAAAGTCCTTTAAAAAAGTATGCTCTGATTTTTTCTGGCCTGTTGCGTCGATACTATACTAATTAAACATTTTTTGTACCCTAGTATAAAAATAGCTACAAGATTTTGACTTTGACTCCTTAAAGAATCACTGAAGTTAATATTTAGGGGTGAATAAAAACCTTTCTCCTTTTCTATTCGACATAATTGTCCACTATTGTCTTTAACTGTTAATATAGGTGTTATATAACAATAAAAAATTCCCATTTTTGGTATATTTTTAAGGCTTTATGTCCTATCGCCTAGGCTTTTTTTCAATGTCAATGTCAAATTCAGTTTTGTTCGAAAAATTACTGGCAATTTTTTTTGTGCACACATTTGACTAGAAGACCAATATAATAATTTTGCACTAACAAGGTAAGTCTCAAAGGAGGAACCAGCAGTTTGCGATGCAATTTTGAACACGAAAAAGCAAGTAACCCTTATTTTTTAACCGCTCAATCTCACATTTACTGACTAAAAATGCTGTCATAAAACGGCCGTTGTTCATTTTTTGAGATTTTTCACATTTGCTCGATGTAGCAACCCTGCGCATAACACATAATAATATCAACATCAATAATTTTAATTTTGTTAAAACATAACTAATCTGTAAAAAAAAAATTGTTTTCGAATATTTGAGTTGTAGTCCTATACAAAAATGATAGCAAAAGAATTTTGTATTTTTTAAATACATATTATCTAACGGTATACTCCACTATACAGAAACCATCCAAAGGATATTCAGTATTCGCACAAAAGCGTTTTTATAATTTCTATAAGGTACTAAACAAAATCTAATAAAATATACAATCTTTTCAAGACCACATTTCAGATTTTAATTTTTGCTTACCCATTAATTTAGTACATCGCAGTTCCAAACATTTTTTCGTATTACAGAATTAATAAATATGTATCATAATATTTCATCAATTAAAAAAAAACAAAAAAAAAAAAAATTAAATAATATTAATATCTTTCAAACGACATTTAATTAACAATAAATATATTGTATACCCCATAAAAAAATAATAACAGTAAATGTAAATAAATAAATAAATAAAATAAATAATAAATAAATGGAAATAAATAAAAAAAAATAAATAAATGTAAATAATAAAAGGTTAATTTTAGCGTTTTGTTTTTTAATATCTTTATTTATTTCTTCCGGCTGAACTGAATTTTTAAACTTTGCATATTTGAGTTGGTCCATGGATGATTTAGATTCACAATTTGACCAGTTCGGATAAGGGGGCGTGGCACTTCCCATACCGAGAAATTATTCGATTTCATATATATCGAAAACCATGATAGGGAGAGCTTCGCAAACTTGTGCGAAGTCTTTTGTTACTACTAGGAGTAGCCGTGCCGAAAATCAGGGGATCGGATAAGTGATCGTGTCATCTCTGATACAAATGAAATTTCAATATCACATATCTCGAGTACTGTGTGAGGGAGAGGTCAATTGTTACTAATAGAAGTAGTTGTGCTGAAAATGAGTGGGATAGGATAAGTGGGCGTGTCACCTCCCGTACAGAGTGAAATTTCAATATTATTTAAATTATTATTATTTAAATTATTTGTTTCAAAATAGGTTTGTTGCTCTTTATACTTCAATTTTGAGTGAAATGATCTGCTGTTGCTGCCTTCTCTATATTAAGTTCCTTTTCTTTTCTTTTTAAGCCAGTTATAATATCAGCCTTTAAACGTTCCCAGTGTTATTTCGTTGACCAGTCTGAAATACTTAATGCATTAACATTTCTTGCTAAGGTTTTATTCTTCAACTCTTAGAAGCCGATTTGGTAACTGGTTATCTTTGTAATTAAATAGCGTTTTTATAATGTCCAATGAATATATGTGGATTTTTGGATACCTGTTTCAAGCATGTATGTAGGTGTAAAACGTGGTAGACTTACAAACTTTTTAGAAAATATCGTTGCAGTTTATCGACTTAATCAAATAGATAAAAACCCCATATTTGCGCTCCATATGACTGAATAGCTAAACAAACTGCTTTAAAAAGATTCCATTTAGCATCCAGACCAGTTTCTTTTTTTGCTAGAAACTCTTTCCATGTAGCATTTATGCTACTTTTTTTTGCAGATACGTTCCTCTTTTCCATGTGTTTTTTAAACGATATTTTTGTTGATAAAGTCAATCTTAGGTATGAATATTCATTGCTGATTGTTATGGATTCTCTGTTAAGTGACCATTTTTCTTGTTTGGCGACACTTCCTCCCTATCTGAATATCATCATTTTAGATCTTCTTAAATTCACGTCAAAGTTCCACAATTCGCAATATTTTTTCAATCGATCTATCATTTTGAGATTATCATGCCAAAATAACAATGACATCAGCATATATTAATAGCCGGATCTTTGTGGACCCAGCTATCACTCCTTCTCATAAATTTGCATGTACATCGTTTAAGTAAATTGAAAACAGCGTTGGTGATAGCAAACACCCATGTTGCACTCCCGAGCCAATTTCAAACTCATCTAACAAATTTTCTCCGTTCCAGACTGTGAATTTAGTTGTACTGTTGATGCTTTCAATCATTCTGTTCATCTTTGTAGATATGACAGTGTTCTGTAGTTTGCATAACAGCAATTTTCTGGAAACTTTGTCAAAGGCCGTTTTGAAGTCGCGGTTGAAGTGAGGTTTGCAATTGCTGCTAAATTATACAAGTTATTTACCGTTGATTAATCTTCTCTAAATCCTGCTTGAAATTCTGCAATAATGTTATTTTTGGCTAACCATAGCTTTATTATACCCTGTTTCCATAACACAATTCGTCACAGACGAACGAAAATTGGTATGTATTTTGTTTTTGTTCTTCATACAAATTTTCGTTCGTCTGTAACGAATTGTTTTATGGAAACACGGTATTAGTCCTTTAAGATAACCATTAAATTTTTTATTCATAAATGAAATCCCGCGATAGTGGCTATCACCTTTCTTAAAAATGTGATATATTTTTATACCCTATACCACTATGTGGTTTGGGTATAATGACTTTGTGCTGCTGTTTGTAACAACAAAAAATATTTGACATAGACCCATCTTTAATTATACCGATCGAATCAGAATCACTTTCTGAGTTGATTTAACAATGTCCGTCCGTCCGTCCGTCTGTGTGTCCATGTAAAGTTTGTAATCAAACTGCAGGTCGCAAATATGAATATATTTTGATGAAATTTGGTATGTAAGCTTTTATCGGCCATGGGATGATCGCTGTTGAAATTGGTGAGAATCGGTTCATGTTCAGACCTAGCCCCCATACTAATTACCCATATGAAATCGACATAAATTTCCATAAGATCCAAATTGTCATATAGATCTTACTCAAATTGGGTTTGTATGCATTCATTACATCCACTAATGAATAGCCCAAAAATGATCCCTGTGACCCCATATAGAGCTGCTTCCCGATCTTCACTTAAATCTATTAAAAAAAAAATATATTGCACTGATTCTTCAAAAATTTTGTTTGTATATATTTTTGCAAAATACAAGAGACTTTACCAAACATGATCAGGATCGGTCCATTTTTGGACCTAGTCCCTTTATAGATATAGCATCCGATATGAACTTTTTCATATCTGCAGCCAAAAAAATTAATAAAAATCCTACTCAAATTTGGTTTTTGCTTATTTTCAATGTCCAGTTAGTTGGGCCGAAGAGATAGGGTTTCTAAACGCATGGTATAGGGTATCGTATAGTCGGTCTAGACCGTCTAAAATTTTCTTACTTGTTCATCTTATTTTGCCGTTTCAAATTTAATATTGTACGGTTATCTCCAGGAGCCTTGTTATATTTTGCCGTGGCCAATACATTTGTTATTTGTAAAGCATTTATAGGTCGAGCCAAATCATTATCGCTATATAAGATTGCTGCATGTGAATCATTTAATTTACACGGATAATTCGGTAACTCAACAAAGTAATGCTTAAATACATGTGAATCTATTTGAGGATCATGTTGAGGTTCAGTGATTTTCATTTCGTACATAAAGTTCCACCAATCGTTATTGTTTTTCACAAAATTTATTTGGTTCTCCAGTCTTTTGTAGCATTCAACCTTATTCTTTACACAAAATTCTTTATATTTTTTGTTTTCCGGAAGATATTTTTCTTTATTGACATTTGTAGGGTTTCGACGATAAAGATTTAATGTCTTGAAAGATTTTTCTCTAGCATTATGACAGCTGAAAGTAAACCATTTGTTTTCTCTCTGGATTTTGATTTGGATTCTCTTACTATGAAAAATTGTATTTGCGGCTTGTATAACTTCTGTGATTTCTTGTAGATTTAATACTGTTGCTTATTGTTTGCCTACCTCGTCTCCTCTTGTGCAACAATTTATAACGTGTAAACCAAAGACTTGGCAAAATTCAGAAACCATTCAACCCTTTGAATTTGTAACCGTATCTCTCGACGTTCTACTGTCCAAACTAGCTTTAAATTTTGACATAAAGAAATCATCAAGGGGTTGTTGTAGATTTGCTGTTCGTACATTCATATCTCCTATTACAAAAAGGTTTTCTAAATCATTATTTATGAAAAAAATTCGCACCATATCTATATCTTTATTTCACGTTTCTGTTCTGAGATAAAGTGCTGTTTTTAACTGTGGATCTCCAATATATATCAAAACCGTTAAAATACTTTTTAAACCTTTCTACATATTCTTCAATAATATGTATTTCTAAATGCATCAAACATTTTTACAGACTGGACAAAATCATTAAACAAAACAAATGTATGATAATATACTGTGAGCGTTAAAAAAAAGTAAACACTAAATATTAATCTTATTACAAATTTATTATTGACTTACGATAAAAAGTAATATTACAGAGTTGACTACTGTAACTTTTAGAGATTGACTACTATAAGATATGAAATCAAATCAAGTGCACAAATCTTTCGCAAGTGAATATGCACCAGATTTTATGCGCCAAAAGATAGTAAACAGTTGGAACACTTACTTATGCTTTTTTATATTTCGGGGAAGATCCTAATTTTTTTTGTGACAAATTTGTACTGGTCACGTGTTCAACTTTACTAAAAGCCATTTTAAGTGAATTTGTATTTGAAATTAGCGAAATTTTGAGTAGGAACCACTGCATAATAAAAACAAGTGAGAAAATTATAGTCGGTCGAGACCGACTGTATGATACCCTATACCATGCGTTTAGAGACCCTATCTCTTAGGCCCAACTAACTGGATATAGAAAATAAGCATGAACCAAATTTGAGTGGGATTTTTATTAATTTTTTTGGCTGCAGATATGAAAAAGTTCATATCGGATGCTATACCTATATGGGGACTAGGCCCAAAAATGGAACGATCCTGACTATGTTTGGTAAAGTCTCTTGTATTTTGCAAAAATATATACAAACAAAATTTGAGAAGAATCAGTGCAATATTTTTGTTTTTTGATAGATTTAAGTGAAGATGTGGAAGCAGCTCCATATGGGGCCTATGACTAAGAGTTGTTCCAGGGATCATTTTTAGACTACTCATTAATGGATGTTATAAACGCATACAAACCCAATTTGAGTAAGATCTATATGACAATTTGGATCTTATTGCAATTTATGTCGATTTCATAGGGGTCATTTGTATGGGGGCTAGGTCTGAACATGGACCGATTCTCACCAATTTCAATAGCGTTCGTCCCATGGCAGATAAAATATCGAGTACAAAATTTCATCAAAATATATTCATATTTGCGACCTGCAGTTTGATTACAAGCTTTACATAGACAAACAGACGGACGGACGGACGGACGGACATCGTTAAATCGAATCAGATAGTGATTCTGATTCGATCGGTATAATTAAAGATGGGTGTAGGTCAAATATTTTTGGTTGTTACAAACAGCAGCACAAAGTCATTATACCCAAACCACATAGTGGTATAGGGTGTAACAAAATAATTGATTAATACCTCAAACACTAAAAGGTTGAAGATTTACCGAGATCTGGACCGAAGTTAGAGCTTTAGTAAGAGAAGTAAAGACATGTCCTGCCTAAAGTGCAGTTTAATTATCAGAAAACATATCGCAGACATCAGGCAGTAAGGACATCGTGTACAGTAAGGACATCGCTTCACAAAAATGGCCTTTATGGTAGAATACCATGCAAGAAACCATGCATTTCCAAGGCGAACCAGAGCAAGCTGATGAACTTCGATAAAAAGTACAAAAATGAGGCTCAATCCTTTTGGGAAAACATATTATATACAGGTGAGAGCAATTCCGAAATTTTTGTTACGAAAATGCCTCCAAAATTATGGCGTGCTAAGAATGACACCTTCAAAGAAAAGTGTGTTCAACTCTGTCCACGGTGGAGCTTCATTTATGGTTTGGGGCTATATGGCGGCAACTACTGTTTGTAATCTTGTTCTTAT
Organism: Cordilura impudica; assembly: GCA_963682025.1. NCBI lineage: Eukaryota > Metazoa > Arthropoda > Insecta > Diptera > Scathophagidae > Cordilura > Cordilura impudica. The sequence goes on from OY821518.1 coordinate 208,296,533, forward strand.
TTACTCCACTATAAACCAAATGGATTATTTAGCCATTTTTATACCCTCCACATCTCAGTGGCAGAGGGTATATATAGGTTTGTCATTCCGTTTGTAACGCATCGAAAAACTAATTTCCGACCCAATAAAGTATATATATTCTTGATCCTTATCACAGCTCGAGTCGATATAGCGATGTCCGTCTGTCCGTCTGTCCGTCTGTCCGTCTGTCCGTCTGTCCGTGTGTCTGTTGAAATCACGCTCATTCAAAAAAAAAAGCATTTACTTAGGTCAGGTTACGAGAAAATTATTTGCCATAATTCCCACCAGGTTGGTATTGAAATCGGAGTAAATCGGGAGCCTCTGCGCTGAGAAATGAACAAAAGTTTATAGATACCTCTAAAAAAAACATGAAACCTAGTGTTTTCTTGTAATAGTTTAGTGGTTGAACATACAACAACATAAAAAAAGCCACAAAAAAAATGTGATTCATACATATTAACAATAACAAGAACACAACTACCATGAGCTATGTTAATAGTATTGCCACAAACCGAGGTGGAGGGTATCAAAGATTCGGCACAGCCGAATTTAACACTCTTACTTGTTAAGGACAATATTGGCCCTAGCGTCGAGAAATTAGGCATGGCTGGAAACTGGAACAACGATCTAAAGCATAGATCTAAAATTGTGATAAAGTATATATTGCATCGGACTCCTAAGCCACTTGATCAACCGCCGCAATCCCCGGACCTTAACCCGATCGTGCATGTGTGAGAAAATCTTGACAGACAAATAAGTCGAAGGGCTATTTCAAGCAAGACAAACTTAAAGAAGCCTCTTACGGAAGAATGGAGATTAATCTCCCTCAATATAACAAAAAAAGTTTGTCGAGTCGATGCCTAGAAGACCAGATATTAAAAAGATTACATTTGATTTACATGGATAATTCAGTAACTCAACAAAGTAATGGTTAAATACACGTGAATCTATTTGAGGACCATGTTGAGGTTCTGTGATTTTCATTTCGTCGATGGCTAGAAGACTATATAGGTGCTTGATGCCAAATAAAATTAAACCAAATATTAAACAAATTAAAAAGTTTACTTTTTGTATTGAAGTTCTGTTGCATTTTCTTTGCTCTTTACTTTTTTGACGAGTAAAATTTGGTCATTTTGTAAATAAAGTGCATTAATTTCGGTTTTGTATTAAGTACTTTTGTCTAATTCTTTTATTGATTCAGCTATTATTCAGCTGTTTCTGTTGAGCTAAATTCCACAATAACTCCTATTTTATCATTCTTCTCGTACAATGTTCTTGTGGATATCAAACAAATTTCTTTTGCAAATTTTAGAGCGATCTTGCAACACTCTTTAAATGGAAGTTTTCAATGAAATGCCCTTGAATACGTTATTATTTCTTCTCATATGGTTTAATTTTCGCTTTTTAAAGTTTAATTTTCTGAGTTTAGGTCATTCAGTTTAGTAGTATTTTCATTTCCTTTATCTATTATTTCATGAAAATCCTATTTGGCAGACATTGTGACCACTTCATTTTGAGTGTTTGGTGCTAAAGGTGTACTTGTATGATTGTCCATAAAGGTACAATATTTTAATTATTGACGTAACAAAACAAAAACCAAAAATAGTTGTTGCCTACTTTACGGCTTAGTTAAAAATTTTGAGCACTGCATATTAGTATAAAGCTTTATGTTAAATGTTGTAATGTTATGTAAAATAAATAAACGCAGCCTCCACCCACAGCTGATTAGTTTTTATACCCTATACCACTATGTGGTTTGGGTATAATGACTTTGTGCTGCTGTTTGTAACTACCAAAAATATTTGACCTAGACCCATCTTTTATTATACCGATCGAATCAGAATTACTAACTGATTCGATTTAACGATGTCCGTCCGTCCGTCCGTCCGTCTGTGTGTCCATGTAAAGCTTGTAATCAAACTGCAGGTCGCAAATATGAATATATTTTGGTATATAAGCTTTTATCAGCCATGGGATGAACGCTATTGAAATTGGTGAGAATCGCTCCATGTTCAGACCTAGCCCCCATACAAATGACCCCTATGAAATCAACATAAATTGCCATAAGATACAAATTATCATATAAATCTTATTCAAAATGGGTTTGTATGTGTTTATTACATCCATTAATCAGTAGTCCAAAAATGATCTCTATGGGACAACTCTTAGTTATAGGCCCCGTATATAGCTGCTTCCTCATCTTCACTTAAATCTATCAAAAAACAAAAATATTGCACTGATTCTTCTCAAATTTTTTTTGTATATATTTTTGAAAAATACAAGAGACCTTACCAAACATGGTCAGGATCGGTCCATTTTTGGGCCTAGTCCCCATATAGATATAGCATCCGGTGTGAAATTTTTCATATCTGCAGCCAAAAAAATTAAGAAAAATCCCACTCAAATTTTGGGTATGCTTATTTTCTATATCCAGTTAGTTGGGTCTGAGAGATAGGGTCTCTAAACGCTTGGTATAGGGTATCATATAGTCGGTCTAGACCGACTATTATTTTCTTACTTGTTTATATATATATTTTTTTTACACTTTATTCGAAGTTAAGCCTTTAAAAATGTTAATTGTAGTACTTTGTTATGATGTTATTTATCATGTTTCCTGTTTTTCAAAACTTAATAATTAATATTTTCACTGTATTTTAATTTCAGAAACAGTATTATAATCAATTTTTTTCCTAGTACGCGTCACTTATTTTTTCGTGTTTTGTAATGTATCAAATTTTCATCGCGATCTGAGGGTCCCCCAATAAGACCTTGCTTATAACCAAACTTTTCGCTATGGTGACCACTTTGTTCAGACAAGTTCGCTATTAGTCGGTTGCATACTCGTACTATGTATATCACAGATGTCTGGATAGCTTCTGAGTTTAGCGGTATAATAAAAATTAAGTAAAGGTTGAGTATTTTATATAGTTACAAAGCTCCCAATTATTATTATACCCTTATCACGGTGTAGTGTAGGATATAATTAAAGTATTACATATAAAAATGTTCATATAAAAAATTAAATTCTTATCAAATATAATAAAAAACCCTTTAAAAGACTTGATTACAATTTCATTATAACCAACCAAAAAAATCCCTAGTCAAAAATGATAAAGTACATACCATATTCCAAAAGTAAATAGAGAATAAACGGTTCTTTAACCATTGAAACACCATACAAGCCATTGTTAAAGACAAAAAAAAAAAAAATAATTTTTTTTAACGTTGTTTTTTTATGTGCCCCCAAATAAGGGGGAATAAAAAAGAATATGATAGTGGTTGGCTGGTTGGTGTACGGTTTTTGTGGTATCAATTGATAATACTGTAATATAGTCATACAGTAACCAAAAGCTTTCCAGCTGTAATCCTTGAAATAGAAAACAGTAAACGACTGAGTGGGTGCTTGAATATGTTTCTATGTTCCAATTTATACAGACATCGAATATTTTTTATTTTTCAGTTTTTTTTTTTAGAATTATACGAATCCAAAAACCAACACGTTTTTTAGATAAAGATATTCTGTCAATTTGAGTGGAATAAACCATTATTGGATTCTTCTCTGCTACTTCATTTTCTATACGTTTTGTTTCAAAACTATTAATTTCATTGAAAACTTAAAACGCACCATTGCTTTGAGCAATGATATTAATACAGCACTATGGAACAGATTCTTATTTTTACGTTGTGGTTAGGAAAGGCTATGGAAAGAGCATGAATGTAGAGAACATTACATGATGGCCACTTCAGAGATATAACTTTTCATGAACTGTTTGACATACGTCTGAAATAAGATTTAAATAAGGATTTAAACTCGGCTTATAATTGTTCATTTCATGGTCTTGTTTCATTTTTAAAGGAATTCATAGTTAAAACTTTGTCAGGCGGTACTGCTACTAATCATATGCAAAAGAAGAAGACAATTCCACCAATGAAAAGGTAAAGCATAATTTAATATTTTTTACAAAACTAAATTATGAAGGCTAAAGGGATGAATGTTTTAAAAGCTTTTTTATATAGTTAAAAATTGGTCGCCCTCACCACAACATTAAATTCATTAACAATTCTTAATACTGTTGCACCGTATTCGACTAAGAAATATTTAAAAAATTGCGCGGAGTGAAAAATTTATTAAAAATTCAAAAAATTGGCTAAACATAATTTCCGATATCTGAAAAGTTGTTTAGCTACAAGTTGAGACGGTATGTCGTTATGTAGGATTAGGATTGCCTTTGGAATTACAAGTGGATATTTTTTTGCCAAATGTTAAAGCTACGTGAATTTTTTTATGTAAAAATATATAAAATATTTAATAACTAAATTTAATAATAAATTGCACAGAAGCGTAGAAAATATTGGCAGCAAATATCGCTTTTGGGACACATTTTCCCAACCGAAAGATCTTTGTTTTAAAAGCTTTTTTTTATTATCAAAGAATTGGTCCCCCTCACCACAATTTACATATATATTTTTACATAAAAAAATTCATGTGGAATTATTAACTTATTTTTTTAATTATTTGACATAAAAACCAAATACAAAAATATAAAAACGAATTTTGAATAAAAAATATCCACCTATTTTATTTATAATTCAAAATAAAATATAAACAAAAAAAATTAACCAATTAAATTTAGTACAACAGTTAAGATAATATTTTGAAACAATATTTATTTTTTCACAATTTTAAATACATAACCTTTGAAGATATTCTATCACACAATTTTGATCATTCGATAGTAACGTTTTAAGAAAATGGTTTTTGAATAACAAAAGAAAAATCGAGTAGTAATAAAATAAGTAAAAAATAAGAAATAAAAGTTAAAAAAAAAAAATCGATATGGAAATTATTATAAAGCACCCGATGAAAAATTGATAGAGAAAATAAAAGAACAAACTAATATAATGAAAAATTGAGAAATGGAATTAATTAAAATATTTGGAAAAAAAAATATAATATTTAAAGCGAAACTAAAAGCTGACAAAGCATCATATCCGAAAGTTATATCAGGTCAGATACTATATGCAGGGTTGGATGTATGTAGAGTTTTCGATGGTACAATATAATACAGTGCTTTAAATATCAGGAAGATAAACACAATTTTCGGAATGCAAAAAAGAAGAAATATATTAAAAATTTCGTGGAAAATACAAGAATACATTTGAAAGAAATAATAATAAAATATAAGTAAAAAAAATGGACTGAAGAACATGCCACTAATAACTGAGAATGTCCGGTATATCAAAATAAACTTAGGTATAAGAACCAAACAACCAAAGAAAATATGTGAAATATATATTTACATGCAAGGATTAATAAACAACTTTGATCAGATTTCATAATTCTGTCTGAAACTCATCTGACTAAGAAAATTAATGAAAAGGAAATTGAAATAAAACAATATGGCCATTACATTGCATTATCAAATTTATCTATAACTTGCGGAGTAATTATATATTTTGGATTCGTATATGGTAAAAACTGTAAAAACTTTTTTTTATAATACGAATAAGAAATCATAAAGCGAAATTTTGTGAAACATTTCAAGATTTTTTAGAGGAAATTTGAGAAAAAATGCGTTATTATAATAGCTGGAGATTTATACATAGATTTGAGTAATGACTTTAATAAAAATAAATTAGAAAGTATACTAAGTAAAAATGGCTTAAACGAAATTACGAACTTATATACTAGAGTAACATAAAATTCAACAAGTAAGAAAATTATAGTCGGTCTAGACCGACTATACGATACCCTATACCATGCGTTTAGAAACCCTATCTCTTAGGCCCAACTAACTGGACATAGAAAATAAGGAAAAACCAAATTTGAGTGGGATTTTTATTAATTTTTTTGGCTGCAGATATGAAAAAGTTCATATCGGATGCTATACCTATATAGGGACTAGGTCCAAAAATGGACCGATCCTGATCATGTTTGGTAAAGTCTCTTGAATTTTGCAAAAATATATACAAACAAAATTTGAGAAGAATCAGTGCAATATTTTTGTTTTTTAATAGATTTAAGTGAAGATCGGGAAGCAGCTCTATATGGGGCCAAATGGATCATTTTTGGACTACTTATTAATGGATGTAATGAACGCATATAAACCCAATTTGAGTAAGAGCTATATGACAATATGGATCTTATAGCAATTAATGTCGATTTCATAGAGGTAATTTGTATGGAGGCTAGGTCTGAACATGGACCGATTCTCGCCAATTTCAATAACGTTCATGCCATGGCCGATAGAAGCTCATATACTAAATTTCATCAAAATATATTCTTATTTGCGACCTTCAGTTTGATTACAAGGTTTACATGGACACACAGACGGACGGACGGACATTGTTAAATCAACTCAGAAAGTGATTCTGATTCGATCGGTATAATTAAAGATGGGTCTAGGTCAAATATTTTTGGTTGTTACAAATAGCAGGACAAAGTCATTATACCCAAACCACATAGTGGTATAGGGTATAAAAATGTACCTAAGATTTCAATAAATAAATTTCTATAACATATGAACTTCCTAGGAATGACTCTTAATACCGTTTAGGTAGCGTTTAAGTGGCCGCATAAGTGAAAAATTTGCCGAAAATTTTTTAATTTCATTTGTTTTTTCTTTACTTCAACATTGAGATACTATGCTTTCTATTACAAAAATAATAAAAAAAATATTCGTATTATGTTTATAATGTTGATGGCCCTGGACTTGCAAATCGCACTCTCTTAAGTTTTGGTTCCAAATCAGAACTTATGGTGTCCACAGGCACGTTGCTTCCAGACTGCCCTCCATCATCACCTCTTTCTTCTTCAAATACTTTATTAAGATTATACAGGGTGATCTTGTAATTCCACGAACATACCTGAAATGAATTAGAAAAGAAATCAAAAAAGGGATGCAAAAGAATGCATCAATAAAATTGATATTACCTATGCAAGCAATGGGTCGAGTTTTTTGCCTTTGTACCGTTTTTCCATGGGCATTGTGGTTTGGTGAAACCGTTCTCCCTGCTCATCGGATTCGGTGATAAAGTCGTCAAAATGAAAATGAAGAAAATGCAGCTTTAATGTCATCGATGTGCCGATTTTCTCAATATAATAAAGCATTTCTTTCACCCATTCTCTTGCTTCCGATGAAACCGAGTTTCTCTTGAATAGCTTTCTAATGTCAGGGCCATTAAGTACGCCTGTTAAATGTAGATAAAAAATAAAGACAGATAAGAAAACATTAACATAGTGCGACCAGTACAATGAGGTGAACAAAAATTCGTTTTAAATTTACTACAATACCTTTTTTAATTTTGTCATCGCTACCCTTTGGGAAAATGCTTTTCAAATAGTCGAATGCGTTTGGACAATTAACAACGGCCACTTCGATGAATTTTTTAACAATACCCAATTTTATGTTGAGCGGTGGCAGCAAGTTGCCCTGAGTATTGTCAATTAAATGTGCATTATTCAGTCTATGTTGCTTCATTTGGTCCCCCACACTTCCTCTTGGTCTCCACGAATTACATTGGAATTGATTCAGAGGTGAGCGCGAATCCCAATTACAAAAAAAAGCAAAAGAATTTTGGGAAGCTGCCGTAATCGATGATCCGTTGCAAAATGTTGATGACCATGAAAACACGGCAAATCTTCCATTTATTTTCGTAGTATTTAATTTTTTTCATTTTATCTTTCAATGTTTCATAGCTTTCTTTCAGTTAATACCTATTGCTAGTCGAATGGAAGGTTTTCGGTTTGACACATGCAACAACACTGCTTTCAAGCTTGAAAGCGAACTATCAATAAATAATCTCCACTCACTAGCGATGTAGTTTATTCCCATTTTTACCACCAAAGCTTTTATATCGTTGCAGTAAGCTAGGAATTGTCATCATTTAGAGTGTAGAGTTTCTGAAATTCAGCTTGCCGTTTGCGGTACGCCGTAGAGTTAACATTAGCATGTGTGAGTTTTCTTTTCTTTAAAAACTCTGTCAAAAATATGGCAAGTCGCTGTGATAGTCTCAATATGGCCACAATGAAATCCATTTCCATTTGTGTTATTAGCTGTGGTACATCTCTTCCCTGTTGGGGCTCATAATAGGTATCAAATGGATCTTCATAAGTAACACCATTTGCTCTACTCATTCCTGTAAATTCTGTCCTGCGATCTGGAGTTGGCGGCCTTGGTGATACAAAATTTGCAGGTAGAAGCACTGGTAGTGTGGCTATTACAGTTGCTTAATAAATTTTGTTCTGCTCAGCATGTCAATTTCGACGACATTTGAAAATTACGCATGCATAGCAACTGGTTGCATCATGCTCACCTGGGCGATTAATCCAGTTTACCAGTATACAATACTTCATACTATCTTTGTCTCCACTCAACCATGCCATGAAATTGTTATAACATTGGTGACACACTGTATTAGGTGTGTAATTTTCACCGGTCAAGTCTACTTCGTCAAAATAACAACTTATATGCTCTATTGAATTCACTAGTTAAAAGATTCTTTTCCTTTTGAAATCTTGTAGAACTTTTTTGTTCTGATTTGAATTTCAATTTTTTCACATTGCATATTGAAGTTGTCAGTTGCCAATGTTGTGTGCGAATTATGCTGTAACTTGCTCTATAACTCTCACCACTGAGCTCTCGTTGCAGTCGCGCTGTGTAATGCCTTGATGTGAGCGTTGTGTCGCTTTTATATTGTGTGCTGCGTCCCTTAATGCGTGTGCTGAGCTTACTGCTTTGCCTGTGCTGCTGCGGTCGGTGCGTGATCGCGCGAGTTGTTTATTGAGATCTTAGGTACTTTTCTGTAGTTGATTGTTTCCTTGAATTTTGAACGGTTTGCTACCTATGGACCTGAACAGGGGGAAAAAGGTAAAAAAAATCGAATTTTTTTAAGTTTTTTTACGATTTTAATCTTGAAGAGCTATCATGACAAGAGCTACAACTTTGCCTCAAAGGGTAAATCAAAATTCCAAACGGCTTGCAAGATATGAGCCTGAGAAAATGATCACTTTTTTGCAAAAATGACACCGAGGCCCCAAATCTTTGGGGGCCCATAAAAAAAATTGCATGACTTGGGGCAAAACTGGGAGACACGGGTTTTTTTACCTTTTATCACGTAGTGGTGTCCGTATATGGTCCTATTTTTTCGTGTTACACTGTGTTGCAATTAAACCACATTTTGAATATGGATGTACTTTACTATACATATGTTGTTCAGTACGGCAAGTACCATGATTATAAAAGCTACAACATTAAAAAAATAACTCAATATAGCTTAAGTCAGATGGTCTGAAATAGATAGATATATCCAAAGCTTAGTGGTTAGCACAATAAATTCCATCCAAATAAAGAAAAGAATGGAAACACACCTGATTATTTTTATCAAACAATAAGATATAGCGATATCTGCTAAGATATCTGCTCTTGATTTCAGACTATAATGAGCAGATACTAATGCTTCGCAAAGATCATTACTTTATAAAGAATTGGGTCTTTACAATATAATGGCAAATAATTTTAAAAATTAATTAAATGGTAATATTGCTATTGGAAGAAAACTTATAATTTTGATAAGAAATATGAATATAAACCGCAAATGTCTTAAAAAATTATTCAAAATACTACTTATTTTAATTAAAAAGTGAATGCTGCAATGCCTTTTTTATGAAAAATAGTAGTACAGTTAACAGCTTTAAAGATATAAGAATTTGTTTTATGCCACTTCATTGAATTTTTTAATGATTTTTTAATTTTTCATGCCACCAACTTTCAGTAACGATTAGAGTTACTGATCCATAATTTTAAACATTTCTAAGCCTTGTGAAATTTTCATTAAGTACAATGAGCCGAAAAAGCTTATTGTTGATATAAAGTAGCAGTTTCCATTTTTAAATAGTCAATATATTTCTATTTCGAAAGATTTGTTGCAGTTTACAAGGGATATGGAAGGATAAAGTGGAACAAATTCAGGTTAGCAAAAGTTAGGTCGATTCTGAGAGTGAGGGGTGAAAATAGGGGCTAAATTAGAAGACCCGTATCGCGGCGTTTGTTTATGTTAGTTAGATTTTTTTTTTAAATCGACTTGGAACTTTGCAGTCAAATGCCGATTTTCAGCATATTGTTTATATGGTTTTTTGACTTTAACTCGTCGACTAATCTGTAAAAGCCAAATTATTGCTAGAGACCTGTGCAACAATTAAAACTGATTTAGAAAATTTTTGTGGTGCTTATGAAGCAAAATGTTGGAAAAATTGTTTTTTTCATGCTTTTTGAAAATATTTTCCACAAAACCAAGTCTTTTTTGCTTTCTGTTTGATCTATAATATGGTTCTCAGTTTCTTCAATAAATTTCGTTTGAAAAGAAAACAATCATAATACAAAACTTGCGTTTTCCAGCTTAATATTAATTTACTTCTCATTTTTTATGTACCAATTTAGTTTAGTGTTGGTTTTGAAGAAACATTAAAAAAGATATGAAAATATGGAAAAAAATATATTTTTGAAATGTTAGTTACGAAAAGTTTTAAGTAAAAAAATTAAATAAATTAAATTAATGATTTGTCCAGTTGCCGTTTAGCAGGCGGCTGTTGATCAACATCACTGCTCTCTCTAATATCTTGGTCATCATCATCATCATCAGAAAGGTCGATAATTTCGTCCAACAGATATTCTGGAATTTCATCTTTGTCTTCCCCTTCTTCCTCTTTTTCCTCTTTTTCCTCGTCTTCCTCTTCTTCAAAGGTGTTTCTATACCCCCAACAAATTTCAGCGAGTATTGCATCTGGAGATTTATTTCCTCTGTACCTGAAACGAAAAAAGTTTTCAATCGTTAACATGTTTAAATTGTGCACTCTGACAAAAATATTAGAAAAATCTAGAAATTCAAAATATGCACACCCTATAGTTACCTTATTTCAAATGGAAGCGCAGTTTGGTGATAACTTTCGCCTTGCTCATCAGATTCAGTTGGCAACTGTTGAGCGAGTTGATCAAGATGCTGATGCAAGAGATGAATTTTGTACGACATATTAACCCCAATTTCATCGAAAGCTGCCAACATGTTTGCAACAGATTGCCTGTAGTTGTCTTTGCGTTCTTTACCCAAAAGTCCTTTAATGACTGCTTTCAATGCGAGCCATGCATTTAATTCTCGGTCTGTCAGAACTTGGTCAAAATCTTGACGACTCATTAGTTTCCGTATGTCGGGACCATTAATAACCCCTTCCTGAATTTTGGCGTTACTTAGTATTGGGAAAATGTCTTTTAAGCGGTTGAATACTGCTGGTCTTTTTTCGATACATTTCAAAAAATTTTTAGCAATGCCAAGTTTAATGTGGAGCAACGGCAACAAAATTTTCATTTCAGGAACAAGACTTTCATGTAGCACAAAAAACACGGATATTTTGGACGGCCAGGTGCTGTTAAGCCTGTAGTCAATGAAACTATTTTGAGGTCGCAGCAAATGCGCCACTGGTGTTCGTTATATTTGACTACTTCCAGAATGTGTTTCAAATTATCGAAATTTTCACTAGTGTCAGTGCTATACGCAATCGGAACAGAAGACATTCTATTTGTCTTGTGCAAAAGCACAACTTTTAAGCTGATTAGTGAACTATCGATGAATAAACGGCAATCATCTTTTTTATAGGTTAAACCTATTGTCTCCATTAACTTTTCAATATCGTTGCAATAAGCCCAATTTTTTTGCATCATTCACATTGAAGAACTTTTCTAACTCTTTTTGGCGTTTTCGATATGCTGTTACTTTGGTACCTTTCGCCAGCAAATTATTTCCTTTCAAAAATGAAGCCACTAGTTCTGATTTTTTCTGAGTCAAACACAAATTTGCAACAATTCCATCAATTTTTTTTTTGTGTGACTAGGATTGGGTCCTTTGCTGTTTCATAGGATGTACTTTCACCAGGGTCGTATTCTGAGAAAAAATCCATATATGTAGCAGCGCGGTTGTAGTACTGATATCTGTTTGAAGATCAATACTTCGGTATGTTGGTACCGGAACGAATTATGAGTGCGGTAATGGTAATTGGACACTTGGCACTGATACATAAGTTTTATTCAAAGTTTTATGGTAGTTTATACATCCATAGCAATTTTCTTCTTGATGCGGGCTGTTGCCTAACCACATCATTGGTATACCAAAAGGCATAGCCTTTTTTTTTCACCTTTCCATTGCATAAGAGTTGAATAGCAATTAAAGCAAACTTTTTTAGGGACATAGTTTACGTCAGTGATAAACTCTTGCGAGAAATATTGTTTATAGGCTTCCAAAAAGAATCACTCGCATTGCCACATTTTTCATCGCTTGCTATAAAATTTCCACAAACATTACAACAATGGTCCATTTTACATTTTGGTTCCGACATTTTTAATAAAATATATATTATACAATGTTTTTTTTGTTATTTCTATGAACCCGATGCACTTCCAAAAAAATTAATAGCGAATTTTATCACGACCGAGGGAAAATTAAAAGACATCAGCTTCGGCTGAGTTTCTAGTCTTAACTGAATCGCTACCTGTGCGGTGGTTGAAAACAAAAAAGTTGTTTTACTAATTCCTAATTCTTGGAACTTCCCTTTTTAATTACTTCTACTTAAATCGCTATTTATTTAATGGTTTTGGGATTTTTAACGCAAATTATCGACCAAGACCATTTTCTTTTCAAATGAAATTTATTGAAGAAACTGAGAAGCATATTATACATCAAACAGAAAGCAAAAAAGACTTAGTTTTGTGGAAAATATTTTCAAAAAGCATGAAAAAATAAAAATTTTTCCAACATTTTGCTTCAAAAGCACCTCAAAAATTTTCTAAATCAATTTTAATTGCATAATTGTAGCACAGGTCTCTAGTAATAATTTGGCTTTTACAGATGGAAAAAATATCAATTAGTCCACAAGTTGTAGCCAAAAAACCATATAAACAATATGCTGAAAATCGGCATTTGACTGCAAAGTTCGAAGGTCGATTAAAAAAAATTCGAACTAACGTAAACAAACGCCGCGATACGGGTCTTCTAGTTCAGCCTCTATTTTCACCCCTCACTCTCAGAATCGACCTAACTTTTGCTAACCTGAGTTTGTTCCACAGTGTATTCCTGATCAGACAAAATAGAAAAAAAATTCCAGATTCTGCATTTTTATATCGTACAAATATATCGTGGAACGAGTATAAATCTGTATGTAGAAAATTCTAATTTTTAATTTGTTTTTAAAATAAATGATAGTACGATATAAAAATCTTTTAATACAGTTTCACTCCATTTGGTCTCAAATTTCAAATATAAACCTTCGGTGTATTCTCTATTAATCAAAAAAAAAAAAAAAAAACACAAAAATATCGAGTTAAGGATCAATCCGTAACTCCTGTGTAAGCTGAAATTATTTTAGATGTAATATAAATAAAATTGTAAGTACTCTTGTACATTAAAAACAAGTTAGAAATTATAGTTGGTCTAGACCGACTATGCGATACCCTATACCATGGTTTAGAGACCCCATCTCTTCGATCGAATTAATTTGATATAGAAAGTAAGCATAAAACAAACTTGAATGGCATTGTTATTAATTTTTTTTGGCTGCAGATATGAAAAAGTTCATATCGGGTGTTATATTTATATGGGGACTAGGTCAAAAAATGGACCGATCCTGACCATATTTGGTAAAGTCACTTATATTTTGGAAAACTACTACATTTCTACATTGGAACAACAAAGAGAACACTATGCACACGAATGGGTGAACATCAATCAGACATAATAAAGAGAAAAGGATCAACTGCATTATCACAACATATTATTGAAACCGGTCACACAGCTGATTTCCAGGGAATCAAAATATTGGATAAAGAAAATAATGTAAGGAAAAGGTACACAAAGGAAAGTTTACATATACAACAACACATACACAAAACTCTAAATTACAAAGAAGACACTGATAAAATAAATGGTTGCTATAGAGTTGCAATAAATAAGCTGTGAGAATTAAATTAAGATGTGGTTATATATATTAAATCTGTGTTTTTATGTTACATGTTAATTGCAAATTAATGTATGAATTAATGTAAAAAACGTACACTTTGTAAGTCCTTAATGTTTTGGTGATTAAATATTTGTATTAAGGTTGTATTTATATATTTTTATTTTAAATAGACAAACCCTAGAAAAAGACGAAATAAAATCGACGAATCGTCGGGTAAAAACTGTAGTCAAAATTGCGTTTTAATTACATACAACTGTAGGCCTTATTAGCTTAATGAATCAAACATTTTAAAATACAACCCAAATTTGAGAAAAATGTGTGCAATGTTTTTGTTTTTTGATAGATTTAAGTGAAGAGCGGGAAGAAGCTTTATATGGGGCATATGACTAAGAATTCTGCTATAGGGTTTATTTTTGGACTACTGATAATAAACACATACAAACCCAATTTGACTGAGATCTATGTGATAATTTGGATCTTATGGCAATTTATGTCGATTCCATAGGGGTCATTTGTATGGGGCCTAGGTCTGAACATGTACCGAATGTCACCAGTTTCAAAAGCGTTCATCCTGTGGCTGGTAAAAGCAAATATACCAAATCTCACGAAAATATATTCATATTTGTGATCTGTAGTTTGATTACAAGGTTAACATGGACACACAAACGGACGGACGGACATCGCTAAATCGACTGAGAAAGTGATTCTGAGTCGATCGGTATAATAAAAGGTGGGTCTAGGTCAAATATTTTTCGTAGTTACAAACAGCAGCACAAAGTCATTATACCCAAACCACATGGTGTTATAGGGTATAATAAATTTGTAGCTACTAAAAATTGATATGTGGCCCTGTGTGCAATGTTCTACTATACAAGACTCCCTAAGGACTTTAAACAGAATATAGAAAAGAAATAAAGGAAAACAAATTTAAACATTTGTTTTCTAAAGAGGATAGCAGTCTGTTGTAAGCATCAATATTTGCCTGGGTTAAGGCGTTTATGTATTTTCTATAAAATCTTTGATTATAACAGTTCAGGAGATGCTGTCTTACTCCCTGGTTTAATACTCGTGCAATCCGTTTTTTTGATTGGCTTATCTTGTGTTATTTATTACAAAATATTACTTTAATGTCATGTTTTTAACTGTTGTTTTATTTGTTTATTTATTTTTTAGCATTCGGCCTGCTTTTATTGATTGCTTCTATAAAGTGTTAATGTAATCATGTCTCAGATTTTTTCGTTGATTTTTCCCTAGTTGTTATTAATGTCGGTTAATTAATTGTTGCTAATGTTTTATACAAATAAAAAAGGGGTTTGTTAAAGTTATTTGTTCTTGCCATTTATTGTCTTAAATATTGCTGTTGCCAAGATTAATGGTTAAGCAATAACTTAGTTAACTTTTTTTTTTTTAATTATTATTTATTTTACGAGGGTTTTGTAAACAAAGTTTGACTTGTATTTTTTCTCTTTTTTGAATCAACTATAATCTTAATTAAACGATTTATTTTGTGTTGAAATGTTAGAGGAAATTAAATTTTAAGTAAATAAATGACTTGAAATTAATAACGAAACGGACTAGAAAGCATGAAGAATTTTTTTTATATGTTTGATATTGTTTTGTATTGCAGATATTTACGTTTTACAAATAATTAGTTTTTGTTCGGTTCGAGATCAGGTATATATAATTTTTATAATAGAAAAGATAAATTTTTTTAATGTAAATATGGAAAAAGAAGGCGTTAGACGAAGTAGCTACTTCCGAACAACACGACTTATTCATCATCAGCATCCTTATGGCAATTGCTTCATCTCATGCTTAATTAACTATTTAACTCAAACATTAGATAGAAAATAATAGGAGAATTTTTCTTATATGATAGTTAGTAAGAACAAGCTGTTTTCTTTTTAAATTTAAGCCTTCTCCACATTAGTATAGCGATATCAACTGCAAAACTTATAGTGTGCAAAAGCTTTTTATTTATTTTATATTTCACACAATGTTGCAAAAGTAATAAGTAGGAACTAGTTCTTAAATACTTAATATTTATATTCTATACCATTATGAGGTCAAATCATTTTTTGTTATATCGATCGACTAAGAATCACTTTCTTAGAAGAATCACTTTCTTAGTCGATTTATCGTTGTCCCTCTATCCACCTGCCCGTCTGTCTGTGTGTCCATGTATACATTTTAATTAAACTATAACTCACAAATACTAATATATTTTGATGAAGTTTGGTATGTAAACTTTTATCGGTAGTAGGACGAACGCTATTGAAATTCGTGAAAATCGGTGCATGTTTAAACTTAGTCCCATCTAAATGTTCCCTATGAGATCGACTTAAATTGCCATAAGATCCAAATTATCATATGGATCCCGTTCAAATTTTGTTTGTATATGGTTATTACACCCAATTTTTTTCTATCCAAAAATAATCATGATCAAAGGCTCCGTCTAAAGCAGCTTTATTAAAACTTCTTCCTAGCTTCACTTAAATCTATAAAAAAAAAACAAAAATTTTTAACAGATTTTTCTTAAATTTGTTTTCCATACATATGTGCTAAAAAATAAGCGTTTTAAAGTTTGAGTTTTGGCAACAGTAGTAAAGTTTAGCTACAGTATAAGATGCAGATGGAAGGTGTCAAAATGTGTGTCAAATATGCGGCACAGCCGAATTTATAAAGGAATTTTATATATATACGAATTTTACATATTGTTTTTAAAGTTAAATATTTAGCACATAATTGAATTAACTAGTAAATTTTAAGATTCCTAAAGTGCTCTTTGAAAAATGTAAAACACTTACATTTAATACATTTGCATCAGAGCTGTTAATTTTCGATCACGATTAGTAATCAATTTCATTACATTTTAAAAAGAATTGTAATCATTATATAATTCTCTATTATGCAATTCTTGATTACTAATTGATTACAATTGCAAACAATTTAAAAGTAATAAGAATAAATTGTAATTGCCATAACAGTAATCACAAAATAATTCCACTGCTTTCAAAGATTACTCTTGATTCTTTTTGATTATTTTCAAAATCTATTGCTTTTACATTGTTATTTTAAAAAAATTGCATTTACAACCTGAAAAAAATTCTAAAGAAATATCACAAAAAAAATATATATATGCACTTATTTATTTTAATAACAAGTAAGAAAATTAAAGTCGGTCTAGACCGACTATACGACACCCTATACCATGCGTTTAGAGGCCCTATCTCTCAGGCCCAACTAACTGGATATATAAAATAAGCATAAACCAAATTTAGTAGGATTTTTATTAATTTTTTTGGCTGCAGATATGGAAAAGTTCATATCGGATGCTATATATATATATGGGAACTAGGCCCAAAAATGGACCGATCCTGACCATGTTTGGTAAAGTCTCTTGTATTTTGCAAAAATATATACGAACAAAATTTGAAAAGAATCCGTGCAATATTTTTCTTTTTTGATACATTTAAGTGAAGATCGGGAAGCAGCTCTATATGGGGCCTATGACTAAGAGTTGTCCCACAGGTATCATTTTTGGATTACTGATTACATACAAATCCAATTTGACTAAGATTTATATGGTAATTTGGATCTTATGGCAATTTATGTTGATTTCATAGGGGTCATTTGTATGGGGGCTAGGTCTGAACATGGACCGATTCATATTCATATTTGCGACCTGCAGTTTGATTACAAGCTTTACATGGACACACAGCCGGACGGACGGACGGACATCGTTAAGTCGAATCAGATGGTGATTCTGATTCGATCGGTATAATAAAAGTTGGGTCTAGGTCAAATATTTTTGGTAGTTACAAACAGCAGCACAAAGTCATTATACCCAAACCACATAGTAGTATAGGGTATAAAAAATAAATGAAATAATGAAGGAAAATGAATACATTCAATATAACTATGTAGTATTCTTATTTATAAATATTTGCAGTTGGTTTTCATGAAAACTAAATTTTCAAACGAAAAAATCAGACAATGAGTGCCGCCGGCAAAAGAAAACAGTCGTTCAACTCGAGCTGAAGGTGTTATATTATAATTACATAATATAATCATGGTAACTAATCTAGGAAAAAAAAAGGAGTAATAGCAACATTGGCTTTCGACTCTGAAGTTAATAAATTTATATCTGATACTTTATATTAGATTATGTAGACTATTTTTTAGTAAATATTTACAAAATAATTTATTATTTTATCACATATCTGTGGTTTTCTAGAATAACCGCGTATGTCATAAAATCAAAATGTTCAGGAGAGCCAAAAAACGTTATATTTGAAATTATGGGGTCGATATAAAGTTTTTAGGACTTTTTATTTAACAGTCCTGTAGATATGGGCAATAAATACTTTATAAAAAATTTTGAGTCAGAAATCTTAAGAGGAATAGATCCTAGAGAAGGACGAAAAAAACAATATGGAAATTACACTTAGAGTGTGTGCAGATAAAACAACTTATGTCGACAAATGTCGTTTTCTGTGAAAAGGAAAACTACCAGTGCAACTACACATTTAGACATAAGTTGTAGTTGCTTGAAAATTTTATTTTTTTTTCGTCAACAGAAAGTTAACGGGATTTAGGATGAGAATATAACAACGTATCAAGAATAATAGTGACAACAAATAACAGAAATAAATACAACAGTTTTTATAAGTAGTTATAAACTAAAAAATAATCCAAAATTATTTAGCATATTTTTCATTAGTAACAACGTATGTCACTAGCGTAGGTTGACATACGTCGTTAGTTACGTCGTTATTTAAAGAAAAAACTCAGAAATGGTCAGTATTTAAAAAAAATTAAACAAATGTAAAGAGCGTTAAAAATTATATTTGGCTTCGTTAACTCAACACTGACTAAAATGGACATACGCGGTTATTTCAGAAAACCACAGATATATTTTTTAAGAGATCAATAGGAAGATTTGATCCGAATATTTTTGCTCTTGAAGAATTCAAAGCGACGCACTCATCAATGATGTATGTAACGTTGAGTTGTGTGTTATAAATTGTACATCGTGGAGCTGTTGTTTTTTCTACTAAATGTTTTTGTTAGAATTTGCGGTGTCCGATTCTTAGACGTACTATGGTGTTGGTTTCCTCTCTTGTAGCTGTTTTTAGAAATATTTGTTTTTATCCAAGAGGATTACATCTTCCATAGCTACGTTGACAGTCGGCCCACTTTTGAGCCTAAGATACCTCCAAATGGGTACATACATGGGTAAGAACCATGTTGCGGTATTCATACTCATTGCCAAGTTGACCTACGCACGATGGAATCCATATTAGTTTTATTTTTTCTGAATGTATTTTTAGAAAATTTCTAATTTGATTTATTAATGACGAGGCAAACAAAGAGTTTTGTGTGGCGACAACTGTCGAAAGACTATCAGTATATATAATATATTTTCTTATATTTGCTGCGATCGTGTTAAAATAAATATATGCTTCCTTTAGAAAATAATATTTTTGCCAAATATCATCAGCACACGAATTGTCATTTAAATCGTCGGTCTTGTGGAGACCAATTCAATTTCAATTCATCATCTACAAAGTTTAGAAAATTGATATTAACTAGCAGTTTCCAGCGCTCGAAATTCGCGTGTAATTTCTAGATAACTTTATTTTCACCTTTTTGGTTTATTATTATTGTGAATGAAGATAACAAACTCATTAACAAACACATTAACAAATTCAATAAACACACATAGCATATGTATTATTTTATGTATGTGTTAGTAGCAATTTTAAATGCAATTTACTCAAAATAAAGGAAAAAATTACAAAATTTGTAAATCTGGGGAACATATAGAAATAAGTACCTTTCAAATAATATACGATTGGTTAAAATGGGGATAAAACGGTAGAACAAAACATCGATAATAAAAAATCGCTTATCCTAGTAATATTATAGATTAGATCACCATTTTCATTTCAAAATTATATGTATGGCAATTTTTTTAGTAAAAACTGTAAAGTGTAGTCCAGCATTTCTGGACTTAATCTCTGCAACACCTTGAGCCATTTAATTTTGATGCTCGGAGTTAGTATTGTTGGCCTAAAAATAAATTTTATTATTAAGAGCTTACAACAATCGTTTACTCACCAAAGAAAATAATATATGACGTGTTGTTTCAAATTTAGTAATAACAGAATGAAACTTTTATTAACATTATTTTTATATAAAAAATCAAAAGTTCTTCAATACAAATTATAGAAAGTATTTTGTTGACAAGTAATGTTGTTATAAATCTAACACAAAGAATATAATGTTCTGGTAGCATAGGTACAAATATCACAGATTGAAAAATATAAGAAAATGCCGCTATATTAATATAAAATACCGCTATATTAATTGAGTATTTTTTCAGTAAATGGATTAATAGATTACTAATCATTAAATAGATAATGAAATCATCAATGTGTGGGCAAAAGTATTCGTCACTACATTTGTTAATGACATTTAATAAGTGTGAATGCACTAGCTTTTGAAAATAGACAAAAAGAATCAAAAGTAATCTTTGAAAGTAGTCGAGTAATTGCTTTTGGTTACTTTTGATTCTTTTTGATTATCTCTTGATACTATCAAGTCATTCTTATTACTTTTTTTTATTGTTTGTAGTCGTAATCATAAATACGATTAGTAAACTAAATATAATCGTAATTTAATCATTACTTCACCTTTAAAAAGAAGTAATCTGATTAGTGATTATTACGATTACTAATCATTACTTAGCAGATATGATTTGCATATATACATATATTATTATAACTTGACATATTTTAATATTTCTTTTAGTAAACTTTGTAAAGAAATTTTGAATAGAAAAAAATTCACAAAATTTTATGTATTTCGATCTGACAACCATAAATATAGTTCGAGCTTAATTCGAATGACGTCTTTCCAACAAAGCTGAAATTTTTTGCAGAAACTGCCACTGAGTTTTTTATGAGGAGGTCTAATATTTATAGTTGTTACAGACTTATCTTTAACCACAAGTTTTAAAGATTTAACATCTAAAATCCTCGTAGTTATATAAAGCTAGTTTTTAGTTAGCTGTCAATTTATGAATTTAATTGTATAAAATTTTTTACTAAACTATAGAAATTTCTCATTTCTCCTCTACAGTATTTGTCACATCAAATATTTTATATTTTTATTGTTAATTTTTTTTTTTTTTGTGACACACAAAAAATATGAACACAAAATTTCTATTTATTTTAACACATCCTTTAACAGAGCAGTTTTGCATGTTCTTCATGCAGATTCAACTGACAGCAGTTTTCACACCCCAATGAATTGTCGAATAAAAACCCTAATAAAAATTGTTGTTTAGGGAGAGATAGAAAACAGAAAAGAAAAACATATTTTTTAAACATAATTTAGCACTTGACACTATACATTGAACAGATATATGGGAGGTGACACACATGAGTTCAGATTGAAGTTATGAAAACAAAGTCAGAAATACATGTGGTCCTCGCTGTGAAACGAAACCGTTCTCTCAGTAACCTTATGATAGTGGCCCAGAGAGTCTTTGGTCCTCTAACGTAGTCTATTGGTAGAAAATTTTCTACATACATAAATGTTTGCATTTAAAATAGAGCCCCAAAATATGCATACGAATATATTTACTGCCATATAGTGGGTAATCGCGGCGATTGGTACATAGAATATATGATATCACGGTCCTTTAGAGTCATATATAATAGATCGTAACAGGTGATGAATCTAAAGCAAATATTTTGTTAGTCGTGGTATAGGTTTTGGGAAAAACAAAATAACAAATCCAAATCCCTCCAACCAAAAATAACCTAAATATTTTAAAGCCAACAATACACATTTGTTTTCAATTGTCTAAATACAATCGATAATTGTGGCTTTAGAGTTAAATACTGTACTCTGCCCAGATTTTCTTTTTACACTGAGATGGGTTTATGTGCTTTGTTAGCGTATATTTGAATTAAAATGGTTATGAAGTCTCTGATTCACAGCGATCGTAAACAGACCTACTGTGTGTGCTTAAGATTTCTTAAAAGCTATTAATATAAAATTATATTATTTTTCCTTAAAACACACGGTTTAATGTTGTTTTAAAAACAAAGGGATCAGTTAATCCTCATACTTGAGTTCAACAAAAACAATATTAAGCGAGTACGTGATAATGATGATGTTAATGCCTAATATAGGCACAACACAATGAATAGAAAAAAAAAAAACATAAACAAAACAACATCACCATTAACAACACCAACTATTTTAAATCTCTTCAAACAATAAATGCTGAAGATGATAATGTTGTCATAGTTAATAAACAAATTAAAGATGATATCGCCCCAGTCACTATTTTAAAGTGTAAAATTATTCAAATTTATGATTTGTGTAACCAGCTTAAAGTCACAAACAAGTTACACGTAAATATCAATTGGTCTAATAGTATTTTGCACTAGTATAGTCACAACAAGACTATAGGCCAAGTTTCAGATCAATTGGATGATGAGCAATGGGGCTGCCACATGGCAGACAGACAGACAGAGAGAGAGAGTATGAGTTAAGAGGAAGAGTTTGCAAACAATGATGCTTCTATGTGAAAAATTTCATTATTTTTCTGTTATTAGTGTAGAAAATCTTTTAAGATCTTTTATAAGAGACCAACGAGAAATACGTTTACTGAGTATTCCATCAGTCAAAGTGAGGGATCATATTTTGCAATGTTTTGAGAGCTCAAAAATTGTATGATATTTAAAAAAAAGAAAAGCTTTTATCATCTTATCATCTCTAGTTTTGCTTTACATCAGTCATGTGTTAAAGAAAGGAAAAAATAAAGAGTGTGGTAAGAAAGTCACTTATATTTTGCAAAAACATATGCAAACCAAATTTGAGAAAAATCTGTGCAATATTTTCATTTTTTTGATAGATTTAAGTGAAGATCGGGAAGCATCTTTATATGGGGGCTATGACAATGTGTAAACACACACACAAACCCAAAGTTAATATACCCAAACTCATAGTGGTAGAGGGTATAATGACCCCTTGACTATTTTTAAAGTTCAAAATTATTTAAAGTATCCAAAAAAATTTTGAATACCAAATTTAAAAGCCTGACTAAAACTTTAAAAAAATAACTAAAATAAAGGTCGATATATAATAATTTTTATAAACTTATTGTTATTTATAGGCTTGATAAGGTTAATATGTGTATTACTTTGTCAAAATTAAAATTGTATTTAAAGCAATTCTAAACAATGGAAAAACATTAATTGATATAGTCCCATTCTCAGTTACCCGTCAAAAAATTGAATGCTTTACTAACATTAACATGAGAGTTACGGAATATATGTGAATTCTGTTCAAAAGGGTAACGAGACCTAGTGAATACTTTTTTAATTTTCATTGATTCTATGGGAAAAATATAAGAATCTGACAAATATTAAATATATGAGAGTTTTTCTACAAATTAAACAGCTTGAATTCATAAAAATGTGATAAATTGTGTAAAAAAAAAAGCTGAGATTAGGAAAATTGGAAATGCTTCTAACTGAAAAAAAACCTCCAATATGTAATGTTTTTTAATTTCAAGTTCTTAAAAGAAAAACTAAGTACATCTGATTAATACCGTGTTTCCATAACACAATTCGTCACAGACGAACTAAAATTTGTATGAGGAACAAAAACAAAATACACACAAATTGTCGGTCGTTTGTGGCGAATTGTATTATGGAAACAGGGTATAAGTTTTATTTTTATTAAAATCTTTTAGAAATCTTTATTAAATCTTTAATGTTTTATAATTAACTAGGTACATTTTTATGAAAATTCACTTTTTGTTATTACTTTTCATTCATATTAGCGATGTTCTGTTTTTATTTCGGGACTACATTAAAAAAAATGGTAGTACCAGTCTAAACTTATATGACAACACACACTCATTAAGCAAACGCTATAAACTCAACGAACGCAATAATACCTACACCGATTACAGCATGACACCCAAATAATAAAATTCACCATAACAACAATGACAAGAACAACATAATATGTATATAGAAAAACAAATTAAAAATTTTTTTTTTACATATTTATTAAAATCTCGAGACCTATTTATTGATCTGAGTCATTTAGTGAGTCATTTTCAACACTTTATGAGGTCCGTATTTGTTTTCCTAACTATTTCAATTATAAACAATATGAAGAAAATTTTTCAAAGACAATTTTTTATAATCCACCGAAGACACACTGTCTGATTATAGTATCACGATATAGTTATAATTTTCAGAAATTTGACATTCCTGTTTAGCCAAATGTTTTTTTTTAAATAATTGTATATTTATTAAATTGGTTACATTACAAAATTACAAGTTTATGCCCCAGCGCCAAATATGGCTTTAAAAAGGCTAGTAGGCAACTAAGAATAAAAAATTATACATACATTATTTTACTATACAATAAAAAATACATAATTATGTTATATTATAAGGATTTTGTTTCAATTTGTAAGAAGAATTTCAAAATTTAGCAAAAAAAAAAATATTTTTAAAAGTAGACAAAACTGAAATGCTTTTCAAATTATCTGTAAGGTAATTGTACTCAACTGGGTCCACAAATCTTATACGTTGCTTGGTTAGTTCAAGACGACATCTTACAATGTATTTCTATGCGAAAATAACATATTTGGAATAAATCGTATGGTATTAGATCCAATACCATTAATAGACTTGAAGACATAAATCAACAGCTGCTGCTTCACAAGTCCACGTACTGGAAGAATCGTTTTGACATAATTTTTGAATAAATCAGTAGTTAAAAAACGTAATGGGAGATTAAAAACAATTTTCAGTGCCTTGTTCTGTGCCGATTGCAAAGATTTCATTGCTGATCGCGTTTTACATCCGTAAATCGTTGAAGTATATGTCAGGTATGAATGAACTAAAGCTTGATAAAGCAACATCTTAGTTATATTATTTAATTTATTTTTGAGCTTATACAAGATTCCAATATCTGATGATATTCTCGACTTTAAGTAATCATTATGATTTTCCCACCTAAGGTTATGATTAAGATTCATACCAAGGTATTTTATGCATTCTGATTCTTCAATCAAATTTCCACCAACATGCATACTCCTACGTTCATCATTTCTCGAAATATAAGGTTTAAACCTTATAAATTTCTTTTTTTTAGCATTCAAGATTAATCTATTAAGATACTCAAATAGCATTGAGGCATCATATTCCGTTTCTGTTTGCAGTACTTTCTGGCATTTGTAATTATAAAGAATACAAACATCATCAGCATACATAAAAAGCTCTCCCTTTATTAATTAAAATATATTGATTTGTAATTTAATATTTATTTTTTTGTCGGCTTACGTTATAATAATTATAATATTTTTGCTCAGCTTAATGTTTTCTGACTAATTTCTGTAACATTCTGACAACATTCATATACAAGATAAATTAAAATAATTTCATTTATTTGCAGAAAAAAAAAAACATTAAATAAATGAACTTTACAGTCCTATTTCCAACAACAAAACAAAAGGTCAAGATATTCAGTTTCCTGTAACAAAATAATAACTTTCGATTTATCAAAGTTTACAAAACAAAGCACCAAGATCTGGAGTGGGGATGGCTGAATAAATACAATTCATCGCAAAGAAAATTATATATAAAATACTAAACATAATTCAAAGAAAAATTTCATTTGAACGCAGGTGGTGTAGGTAACACAAAACATCGAAACAAATTCATTGAAACAATTTCTGTCGTAGCAACTATCATTGAATATACTTCATATATATTTTTTTGATAGATACATTCTTATATTACTCGTATTTCAAGAAGATAATAATTAAACAATATGTCCACTACAATCATCTTGGTTGCCACCTTGATATTGTGTATTTCTTTAAACGACCATTTTCGGATGATGAGTTTAAGAGTCTATTTCGTTAAAAAAAAAATTGTGCTGATTTTAAGTCAAAAATTCAGAAATGATACAAAAATAATATTTAGTTAAGAAAAGACATGGCTATATGATTGGTGTTGATCACTTTCGTGAGTTTTGAAATTTCTTTCTAAAAGTTAACATGCGGTTTTTATACCCTATACCACTATGCGGTTTGGGTATAATGACTTTGTGCTGCTGTCTGTAACAACCAAAAATATTTGACCTAGAATCACTTTTTGAATCGATTTAACTATGTCCGTCCGTCCGTCCGTCTGTGTGTCCTTGTAAAGTTTGTAATCAAACTGCAGGTCGCAAATATGAATATATTTTGATGAAATTTGGTATGTAAGCTTCTATCGGCCAGAGGATGAACGCTATTGAAATTGGTGAGAATCGGTCCATGTTCAGACCCAGCCCCCATACAAATGACCCCTATAAAATCGACATAAATTGTCATAAGATCCAAATTGTCGTATAGATCTTAGTCAAATTGGGTTTGTATATGTTTATTACATCCATTAATGAATAGTCCAAAAACGGTCCCTCTGGGACAACTCTTGGTCATACGCCCCATATAGAGCTGCTTCCCTATGTTCACTTAAATCTATCAAAAAACAAAAATATTGCACTGATTCATCTAAAATTTTGTTTGTATATATTTTTGCAAAATACAAGAGACTTTACCAAACATGGTAGGATCGGTCCATTTGTGGGCCTAGTCCCCATATAGATATAGCATCCGATATGAACTTTCTCATATCTGCAGCCAAAAAAATCAATAAAAATGCCACTCAAATTTGGTTTATGCTTATTTTCTATATCCAATTAGTTGGGCCTAAGAGATAGGGTCTCTAAACGCATGGTATAGGGTATCGTATAGTCGGTCTAGACCGACTATAATTTTCTTACTTGTTGTTAATGTTAACTAACAATTTTAGTAAAATACAAAATTGATTTTCTGAAATTTTTAAGAGACAGATCAACAGTTGAGTAATTAATTTGTTGTATTTTGGTTACTTAAGTTTCCTACTTGAAATTTTAGTGATTTTATATTTGGATGATATGCTTCCTGGAAAGCTTTAGGTGAATGGCATAGGTTTAAATTTTGCTTTTACAGAAGACCGCTATTGAATGCAAAATTATTTGGTCTGCTTAAGATAATGAGGGATACAATTATTTTACTTAAAACTTGAGAGTGTTTCGATTAATTTTTGTGAGTTTTACCTACTGAATTTTTACCTAGCTAGAACTTATGTCCGCATTATGCTCACAATCTTCATCTAACCTGGAAGGTGTTGTGCGCAATCAAATGTTTAGGCAGTGAAAAAAGGTATCGACAACGCAAATTTTGTGTGTTTTTGCATATTTTTCACATTTGTTCCAAAAAAACCATACACAAATTAGGCATCATATAAGGTATATGCAAAGCCTATCCAATACGTAAGATATATGTATGCAGGATCATGCTTACATGCTTTTCTTATTTAATACAACCTCACATATACTTCATGGTGACTCTGATTTAATAAAGACGTGTTTCAGCATTTTTCGATGTACGGTTTTTTTTTTTTCACAGACACTTCTTATGTTCGGTTTTGGCATCCCTGTGCATAAAATAAATCAATATGGCTTTCAATAATTTTATGTGTATGAGTATATAATGACTGTGTACCAAAGCAATTTTAATTTCGAAAAGAAAAAACATACTCTGATACAAAAATTGCCGACAATTTTATTTCTAATATCGAGGGCTTATATTCAAAAAGTGTTATCTATATTTGACAGCAATAATAATTTTTGATTTCAAACTATTGTCTGACATAACTACCAAATATAATATTAATTTTGATATCATACATGATTAGTACGACTAATTCTTAATAGATATTGTAGCAAATCGATCGACAAATACTTTCAGAACTTATTAATAAATTGGTTATACACGCTCTCTTTAAAATAATTATTGGTGCAGATAGCACTTTTTGAATTTAAGCCCTCGATATATATTTTTGACTAATTTAGTTTTTTGTACATAATGAAAACAATTTTTTAATTATATTATCTACTAT
Organism: Cordilura impudica; assembly: GCA_963682025.1. Taxonomy (NCBI): domain Eukaryota; kingdom Metazoa; phylum Arthropoda; class Insecta; order Diptera; family Scathophagidae; genus Cordilura; species Cordilura impudica. Next base: position 208,324,592 of record OY821518.1, read on the forward strand.
TACATGAATATTTAGAAACTAATCAAAGGTAACACAAAATTCGCACAAAAATATTTTTATACATTTTTTCAGAAAATGAATAATATTTAATATGTTGTTAGTACCATTTTTTACGAATGAATCCCGTCATCCTTGTAGATCGAGGGGTACGTCCCATTGACGTGGCGAGCGCGTCTACATCAGGATCCGGACCCCGCCGGATTCAGAACTATGTCATCAGCTGATATTAAGTAACTGACAAATTAAAATATAAACAACAAAAAATAATTAAGTTATACAATTACATCACGCATTACTTTCAATACATTACAATTAAAATCAATGAAATTGTGTACCACGTTATAAACATGACAAATTCTGTATAAAGAATAAGAATCTATATTATACATACGCTAGGCGATTTCCTGTGACCGATGTTTTATCCTACCGTTTTGTCCTGATTTTGACCAAACGTATATTATTTGAAAGGTATTTCTATTTAGCCGTTTTGCTGATTTTTTAAATTTTTTCCTTTATTTTGAGTAAATTGCATATAAAATTGCTGCTAACATATACATAAATTGCTGCTAACACATACATAAATTTATACATACATAAATTATACATATGCTAAATTTGTTAATGTGTTTATTAATGAGTTTGTTATCTTCATTCACAATAATAATAAACCAAAAAAGTGTTGGTTTGTGAATTGGCGAAGTTGAAAAATAAAGTTGCCTAGAAATAGCATTCGAATTTCGAATGCTAGAATCTGCTAGTTAGCATAATTAATCCTAAGCTATTCCAAATGAAACGGACTAAAATGTCTTGTGAATCTTCTTTAAAGAATGTTAAAATTTAAATTTGATAAAAGAAACGCTGAGCCAACATCACCATTTCCAAGGCTGAGAACAAAGGTAACACCCAGCATGGTCCTCCTACTCTCAAGAGTTGGAAGTCATAACTCCAACCTAAATCACGTAGACAGACTCAATTGCATTGGCGTGGACCTGATAATATGGATTCCATATTATTGAAGCATATTCCAGAATTGGGCTTACAAGAGTTGTATAAAGCTATTTATTAACACATGGACCAGAAAACTCCTTAGTCCATCTTTTAACGAAACCAATAGTAGATCTTGCCTCATTAACAATCATAATAATTACCAAGGATACAGGTTTCCTATCCATAAGTACACCAAGGTACAGAAATGTTCGAACGATATGCTTTGCTATTTTATGAATGCAATACTCGTTTGAAATTTCCCCGGTTCTTTAGCTCATAAAGTTCACATTGCACCATTCAACCAATAAAACAAGCTCACATTGAAGAGTAATATGAACATTTATGTCATAGAAACTGTGAAATAACTTAACATCATCTGCATACATAAGGGCGTTGCAATTCGAAATTACGTCGGAAGATCATTTAAGGATAGTAGAAATAATAGCGGGCCCGAATGACTGCCTTGGGGAACGCCAGAAATAACATTTAGATACAATCTTAGATTCAATATGGCAAACATAACTCTTAGAGTTCTAAATGTTAGATACGATTCTATCCAAAAAATAGTAGATTCATGTATGCCAATGAGTCTTCAATCAGTGTATATCAGATCCGTCTGCTCACTACGAATGAAAAGATCTCTTGTCTAGGCTTGAATAGTTACCTACGCAATTATTTGCTGCATTTCACAAACGTTTTCAAACATTTTTTCGTATTACACTCATACAATTTTTACGTTAAAGTTTGTGTATATTAATTATGAATATTCAATTGTCTTCAGAAGATATATCTATGTTAACGTTATCAGTAATTATTGTACGCAACTTACTGTACTTAACTTATTTCGTATGTTATTTGTTTACTTAATTTATTTGAAATAAAATGCGTGATATTTTTTATCACGGCATTTTTCGTTTTGTAGTCTTTTTTCAATTTAAAAAAATTCTTAATAAATTTGAATATCAGTTTGATTTATGACATCTACAGCATCTTGCTACAACAGATGTTAATAAACATTGTCGTAATTTTGCTTTTGTTATATAACAAAAAATATAATTAAAAACAATAAAAACCAACAATCGTATTCTACTCATTACTCCCGGCAAATAAACACGATTTTCAATAGAAAATGTAATAATATGATTTTAAAAAGTACACTCAAATATATTAATATAATTGTTCAGTTATTAATTTGGAAAATTTATCAATTTGTGGCCTGCAAATATGTAAAATGGCTTATTTTTTCCGTCAAATAAAATTCGACTGAGATTTATATGATACTCTAGTTTTTAGGTCAATTGAAGTTAATCTAATAGAGGTCATTTGTATTGGACATGGGTATGTACATGCATTTATTTTCATAAATTTTAGCAATATATGTATGTAACGGGTGATTTTTTAAGAGCTTGATAACTTTTTAAAAAAAAAAAACGCATAAAATTTGCAAAATCTCATCGGTTCTTTATTTGAAACGTTAGATTGGTCCATGACATTTACTTTTTGAAGATAATTTCATTTAAATGTTGACCGCGGCTGCGTCTTAGGTGGTCCATTCGGAAAGTCCAATTTTGGGCAACTTTTTCGAGCATTTCGGCCGGAATAGCCCGAATTTCTTCGGAAATGTTGTCTTCCAAAGCTGGAATAGTTGCTGGCTTATTTCTGTAGACTTTAGACTTGACGTAGCCCCACAAAAAATAGTCTAAAGGCGTCAAATCGCATGATCTTGGTGGCCAACTTACCGGTCCATTTCTTGAGATGAATTGTTCTCCGAAGTTTTCCCTCAAAATGGCCATAGAATCGCGAGCTGTGTGGCATGTAGCGCCATCTTGTTGAAACCACATGTCAACCAAGTTCAGTTCTTCCATTTTTGGCAACAAAAAGTTTGTTAGCATCGAACGATAGCGATCGCCATTCACCGTAACGTTGCGTCCAACAGCATCTTTGAAAAAATACGGTCCAATGATTCCACCAGCGTACAAACCACACCAAACAGTGCATTTTTCGGGATGCATGGGCAGTTCTTGAACGGCTTCTGGTTGCTCTTCACTCCAAATACGGCAATTTTGCTTATTTACGAAGCCATTCAACCAGAAATGAGCCTCATCGCTGAACAAAATTTGTCGATAAAAAAGCGGATTTTCTGCCAACTTTTCTAGGGCCCATTCACTGAAAATTAGACGTTGTGGCAGATCGTTCGGCTTCAGTTCTTGCACGAGCTGTATTTTATACGGTTTTACACCAAGATCTTTGCGTAAAATCTTCCATGTGGTCGAATAACACAAACCCAATTGCTGCGAACGGCGACGAATCGACATTTCACGGTCTTCAGTAACACTCTCAGAAACAGACGCAATATTCTCTTCTGTACGCACTGTACGCATTCGTGTGGTTGGTTTAATGTCCAATAAAGTAAACTGAGTGCGAAACTTGGTCACAATCGCATTAATTGTTTGCTCACTTGGTCGATTATGTAGACCATAAATCGGACGTAAAGCGCGAAACACATTTCGAACCGAACACTGATTTTGGTAATAAAATTCAATGATTTGCAAGCGTTGCTCGTTAGTAAGTCTATTCATGATGAAATGTCAAAGCATACTGAGCATCTTTCTCTTTGACACCATGTCTGAAATCCCACGTGATCTGTCAAATACTAATGCATGAAAATCCTAACCTCAAAAAAATCACCCGTTATATTCATACCTACGACTTGTAGTTTTATTTTAAGGATAACATAGACTTACAGAGAGGCGGACAATTCTGATTCGATCGGAAAAACCGGTATTTTATTAAAAGGTGGGTGTTAGCGCTGTATCCAAAATCCCAATGATTTATGTTCTTATGCTCAATCTGGCATCACCAAATATTAATTAATTTACTTACGATGAAAATTTTTTAGATTGTGACATTTGTAAAACTTAACGAACAATTTGGCAATAAGGTTTGCTAAAGAACACGCGCGTTGTTTGCCGCTTTTTCATTCTGAATTGCATAACCTTCAGGTTGGCACTGCGCAGTGTTCGGGAGCAAAACTTATTTGCACTTAGATATTTTATAACAAAAAGTCCTGGTGGTTTCCATACCAAAAAGTATGTATCACAAATTATTATTTAATTATAATTTTATAATTAACTTTTGAATTTAATATAGGAATTTTAATAGAAATACACATTGTCAAATACAATTTTAAGACCTTGTGTGTTTTATTCAAAATCCCCGTGGAAGTCATCGGAACGTACGGCTGGCGTGCCTTTCAACAGTGGGTATTGCAATACATTCATTTAATACATGGGAATGGAATGGAATTTCTTCAAGTGTAATAACAAGTCGTGTTTTTGCGATCACTATGAATAATTGTTTTAAATAAACATTAAAAACACTTAAACAAAGTTAATTCTTTTTATAATTCATAGTCGAGAGTGTCCGTTGCAGTTGTGGAATACCGTCATCACAGTAGTTATTGTGTTTTATCAAATAAATAAATTTTAAGTTAAATTAAAAATATATTCGGAGTACTAAGCATTAAATATGATTAAAACCACTCAACCGCTCAGCTGTTGCTATATATAATCACGGTTGTTGATATTAGTACCTAATATATGAAAAATACTATATCGCCTTCTAGTGGCAAGTAGTACTCACAAAATATAATACGTTTACCACTTAAAATTTTAAATCTAAAAATATTTGAAAACTAAATTAAAATATAGTACTAAATAAATAAAAAATAATAAAACATATATCAACACAACTCGTAATTTAATACATTAAAAATAAATAAAAATGATGGATAACAATTACAATATCAGCACTAAAAATAAAAGAGAAAATGTTTCACCACTTAACAATGATGCAAAAAGTGCGCAATTAACACTTTCTCCAACTCGTTTAATGGAGCTTATGGATAAAAGATTTGAGAAACAGTACCAGTTAATAACAACGAAAATTGCGTCATACATACAAGAGAGTGAGGCTAGAATTCTATCTCAGATGAATGAGAAAATAAGTCAAGTTGAAGTAAAGATAAATACAGTTGAAAATAGACTCCTAAATGAGCTTGATAAACGTATTCTTGATATAATGAGTGAAATTCATAACGTAAGTGAGAGAGTTACTGAACTTGAAGCAGGTTGTACCGAACTTAAACTGCTTCAAACAGAAATAAAACAAGTAAGAGTGTTAAATTCGGCTGTGCCGAATCTTTAATACCCTCCACCTCGGTTTGAGTATTGATAATAAATGTAAACAAAATATTGGAAAAAGTAAACAATTTGTTAAACTTAATACAAATTATTTAAGAAAATTCTTTGGGTTGGTTTTCGTCTTTTCTATTATTTCGGATTTATTTCGGTGTTTGCTTTTTGGTCATCGTGGTTGCTGATCGGCATGCATTTTGGTTATATACCTATATGCATGCGTTTCCGGTTATATGACATAACTTCTCGTTTAATTTAGTTTTTGCTAATTAAATAGCTCGCCCTAACTTCCATTGCAAAGGTAATGGTTGTGTAGAGTGGCTATATGCATTAAATCGTGCTAATTGGAGATGGCTGGATAGTTTCTTTTAACTGCCCAAATATTTCTTCATTGTGGCCATATAGGTCGGATGGAGTAACAAAATAATAACCAAAAAAAAAAAGCTCTCTCAACATTTTTTTTAAAATATTGCCATATTTGGAAAACATAGAGAATAAATTTATAATAATAAATAATCAAATTAGGGATGCCAAACGCAGAAAACCAAAAGTCCCAAACATTTTAAATAAAATAATTTAATCCTATCTTTATTTTCTGAAAACTTCAAATTTTCATCCAAAAAAAAAATTGTGAAAATTTATATATAAAAAATAACATTCTCATCAAATTACGTTTACTTATATAACAATTTTTATGTTACTAATTCTTAAATATCATTTGAGGTTTTCTTAAATTCATTGAATTTAAATTAATATTTTCTGTAGTGCGATTCTGTAAATTTCAAATTCAACGATCTGACAATCGCAAAATATATCGACAGCTATTGTTGTTTGCACTAAGGATTAAGTGATTCACTAAGTACATACATCTTAACGACAATCGACCAATATATTTTTCTATTTATTTAAATTGTAAATGAGTGGCATCTCTGTCAAAATAAGCGAAAAATACAAAGAAGAATAGAAAAAAACAAATTACTTCGTGTTTGACAGGATGATTTTATGTTTATGTTTAATATCTTTATTTTCTTTTACTAATATTTCTGTTTATTTATTTGAAAATAAAATAATGAATTGAATATGCTATTTAATTTTTTTTATTTATATAAAAAAGTTTTTTAATAAAAGCAAAATATTTTCACTATTTTATGATTTTTATTTATGTATGACGACATTTCAACCTAAAAATTTAAGTTTTTATCGATTGAATAAACAACACAAAAATGGTTGTCGTTTAGATAACAACAACAGCTGACTTTAACAATAGCGAATATCGTTTAAAAATTTTACTGATAATTTTGCAATTTTCTTTTTTTTACGATTCGACTATCGTTAAAAGAAGTTACTGAATCGCGATACTGAGAAGTTATTAATATCCCCTGAATTGCAATATTTTTTTTAAATGTAAACATTTTTAAATGTAAACATATTTGGTGTTTTTTTTTTTGGAATATCAATTTGTGTTTAACGAATAAAATTTATATATTAAAGATGCAATTCATGTCTTCTAAATTTAAAATTATTATTTCCGACGTTTTGATATGATTTTCTGAAATTCAATTAATATTTTCTAATTTATAATTGGAAATTTTAATTTCAGTTTTTATAAGAATTCATATTTTCTTAAATTTGAATGGAAAATTTAAAAAGTGCAATTTTGTATTTATGTGAATAATAATGCTTTATTAACTATAAACAATTTTTAAAAATTAGATGTAATCGCAATCAGATATTTTGTAGGTAAAGCAGAATAATAGTTCTATATAACTAAGTAGAACTGTTTTGAAAGCAAAAAACTCATTGATAAACTCGGTGACTCTATTTTATAAAGACAACAAAAAGTTAACATGCCAAACTTATGTTCATATTTGTAAAAGAATAATGAAAAAACGTATGAAATAAAAGACCAGCCCGTGTATACTCTTAACATTGTTCTGTATGATATCTAGTTGAAAATATTGACATTAATGTTAAAATAGAAATAACTATTGCAAAGCTAATTAGAACTAAAATTGTGGCGCCATCTACTGTGGCATAGTCACGCTGAGCAAAATGAAGTGACACTCTGTTAATGCAAAGGAAATGTATTTTCCCCACAACAAAATATTGCAGAATTTTATGTAAAGAAAATAATATACCGATTTATTTCTAACATGCAGGTACTATAAATATACATACATACATATATATAATATATGTATATTATTTGTATTATTTAATATGTGTATGTATGTATATGTAAATGTTTCACACAAAATATACAACATCAAACGTTATTTTTGTGCTTTTCTCTTTAAATAAATTAATACATAAATTTTTTTTGCTAAATTTACATTTGGGCAATTCACAACAGGTGTTGTTTATAGAATGTTGTATTGAAATACACAATACAATCATTTGTTGTGAACACTCAGTTGTATTTTCATATTGTAAAACGCTTTCTTTTGTAATTTTCGATCCAACGAGGAAAGATCGCTTCGTCGCTTCTGCTATTTTGTATAAGAGAAAACACTTGTCAGTGTTTGCTTTTTGGTCGTGAGATGTACCCTGGAGTTTTAGTTGCGTACCTCTTGCTTTTTAATTTATAATGAAAACAAAAAATTTTAAATGTTTTGCTTGGTACTGAAAGAGAAAATACATACTAAAAAAATAAACTTATCGATGTATTTGCGTTATTTGCATTATTTGCCGTATTTTATTTTATAATTATTTATGCTGATAAAATTCTATGTATTTGTTTTTTCTTTTTCATAAAAACTGGCATTCACTTGGAACTGATATGTTATGATACAATATACAACATTTACTAAACATAGCAAATGAAGTTGGATCGTGTATCAGATTTTTCAGTGAAAATTACCAGCAACAATTTTACACTATTGTAAAATGATACACAATACAACAGATACAACGATACATTACCCATTGTGAATTGCCCAATTGTTTTTTTTTTTATTAACAACTAGGTATTTTAGCGTTATTTGGTTTAGATGTTGGTGAATTTTTATTCCCTTTATATTAACTCGTAGTGTCTGCTTGTTGTAAAAATTTTGGATCGCTTTCCCGTGACCCAATCGATCTGAAATTTTGCAGGCAGGCTCGTAGCAATGACAGAAAAGATCTGACAAATTTTTTAGTGATGCCAAAACAATGGAAACTTTTAAATTTTTCTACCAGAGTTGATAAAAAAATGTACAGAGGGTTTGTTTTTATTATATTATTACCACAACGACCACAAAAACAACAAGTCCAGCTATGACAACAATGCAACATTTAGAATAACAACAAGAACAATATAGAAATATCATGTTTTAATTTTTTTTAATTTTTCAGAGATTTCCCTGGACCTGCTCCACCGATTTTAATGATTTTTGAAACAGAAATCTTCCCATGAATTTGGTGAATCATCTTCACTAAAAAGGATCACCCTAGCTGTCCTATTGAGGGCGTGATCGTGACAAGAACAACATAGAAAATTATATTTTTTCAAGACCTTTTTTAGTTCTTCATTCAAATCTCGGGCCCTAATCGACCGATTTAGACGGTTTTAAATAGCAAACTTCCCAGGATGTTAATGAATCATTTTTTATGTCAAGGAGTACCCTAGCTGGCCGATTGATGCCGTCATCGTGATTTCCACAGACGGACAGACGGACAGACGGACATCCCTATATTAACTCCGGTTGTTATAAGGATCACAAATATATATATTTTATGGGGTCCAAAATTTTTTTTTCTAATTATTACAAACGGAATGACAAACTTATATATACCCTCTGCAGACTGGAGTGGAGGGTATAATAAAAACATTAAAATCTCAAATTCAACGCCAGGAAAATATAGCTGTTTCGTGTGATCTTAGAATAAATGGTATTCCATACAACGCTAATGAGAACCTAAATGAACTTTTTGATAACATATGTTATGTATTAAATATATCAACACCTGCATACAAATCCATTTTTCGTCTACAGAACAGGAACAATAAAGAATTAAACTCACCGGATGCGGTTATACTTGTGGAACTTATGTCGCCTTATGACAAAAATTTTGTTCTAAAATCACTAGCACATTTTAGAAAAAACTCTCAGTCTCATCTATGTCTGCATCATATTGGATTTAATTATGAAAAAGCTCCAATACGAAAGTCTTTATTAATGAAAACTTAACATCAACAAACTTCAAAATATTTCAGGCCGCGATTGATTTACGTAAGCAGAATCGTTTACTATCTGCTTTCACATTTCGTGGACTAGTCTACATAAAAGTCTCTTCTAAGCAGGAACCTAAACGAATTGAGGACATTAATGAACTGAATCATTTTTTTCTGCCTTATAATCGTAACGAACCGCATCAAAATGATATACAATAGGATTTTAACCGATGTACCTGTATTGCTACCCTTAATATTATTTTTACCTTTCCAAGCACTTGTATTGTATAAAGTCTCTCAAAATTCTTATGTTATACGTATAATTATGCTTACATTATTAAAACAAAATTGTTACATGAATTTTAACTTTTATCCTCCCAATACTCGTTGCGTTGCCCTATTATTATTATTTTTAATACGCTTTAATGTCACAAACATTTAATACTGGGTTGAGTTCTAATGACAGTACTAAAAATATGATTCGAGTTTTAACAAAACAGCGTAATGGATTGAACATATGCCATATTAATGCACAAAGTTTGTTCAATAAAATGGATAGTTCCGATATTTGTTTGAGGAGTGTGATGTGGATATCGTGTGTATATCAGAAACTTGGTATAGCGAATGTGTAACTGATGGTATGGTTGCTACCTAAGGCTATAAGTTATTGAGAAATGATAGACTAAAACACGGAGGTGGTGTTGCTATTTACATTAAAAATCATATTTGTACAAAATTTATTTGCTCATCAAAGGCGGACGACAAAATAGAATATTTATTTGTTGAAATTATCGCACGTGAGATTAAATTACTATTAGGTTGTATCTACAGACCTAACAAACAAATTCCATATGAATCTTTTTTAAACCTTCTTGAAACGCTTACTATACAGTACAATGATTTTGTTATCGTCAGCGATTTTAATTCAAATATTCTGGCTGGTTCGGACATGTTACAATCCATCATGTCAATTGGATTATATATTGTCAACACTGTAAATGCTACTTATTATACATATACAACTAGTTCGTTGCTTGACATTTTTATTATAAGTAATCCTTCCAATTTATTGTTATTTGATCAACTTTGCCTGCCCTGTTTCTCTAAATAAGACCTCATTTTTTTGTCATTGAACTTCACATTTTATGAAACTAAAATCCCTTACAGATATCGGGATTTCCGTAACATTAGTTTGTATCTATTGGATGAGTACTTCAACTGTATTGACTGGAGCAGTATTTATTACATGGCCTCTGCCGAAGAACAACTACATTTTTTAAATAGTAATTTGCACCAAATGTTTGAGCTTACCGTTCTTACACGTAATTGTCGTGGAGATAAAAGAAATAATTGCTGGTTCACCTCTTCCATAAAGAACCAAATTGATCTTCGGGATGAGCTATACGCACGCTGGAAGAGATTCAGAACATCCGATCTTCATGAGGAATATCGTATTGCGCGACATAATGTCACAAAAAGTATAAGAGATGCAAAGTCGAGCTATTACGCAAGACGCTTTCGGTCAGCGATAGACTCAAAGAAGAAATGGCAAACAATTAAGGAGATAGGAATAGGAAGTAAAAACACAACAGTTAGCAACTTAGTCGTCAATAAATTAAATGAATTGTTCGCCAATATTCCTACTACATCATTTACTGCAACTCAAGATAACGCTGTCGCACTTACAAACGAGGAAATGGTACCATTACCTATACGAACAACTTATCAATTTGAATTTGCGGGTGTGATCCCACCTGATGTCCTAATTTGGATCCAATGGCAATTTAAGTTGATGATTTTCCCCAATTTTAATGACGTTCGCCCCATGGCCGATTGAAGCTTATATATAAAATTTCATCACAATATATTGATATTTGCTAACTGAAGTTTTATTACAAGGTTTACAAGGTGTCTAGGTCAAATATTTTTGGTAATTACAAACATCAGTACAGTCATTATACCGTGACCACATACTGGTATAGGGTATAAAAACAAAATTTTTTGTTATATACCAGATGTAGGAAAACTGTGTTTACTTATTTTCATTTCGTGACTATATTTCCGTTTAAAAGGACACCAAAATTTCAAATGATGCTACGATATTTCTGCAAGCGTCAAATAAAAGCGGAGAATCTTGCCAACTTCATGAAATTTTTAAAAACTTTATCCAGTTTTAGAATATTTAACATTTGTAGTCTGTAATGAAAAACTATGTGTTTTTGTTAAAATTTTAATTTACACAAATAACGCTAGAAGAATTAAATTTTGGTACATAACATAATTTTTTTTTTCGGAATAATTTATTAGAAATTTCTAAGTATATTGAGAGCTAAAGTTCTGAGAGGAATCATTGTATCAACCGCTATTATATATGTATATAAATATTTTTAAAAAAGTCCTTTGGAACTTGGAAGTCCAAAGAACTTTAGTTTCAGTCGTTCTTATAAAATGCCGTGTTGTACGGAGTCTTTACAACGAACGTCTTTTGCAATCGAGTAACACCATTTATTATGAATATATAAGTACTTTAGCATTGGAGTACCGCCAATAAAGTATGCTGACTAGAAAAACTTAAATAGAGGAACATTCAGTTTCATAAAGATGGTGTCGGAAGCATGACAAGTTGTATACATTAATTTATGCGTAATGGCTTAACAACTGCAATTATTTTGTAAGACTTTAAAAAATTTATATGTTAGTTAACTATTTGGATTATAAACAGTGTATCTAAATATTTTGTTCATTTCAATTTTCTCTGTAACGTAGTCATCAAATAGAGCAAGGTGGCATATCTGGAAATAATAAAGTGCCCGAGCATCATCATCAGTAGTGACTATAAGACACACATAAGAAAACTTTCTACTTTTAATTTCAGCTTTTTAAATTCTATTAAATTGTGATGGTTGTTTTGAGCTGATTTGTATGTTTTGTGTAAATAAACAAGCAAGTGATAAATACCTGCAACTGTTCGAAAGTAAATGTGTAAAGTTTTCTTTAATATTTGTTTCATTTTGTTGACAATTGAATTTTATTAAGTAGTCTGTTTGTAAAAAAGTTCAGATATCTTTAATGTCTTCTGTTAGATTCAAAAGTTGAAACGTCAAGAAGGAAAAGTTAAAGGAAATTATTTTTTAAAACTTGAAGAAACATACATAAAAAAAAATTAATTAAAGTTATAATATAAAATAGCTGCAGCGTATTTATAAAGTAGCATCGACATACAATGTTATGGTCAAATTATTACTTCACCAGGATTAATATGTTATAATACTGATGGGATAACGTTTTCGAAATATTCGATGTACTTTAGTCGTCTGACTTTGTATCTAGAAAATAGAATGCATCTCATAGCTATAATGTACTTTTCCTTTTTAATGTGTAACAATTCTATTAATCTGATATATCATTTCGGAAGAACTACTTCTCCTGACATTCACTCTTCATTGGTGTAAATTCTTATTTTCTAGTTGTACGAGTAGCTGTGTTAGTTTATTTTTAAATATTATAAAGAAACATTGATTGAACTTATATATATATTCTGGGTCAAGTCGACAATTTGAAGCGATATTAACCCTTTCACGACCGAACTTAAACTGCTGGAAAATTTTTATTTATTTTTGTGGTTTCGTACTTAACGACCCAACATTTCTAAACAAAAGTGTAGTCAAAAATATTTTTTCCAATTCCTTCCTTCCATTGGTCGTCAACAGTCAAAATTAGTTAGCAACTAATTTACTTCGCTCCAAGCAAGTCGGTGAATTTTTTTTTTTTTTACATATATAACTTTTTGTTGTAAATTTTTATATATGAAGAATCAATTACTATTTTTTTAATTTGTGCTAAAAATGGAAAGGAAAATCGGACAAACGCAATGTGTTCCTTTTTTAAGAAACCTTTTTGTTTCACAAAAAACCTTAATTGCTTCGAAGATTACTATAATTGTTTTGGTATTTTTGAGATATTTAGAATTAACCTTTTTCTAAGTCTTTTTATTTATATTTTAATTAATTGTTGATTTAATATTATGACTTTTTGGAATTTAGTAAAAAAATATAAAACTATAAAACATCTTTTTTTATCATTGACGACCAATTGGGTTGCTGAATAATGAAGTGATTCCAAATATGTTGGTGTTTCTGACAACATAAATACTGGTACATGTTATGTCAACATTTTTATGTTTTTGGTTCAATAACGCCCGAATTAATGACATACAAATATGACTAAAAAAAAGCATAATTTTCAGACTTTGGGGTCACCGTTTTAGGTCCTGAGAAACTAAAACTATCCTCTGTCGACTCAAGTCAGCTTAAAAAAAAATCGGTTGGAAAATGTGGAAAATATTAGAAAAAATAAAAATGGGACATATATATCCCATTGGTCGTGAAATTGTTAAGGAACCAGAAAGTATAGTGCATAAGTGCTAGGATGAAGTTTATAAATGATACATTAAAATGTTTTTAGTGTGGATCTAAAATTACACATGTAGTTAAACAATAATATTTTCGCAATGACATTGCTAATATTTGTACTAGACGTGTTATTTTATACTCATTTGTGGGGGTAGTGCCATGAGTATTAATTTGATTCTACCATTTTTTTACCCTACTACTCACAATAGTAATCAACTGAATCACATAAAGGTTCAGGCTCTCGCTATCCACAGCTCTCCATACATTTTACTTTGGACGAGAGATCCCACGCCCCCATGTACCATCCCGCCCATTTCTGAAATTTTGGTCTGACTACGCGTACTCATAATTACTGAAGTAATATGAACTTTTTAGATACTCGCTATACTCTAGATATATGATGCTTAGTATTTACCAAACTCATCAACTTTATTATGTATAAATTGAACTGCTTGTCTGTTCATCTGGACTGTCAAGATTTGTATTTATCTTCGGAACGAGAAGACCTATTTCGACTTGTTTAAAATTAATATTCTGCTTTATTGGGAGTAAAAATTATATCACAATAGAAATGGTTAGCTGCTTTTAAAGAATCGAAAATACAGTAGTTAAACCATAGAAATAAATCTTTGGGCGAATTTAGTTTCTGTACATAAATGTCTCCATATGCTTTCATGATCTTATTTCCTGACTCCAAACCTTCGCATGTTATCATGTGTAAATTTCATTTCAGAACTAAGTACATCATAAATTATATTTAGAATAATCATATTTATGTTGGTAATTATTTTTTTCTTTACATTCCTAAATAAATGAGTTCTGTATCTATCGTGTATAAAACAAAAAAAAATTTAAAACAGGTTTTTATATGATTTCAGGTTTAGCTCGTAAAATAATAATCAGATTATGCAGAATTTTTTCTCATAAACTAAAATTACCTCAAAATGTTCACTTTAATCTTTATAAAGATATGCAAAAATCATCTATAATATTAATAGGTAGGCGATTTCTTGTGATCGATGTAATTTTGTCAGTTATAAACCGATTTTGACTAGACATACCTCATTTGAATGGTATTTCATTTAAGCTGTCCACCAGATTTCCAGATTTCTACCGCCTGGAAATGGTTTTTCGTTTAAAGTTTCTACTAACACATACATAAAATTATACAATGCTGTGTGTGTTTATTAAATTTGTTAATGTGTTCTCAAAAATTGTATGTGAAAAACCCTGAGTTGAATTGAAAAATAATTTTGGACATAAACCAATAACGACAATAACGAATTTCATTATAAAAATTACATATCACACGACCTGTGTTGAATTGTGAATTGCCTAAAATAAGCATACCTTTAGGTGGCATACAGGCTGGTTCATATACCTTTATGCTCTTATTTCTGTGTGTTCAACATTTATAATTAAATAAATTTAATGAAATAAATAGATCAAAAAAACATTGAAAAAAATAAACTGAATAAAAAAAATAAAATTTCCCAGAATTTGCACTCGAATATCGAGGGCTGGGGTCTGCTAGTATATTCTAAGTCATATTTGAATTATACGTGATCGGTCACGTCGAGTTTAAATCGATTTGCTGCCATAATTAAATGTTTCTATATCGGGCAGTAATAAGGTTTTGTAACTAGGAGACAAAATATTAATGAGCTTTACGATACTTATGAACGATTTATGCCCTGCCATAATTTTTAATTTGGAAACTCTAAAGATAGTAACCGCTCAAATTATTGCAGGTGTTACGCATATTCGGGAAGATATCAGCCACTTTATTCTATGACTATTAGTTTTTGAGGTAAAAGTGATTTTATGTTTTCCGCCGAAATTTCACGAAAAAAATTTTATTCTATTTTATAATTTATTTATTTATTATATTTTGTTATTCAACGACTCACTATGCGCGAAATATAAAATGGCCTCCATTACCAAATTATCTTTTGTACATAACAGGTGTTTTTTTTTGCTTACACAGAAGTAACGAAATGGTTAGCTGTCAAACGAACTGCCATACTGCGCTTACTTTGTGACTTTTATGATCAGTATACTCTGTAGAATCATCATCAATAGACCCACGCTTGAACAAAGCATCCAAGTTATTTACTTTGACTATGAGTCAGCCATTCGCGCAACTTATAGACGATGTTTTATCGCAGTATTGCGATAAAACAAAACTGCCGCATATGGAGTAAGACCAATCAGCACTACACAGACTCCACTACATACAGAAAAGAGCAGCGTTTGGTACGGATTACTGCTAGTGCCCTCATTAGACCTTATACCTTAGAAATCGTTACCGCACCATGATCAATGATTTTTGTTTGAAAATATGGATGACCTTGTTCCGCGCGAGAT
Organism: Cordilura impudica; assembly: GCA_963682025.1. Lineage (NCBI taxonomy): Eukaryota > Metazoa > Arthropoda > Insecta > Diptera > Scathophagidae > Cordilura > Cordilura impudica. Next base: position 208,340,707 of record OY821518.1, read on the forward strand.
GACATTTCAACAGTATGGCTCTCTGTACAACCATCGACTTATTGAAATAAAAATTTTGCAACAAGTTGATTTCGACAAATGGAACTGTCAATTATTTCCTGTGGGGCTACGTAAAGTCAATGGCTTACGGTGATACACCAGCAACAATTGCCACCTTGGAAGCCAACATTGTTCGTGTTTTTCGTGATAGTGGCCCAAAATTGGACGTCCAGAATGCGCTTCGTCATATATAGCCGCGGTGCCCATATGCCTAAAATGGTAATGCAATGTATTGATCTTTCGAATACATATTTTTTCCCATCAATATATGGTCATATTTACGAAATGAAGTATTTGAAGTATTCCAGTTTTTCGATTTCGATTTCTCCTCTTTCAATGCGTGGTAGCACAAGTCAATATCTGCAACATTTGTTGAATGTGTCTTTGTCGAATTAAAAAAAGCAACATACTATACGAACTTGTGAATAAGCTCTTTACAAAAAAATATTTTAAACGATTTCTTGAAGGACATTCTTAATGAGCGAAAGATGGGCACTTATAAGAAAATGGGTATACATTAATAAAATTTGTTAATTTAAAATGCCATGGCTTGATTATTCTGTTTTTTGCCGTTTGCATGGCACGTCTGCAGTTCATTTAATTCTAAACGCACTCAATTATTACAATTATTACCTAAACTATTTGGGACAAATTTTGCTAAGAACAATAGGTAATAAGTTACATGGATGAGAAAAATCACCTGTTCGGTCAAAATGTAAAATTTTGACCCCTCTAACTCGGAGAGTTCTTGACCGATTTTGTTGAAAAATTGTGTCTAAACTACTATCCAGTACGACTAACCTTGTCTTCCCGATCGGAAGACATCGGTTTCAAAAGTTGTGTCACTTGACATTAAATTCCCAATATATATATTGGTTTGTTGTTATATCCGTGCTTATGAAAAAATATGTATTTCTAAGTTTTTGTTGTTATATTTTGTTTTATATAAACAATATCATTTTTTTTTGTAGTTTTATATAAAAATTATAATTTTTTTTTTGTAGTAATGTTATTTTGCTATTCTTATGTGTTCTCCTTATTTGTTTGATAGTTTTATTAATTTGTCATTAGACAAGTTTATATTTGTAGATAAATTTGTATAAGTTTGAAACGAAATTACTAGTTAAATAATGTAATGCATAATGTTGTTTGAAATTGTTCCAGTATCATTAAGAATGGGACTAGTTAAGTGTCGAAATAAAATAAAAGTGTGTATATTTCTAGAATTTTTTAATAAAATTGAAAAAAAGAAACAAAAATAGTAGGTCGATTTCGAATGTCAACCGAACTTTAGTTTCATTGTCAAAAACCAACTCAACTGACATAAAAATTGCGATTAGGTAGGGCAACTTTCTTCTGTTGTCCAAAAGTTATCGATAATCCCATTTTGGCAAATACAAATAAGCAAGAAGTGATTCAAAATGAATTTATAAAATTCTCAAAAAATTTGAGTTTTTTTTGATTTTTCTATATAAGCCTTGTTGTTCTATGAATAAATCAAATTTTCTGTTCCTTATTTCTATAATTTCCTCAAGAACATTATATTTCTTTCTTTTCAAATCCTTGATGTCTTTTGATTTCATATGTTTTTTCAAGCGTTTTAAGTGTAGCCTTCACTTTGAGTCTGTATCCTCTAAATTGTTTATTTTCCTTGATATTTGCTGTGCATTCTCTTACTGTTCCACACCTTCTGTCAAGTTTGCGCCAAAAATATATCTTTGAGAATTTACTGTCAGCTGTAAAAGATCCGCTGCAACTTAAATCCTGTACGGGCCCCTGTCGATGATTATAAATTTCTTCTATTGTGGGACATTTTTTTTTTAAGTTTACCTTGAAATGTCTCTCTGTCATTTATCAGGTGTACGTATCGGTGGGCCAAAACTAAGTAATTTCTCAGAAATTCTCTTCTTCGGCATTTCCTTTTGTTTTATATTTTTAAAATTAGAATTAAATAAATATACATATATGAAAATTCAACAAAAATATACTTACTTTTCAGCTTTGCCCCATTTTTACTTTATAAAGATATTGGGTTAACTGAGGTTGGGTTGTCATTCATAATCGACTATATCAGTCAACTACAACAGACTTTTGCATTTTATATTTATTTTAGTTTTCTGCTTCCTTTTCGTGTGTGCGTGTTCCATTAATTTTAGTTAGTTTTGGCTACAATAAAAAAATCATTATTCCAACAGAAACAAAAAATCATGAAGAATAAAAAAATCACTTATCAACAAAAAAGGTCTTTAAGAATTCTATTGCATTTAGACGATATGTCTTTCCTAATGCCAGTCACTAGAATCGACATGCAAAAAGAATTTCACTTAAACTTCCATAAGAGGTCACTTACTCTAGAGTTCAATTTTCTTTTGTTTTTGTGCGTTCCTTGTATTATACGATTGAAACTAAAACATAACCTCAAGAATGTTGGCCCTCAGAGAGGGAGTGATATAAGTTATTTTTGTTGGAGTATGAAATTCTTGTTGTTTTCAGTCTCCTTTTAAGGTTAAGCACTTAGCTATCGAACAGTTGTTAGTTCGTTTCTCCTTTTGTTTCGTTTTGTTTACGAGCACATGTTTAATACTGTTGACAATGTATTCCCTTTACAACAATTGTTCCAACATTTTCACATGATTCTTCTTATATTTGTTTTATTCTTCTTTTTATTTTGAATTTCACTTGTATTTCTCTTCATTTGCCATCTTCAGGCAAGAGTACTCGTACCTATTGTTGTAAAGGTTATTGGTTTGTGTAGCTAGCGACAGCAAAACTGAGAAGAAGTCGGAGCAGTGGTTGGTATTCACAGTAAGAAACAAGTGAAGTTAATTTTTTTCAGTGACTTTTGTTGTGACTTTTATGCATGTCATTCTTATTGTTGTTTCCTTATCGTCTGGTTTTTTTTACTGACTTATTTTTATGCTGATACACATTAACAGCCATACAAATGACTCTGTTTCTTAATACTAACTAGTAATGGTCTGTAAAGTTATAGAAGAAAATATTTCTTGTTTGGAATGCAAGCGTTTTGAAAGTTTCTTAATGAAAATATCTTTTTTTTTTTAATTAAAAAAAATAAAAATAAATATATATAAATAAATCAATCACATGAAAAGAAGCTGCTGCTCTCTAATTGGTTGAGCTAAATCTAAAAATATCAGGTAGCTGTAAGGCGACTAAGATATTTTTTATAAGAAGATGTATTTTTCTAAGAAAAGGTACTTTTTTAAGAAAATGTTATTTGTTAAGAAAATGTACACCTTAAGATATGTAACTTTTTTAAATAAATAGTACTTTTCAATAAAAGGTACATACATATTTAGTTTTGAAAAGGCACTTTTTTCAAGAAATGCTATTTTTTAAATGTACTTTTTTAAGAGAAAATACTTTTTTAAGAAAAGGTACTTTTAACTAAAGGTATTTTCTTTTAGAAAATTTAATTTTTTGGAATATTTACTTTTTTGAGAAAATTTACTTTTTTTTTAAAAAATATAGGAAGAGGTAGTCATTTGTTTTTTCGAGAAATCTTATTATTTTCAGAAAAGTAAATTTTCTAGAAATGGTGCTTTTGAGGAAAAGTAAGTTTTTAGAAAATGTTTTTTTTTTTTACAAATTTTTTAAGTAAAGCTACTTTATTGAAAAGCGTTAATTCTTCAAGAAAAATGATCTCATTTTACAAAAAGTTATTTTTATCTAAGAAACTGTACTTTTTTGGAAGAGGCGTTTTTTCAAGAAAATTAACTTTTTAAAGAAAAGGTACTTTTAAGGAAAAGTGATTTTTTTTCCATTCTGATTAACAAATTACAAGATTACACAGGATCTAAGTGTTCACCACAAACATTCATATTTTCAAAGTAGTTCTATTTATATATTCTAACTTTTGGTCCTTGTTAGCCTTCGAGATATAAATTTGATTTTCTTTTGTGGTTTGTTGAAGTTTTCGAACATTGATAAAGTAAATTTTTAATCATCTTCGTTTGATGCAAAGAAATCTTCCGGACTATTCAAATGTTAAAAAATATGTACAAATGTTGCAGAATAAATTATAGTTTAAATGGCATACTTCTAGCCTTTTTCTCTATGTCGAATGAAAAACTATTCGAACGAAGCCAAGTCACTCGAACGTGAATTAATTTGGGTTTATCTATCTCGATAACGTTCGATCGGCTTTACTTAAGTGTGTCAATTTTCATTTCTTGTGCACATAAACAACACAGCGATGCCAGATCGAATATTTGGAGCAACTATTACAATTTCCTTTAAAAGTAACAAAAATACTACAAAATTTTTTGAAAATGAAAACAACCCTATTTGGCAGCAATCAGCTGTATGTATATGACAAATGAGCTAATGTAATTTAAATATAATAACAAACAAATCAAGGTTTTTTATTTCCGAAAGTGATTTTAGTTCTGAAAATTAATTATCTAGAATAAAATAAAACCAAAATTATTTTAATCTATATGTAAAAAAATAAAAAAATTTTATATAATAAATTTTAACTACATATATATAATATATATATATATATATATATATATATATATATATATATATAGTATATGTAATATTTATGTATGCTTTAGGAGTAATATATTTTGAAATAAATTGAAATTAAATTAAATAAAAAGACTAGTTTTCAAACAACCACCTTTTTTAACATATTGTCTACACCTAGGATGTTGTTTGATTTAATCATTTTTGAATTAAAAAAACCTTTCAAAACCCTTTCTATTCTCATTTCCGTTTGTTGAATTCACTGCTTGGGATTCAGCGCCGTCTGTAATTCTTTTAACGCATTCAGCTTGTGCTTCTGCAGCATTAGCCATTGGAGCGCAATGTTACGGCTCTCAACAGCGAACACCTTACCACTGGGTGCTGCAGCTGAAAACAAGCAAAAAGTTCGATAAATCACTTGCTCCAGTTCCTTTAAATGGACGTACTGATTGATTTTTAGCTATTTTCTTTTTATACGACACTTCAAATCTGCCCAGGTCTGTAAATAAAAGTCTGTAAATATGATCTGCTTGGGAAGAATGTGAGCCGCAAACATCTATAATATTAATAGGCTAGGCGATTTTTTGTTACCGATGTTTTGTTCTACCGTTTTATTCCGATTTTGACCAAACTTTTATTATTTGAAAGGTATTTCTTTTTCGCTGTTCACCAGATTTACAGATTTTTAAATTTTTTCATTTATTTTGGGTAAATTGCATTTAAAGTTTCTACTAACACATACATAAAATTATACATATGCTATGTGTGTGTTTATTAAATGTGTTTAATGAGTTTGTTGTCTTCACTCACAATAATAATAAGCCAAAAAAGTGCTGCGTTGTGAATTGGCTAGGTTGAAAAATAAAGTTGCCTAGAAATCGCACTCGAATTTCGAGTGCTAGAGTCTGTTATAAATATAAACACACTTAACTTTTTCCATTCAGCAACAGTACGCATAGGGGATGAAACGGAGTTAAGTTTTTTGGTTAAATTTTTCCATTCCTGCTCTGCTGAAAATTTGTTTACTCCGAACGCTGGAATTCCTCTGGCAAAATCAAGTCTTTCTTCCACATAGTTGACAAAGGTCTTCAGCTGGTCCATTGTTGATTTTTTAAATTGAAATTTAAAGTTCTTAATAAACTATAAATATTTGTATTATTTTGTACCTACTTTTTGTTATCCATTGCTTTTTTCAATTTTATTTTCTTTATCTATCTTTTTTTTTATTAATTTGTTGAAAAATATCAACATTAATAACCATTCGAGAACAAAATAGCAAGTGACTGATTTTCACATTTGCGATCGAAGGGTTAACATGCGTTTGAAATAGAGAAACCAAATTTTGTGAGAAAACGTTTATGTTTTCATTCGACCTGTCGTTCGAGTTATCGTTCGCATAGAATAAAGTTGGAGAAATGCAAATCAGATTTCTTTTGCTTAAATAGCGAACGAACGGGTTCTTTTGAGATAGACAAATAGGCTATTAAACGGATATTTTGTTGAGATAATTCATCCAGCATAAAAGCTAAAGTAATGTTAGTACTAAATTTGTTCAATTTATAACATTCATCACATTTTGAATGTTTTGAATTTTTGAGACAGCAACTTCAATTTATAAAAGTATACTTAAATCAGTTTTTAGATAAACTTTTGAAATCCCTTCTGTACCTAGAAAATCTATAAAGAAAAAAATCTGTGTATATCGAATTATCGATAATATTTAAAGTATTTGCCTACAACTTCAAAATGATTTTTTTATACTATTAATCGATTTATAGATTATAGATAATGCAGTCACTACTAGTAATTAATAAAGTTTTTTTTTTAGATTGGGAAATAATCTATAATATTAATAGGCAAGGCGATTTCTTGTGACCTATATACCTTGTACCTATATAGTTACCACCCGATTTTCACCAAAAATATTTCATTTGAAAGATATTTCGTTTTTAGGTGTCCATCAGACTTGCAGATTTTCACCATCTGCTCATTTAAAGTTGCAACTAACACATACATAAAACACGTACTGTGTGTGTTTATTATAAATATCAAAAGCCCTCTGTTGAGTTGTTAATTGGCTGAAATTGATTAGCATATCTTTAGGCTCTTATAAAAATATATATTAACAAAAAGCGCCCCGGTAAATGAGTAGGTAGCGTGCTCGCCTATCATGCGGGGGTTGTGGGTTCGATTCCCACCAGAGGCTTTGGTCTGTCGCTGGAAAAACCAGCCAAATGGTCTTTGTCACCCAGCTTATCCCTGCACCCAAATTAGAGTACAAATTTACTTTGCATTGTAATTAATATAAATAAATATATTAACAAACCGATTTATATATCTTCTGTGTATTTAATAAACAAATATTTTTTAATGAAATTTAATGAATTTTTTTAAAAGATGTTGAATAGCGAATTGGCTAAAATTGATTAGCATACCCTTAGGCTCTTATAAAATTATATATTAAATGAAAAAATAAAATTTCCTAAAACATGCACTCGAATTTCGAAGTCTGGGCTCTGCTAGTTAATGTTATTATGAACAATGCGTTTATTAAACTCATAACCCAGCAATAAAAAATATTACTTATTTCAATGCCCGAAAATGGATTCATAAGTGTAATGAGTTTATTGTACATTTACATAGCCTATAAATCTTAACATGCTCAAATTTTCCACAATATCCTTTGACTCTTTCCTGGACCGATTAAAGCTTATCTAGAAAGCTCCATTCAATAAATAACATTTGTTATTTAACTGCATGATTTACATGAACGTACTGGGAATAGGTTCGCCGTAAGAGGTTCAGGATTGAGAGGACTAATGGCTTTAAAAAATATATTTAACGAGTTTAATCGAATTTAGCATCAGAAAAAGTTAAAAATACACCAAATATTATAAAAATACTAGCAATAGATAGAATTGCAGATAATTAAGGTTGGACTGTAGTAAACCTTATTATTTCAAGTAGGAGATCCTACAATGAAAGAAATTAAATTTCTAGAAATTTGTCGATATTCACTTTGTCATCAAAATATTTAAACAAAAAACGTTAATTTAAAGTGTGTTGAAGTTTTTGTGACAACATTCGCGTGTTCGAAAATGGCTCTGGTGTATTTGTTAATATTTTCTTGACTTTGTTTACCAATTTTTTCAGTAAGTAAAGCGTCAAAACATGGATAGAAATGACAAACACAAACACAACAAGTAAGAAAATTATAGTCGGTCTAGACCGACTATATGATACCCTATACCATGCGTTTAGAGACCCTATATCTCAGACCCAACTAACTGGATATAGAAAATAAGCATAAACCAAATTTGAGTGGGATTTTTATTAATTTTTTCGGCTGCAGATATGAAAAAGTTCATATCGGATGCTATATCTATATGGGGACTAGGCCCAAAAATGGACTGATCCTGACCATGTTTGGTAAGGTCTCTTGTATTTTGCAAAAATATATACAAACAAAATTTGAGAAGAATCAGTGCAATATTTTAGTTTTTTGATAGACTCTATATGGGGCCTATGACTAAGAGTTGTCCCATAGAGATAATTTTTGGACTACTGATTAATGGATGTAATAAACACATACAAACCCAATTTGAATAAGATTTATATGATAATTTGTATCTTATGGCAATTTAAGTCGATTTCATAGGGGTCACTTGTATGGGGGCTAGGTCTGAACATGGACCGATTCTCACCAATTTCAATAGCGTTCATCCCATGGCCGACAAAAGATTAAATACCAAATTTCATCAAAATATATTCATATTTGCGACCTGCAGTTTGATTATAAGCTTTACATGGACACACAGACGGACGGACGGACGGACGGACATCGTTAAATCGAATCAGATAGTGATTCTGATTCGATCGGTATAATTAAAGATGGGTATAGGTCAAATATTTTTGGTTGTTACAAACAGCAGCACAAAGTCATTATACCCAAACCACATAGTGGTATAGGGTATAAAAAAGAACGAAAACTAAACTATTTACTACATATACAAACATAATTACGTACATATGAGTATATGGAATTGGAGAATAATAAACTGGAGTATAAACTGAAGGAAAAATAACTACAGCCGCCATATATTTTTACGTTTTAGTTCTATAAATTTGCACTGGTAATTATCGATTGGAGCGGAATAAATTTCGAAAAATAAAAGAAATAGGCAATAAGATGAAAAGTTGAGCAAATTAAAATTTCTGTTTTGAAATTAATTTGTACATACTTACATATATATATGACACTAGTATGTGTGGGGTACTTGGGTCGCTCGATGAAATATATTCAACATACTTTTTCAAGAAATTGTATTTTTTAAATGCACTTTTTGAAGAAATGGTACTTTAAAAAAGCTTTTTTCTAAAAATTATTTTTTTTAAGAAGGTACTTTTTTAGAAAAGGTTCTTTAGGAAGAAAATTTACTGAAAAAAATACAATTTACTGAAAAAAACAAAGGGTACTTTATTAATAGCTAATTTGGTTTTTTGATAAAACGTGCTTGTTATACCCTGCACACCACTGAGCAGAGGGCATACTTATATCAGCTTGTCAATCATCTGTAACTCATAGAAATATAATCCTGAGACCCCACAAACTATATATATTCTAAATAATTATAATAGGAAAAGTCCATCTAGCGATGTCCGTAGGTCTGTCTGTCTGCCTGTTGAATACGTTCGACCGTTGTCCCCAATAGGTCGAGTGGATCATATTATTTAGGCTTGGAATGTTCATCATAATCTGCAGCAGTTGTAGCATATTTTTAAAAAAAGAACCTTTTTAAGAAATCACCCTTTTAACATTTTTTTAAAATTATCTTCTTTTAAAAGTAGTCCTTTAAAATAAAAGTAATCTAAAGGTCGCAATTATACATATATATACATATATATCTAGATCAATTTGGTATATAAAGGGAATATTTTCATGACTGTATATGGTGACTTTAATTTATTACCTGTTTCCTGTTTGTTATTAAATGTATCCTTAAATTAACATATTACTTGCTAATTTAGATGCAAATTTTTTAAAATTTGCTTTTTTATATTAATATCTGGACATTTTTAGCGAAGAATCACATGATGTTTTTCTTTGAATTATCGTACGATTTCTAAGTTGGCAAAACATTCTTTTAAGGTTCTAAACTTTGGGTATATTTATATCGCCGGGACTTATAGATTTTCTACTCTAGTAAGGGAAAAATAATGAAAAAATTCAGATAGTAATAAATTCCTTCTATAGAAGATACGATCATTGTTTTTTAAAAAAAGAAATATTAATGAAATTATATATTAATCATACAACGCTACAAAATAGTGATATTTATTTGTACAGTAATATTATATTTATACTGATTTCAGAGCGATAGAGGCATTACTTCATTGAACAAATTTAAGGACATAAGAAAGCCCCTTAATCGGAAGTTCTTTATTTCATACCTTATAATATACAATACTTTTGATTTGTTTAAATAATCTGATCAATTTCTTTCACCAACATAAGCCATGACAATTTTTTAACACTGGTGGAGATCTGAAATACTTTTATTTGAATTTCGCTTAGTATATTTATATTTATATAAGTAATAATTTTTCTTGTTCTCTCCGAAATGAAAAAAACTCATATATATATTAAGTTTTTTTTTTTTATTCATATTAACAAAGACTTTATTATTTTCGCAGCGAAATAAAAGCAAACAATTGTCAGTGAGTAAAACGAGTGTGTGTAAAGAATGTTGTATAACAACAAAACAACAAAAGTTTTATTCTGAATTGTTTAGGGAAAGGGTGAGTTATTTGTAGACAGTCTTTATTGTTATGCGAATATGGCGTTGACTGCGCGGGATGGGAATGTTGATGAAGTAAAAGTTGTTGCTTATAATGGTTTTTTTATTATTTCGGACAAGTGTGTAAAGAGAATATTTTCATGCATTATATGCTTAAAGCTGTTTTGAAATGGATCGCTTTGTGATTTTATGAATGAATAGGAATGATTTCGAATAAATGTATTAAAAGTTTTACTTAAATGTATTAAGGTAGCTTCAAGATACGATGAAAATATAAAAAAAATCTGAATTTACAGACAAAACCATATTATTGGATCAATTTGTATTCTCTCGAAAAAACAATTTAGATTACTCAGACGCTCTGTATTCCATTTTAAGAATTTATTTGGTATATGTTGCATTCGCATACATACAGAAAAATGGCATATATTCTTAAAAAAAAGGAATCTGAGTTTTCCAAGACAATTTCTTATAGTCGCAAAGCATGTGAATGTCTTTACTCCCATCATAAAAATATATCGTTCCTAAAAAAAAGAGCCGAAAGTTATATAACTCAGTCTATAAATTTTTCAAGATAATTAAGTTCATGTACCATGGATTATAATCTTAGCTAGACAATTGCACATAACTCTTTTAAAATTTTCTGGTCTTTAGGAGGGTGCTCCATCTTGCAGAAAGCAATATTAATACTGTTCGTCTAACTGATGTTTTCCCAATTTGTTCGATATTTGATGATGGTATATGCTGATTTTGAAATTGTTTTTTTTCTTTTGATTCCAAATACGTTTTTCATTTGGTTTCAACATTTATTTTAGACTAGATATTTAGCACGAAAAAAATCTAGAGAAAATAGCTTAAGTTTACGACTTAGCCATTAAAAAATTGAACTTCCACTAAGCACGTTTGCAAAAGAAAAAATTTATTTGCTTATAAAAGGCATGCATTTGAAATAGCAAATGCAATCTTCTAAAAATCGCATAATAAATCTAAAACTTGATTTTTTTTTTTCAATTTCAAGACGTGCAGATCGGACTATTGCGACACTGGATCTTACACTTTAGTGCGCAAAATTTTAACCAAATCGGACATTGCTTTCTGGACGCGCATTGAATTCAAAGTTCAAATATTTATTTATGTATATGTAAAAATTATCAAAAAAAAAAATTAAATTTCACAAAAATTTTGATATCAATAATTGCGTTTCAATAAAATTAGTTTATAAACCATAATCTAGAGTAAATTATTTTTCTAATAAAATGAAAACACCAAAAGGATGTAGCCTAAAAGTTGAAAAAGTATGAAAAATTAAATTTTTCTTCAAATCCGCTGAAATAAAAACGCTGCACTCGCCAAACTAAGAACAGGATACTTACAATATTTGGATTTTTTAATCACATATATTCGGTTTATAAGATCTAAAGGTCCAATCGTTGATTTCGGTAAATTCCTTGAACAAATTTTTTTAAAAATTAAAATTGCAGATTTTGAAATAGTGCTAAAAATACGTACCGGCATAACAATAGGCAAGATGCAAAATTCTTTACATAAGATCATTTTGGGATCAGGGAAATGGAAAAATGTTGTTGTTGTAAATTATTTCATTGTCTTTAAAATTGTTAGCTCGATTTTCTTAATCAAGTGGCTCATTTATTGTCTGGGGAACTTGATATAACTTTGTTTTTCAACCGATAACAGATTTTGTTATTTTATTAGAAAGATAATTTACCCTAGATTATGGTTTATTAATTAGTTTAATTGAAACGCAATCATTAATATCAAAATTTTTGTGAAGCATGATTTTTTTGATAATTTCTTCATATACATAAATGCATATTTGAAATTTGAACTCAATGCGCGTCCTGATATCATTGTCCGATTTGGCTCAGATTTCGCGAACTAAAGTTTTAGATCCAGTGCCACAATAATTCGATCCGCACACCTCAAAATTCGTTCAAACAATTTTTTCATACAAACCGCTGTCACCTTACTGACCCATACAAACGGTTATCAAATTTGAAATGAGTGTCCTCCAATTACACTGTGGAACAAATTCAGGTTAGCAAAAGTTAGGTCGATTCTGAGAGTGAGGGGTGAAAATAGAGGCTAAATTAGAAGACCCGTATCGCGGCGTTTGTTTGTGTTAGTTCGAATTTTTTTTTAATCGCCCTTCGAACTTTGCAGCTGGAAAACGCAAGTTTTGTATTATGATTCTTTTCTTTTCAAATGAAACTTATTGAAGAAAATGACAAGCATATTATAGATCGAACAGAAAGCAAAAAAGACTTAGTTTTGTAGAAAATATTTTCAAAAAGCGTGAAAAAAATAATTTTTCCAACATTTTGCTTCATAAGCACCACAAAAATTTTTTAATTGTTGCACAGGTCTCTAGCAATAATTTGGCTTTTACAGATTGAAAAAATATCAATTAGTCGACGAGTTATAGTCAAAAAAACCATATAAACAATATGCTGAAAGTCGGCATTTGACTGCAAAGTTCGAAGGTCGATTAAAAAAAAATTTGGAACTAACATAAACAAACGTCGCGATACGGATCTTCTAATTTAGCCTCTATTTTCACCCCTCACTCTCAGAATCGACCTAACTTTTGCTAACCTGAATTTGTTCCACAGTGTTATCGAACACCAGTAAATTGAGGCTGGCTGGCCAATCTGTGTTGAGCTCTTTAACATATTAACATGACATTTAAAGCCTTTCTAGATGCGTTATATAGACTGTATTTATACCCTATACCACTATGTGGTTTGAGTATAATGACTTTGTGCTGCTGTTTGTAACTACCGAAAATATTTCACATAGACGCATCTTTAATTATACCGATTGACTCATAATCACTTTCTGAGTCAATTTAGCGATGTCTGTCATAAACTGCCATAAATTGCCTTAGGATCCAAATTATCATATAGCTCTCAGTCAAATTGGGTTTGTATGTGTTTATTATATTCAATAATCAGTAGTCCAAATATAATCCCAATAGGACAATTCTTAGTCATAGGCCCCATATAGAGCTGCTTCCCAATCTTCACTTAAATCTATCACAAAACAAAAATATTACACAGATTTTTCTCAAATTTGGTTCGTCTATATTTTTTCTAAATATAAGTGACTTTACCAAATATGGTCAGGATTGCTCTATTTTTCGACCTAGTCCCCATATAAATATAGCATCCTGTATGAACTTTTTCATATCTGCAGCCAAAAAAATTAATAAAATTTGGTTTATGCTTATTTTCTATATCGAATTAGTTGTACCGAAAGATAGGGTCTCTAAACCATGGTATATACTGTAATTTTCTTACTTGGTTTCTCTTATTTTAAGCACCATTGATGATAAATTTTGAAGCAGAATGTTCCAAAATATTTATTAATTTTTTATAAGGTACTGCGCATAATCAGTAACTTTGTACGAGGCTTGGCGGATCAATAAACAAAAATTTTTAGACATAAAAAAAAAATTAATCTAATATATATAAAAATGAGTTGGCGTGTGTTTGTGACAGCATAACTAAAGAACGGAGTGACGGATTTGGCTGATTCGTTTTTAAATTTGTTCACTGTTGTCCCCGAATGGTTTGTAGACAAAAAAATTTCCATAATTTTACATATATTTTTGCGAACAAAATCGCAATATTGATTGCCTGCTCATACTACACGAGGTTATGATACGTTTTGTGCAAAAAAAAAACATATTTTGCTAAGAATTTTTAAAATTCTCATTTTTTAAAAAAAATTTTTTTACCATCAACTCTTATCTGAATATGAGTTGTTATTAGCAACTATAAGATCGCAAAATCACATTGCACTTGCCCTCGCATCCTCAGGTATTGCTGCAACTTTATTGGATGGCGGTCGAACTGCGCATTCGGCACTTAAAGTGCCATTGAACATGCAGATTAACGACCAACCAACATGCAACATATCGAAGACATCCTGAATGGCAAAAGTCTTGCAACAATGTACAATGGCACACAAAAAATCATTGCAAGCTTTGCAAATAACACTACAAGATCTGCTAGATAATCGAAATCTTTGTGGTGGTGCCCTGATACTGTTGGCAGGCGATTTTCGCCAAACATTACCGGTAATTCCACGGTCAACTGCAGCTGAACAAATTAATGCATGTCTAAAATCTTCCAATTTGTGGAGACATGTTACAACGCTAAAACTCACAACAAATATGCGAATCCAACTGCAAAACGATCCCTCAGTAGATGTTTTTTCGGTGCAATTATTGGATATTGGAAATGGAAAAATTCCCATCAACGTTACGACTGCTTTAATAAAGTTACCTAATGACTTCTGCCATTTCACTGAATCAAAAGAAGAGCTAATTCATTGTGTGTTCCCCAACATTTCGCAGCATTACAGGAATCACGATTGGCTAGGAGAAAGAGCAATATTAGCCGTTAAAAACAAAGACGTCGATGAGATAAATGCAACGATTCAAATGGCCATTGAAGGACTAATAGTGTCTTACAAATCAATTGACACTATCAAGAATCAGGAGGATGTTGTGAATTATCCAACAGAATTTTTAAATTCAATCGAGTTGTCAGGTTTGCCGCTACATGATCTACAGCTGAAGGTTGGATCCGTAGTTATAATGATGCGTTATATCAATCAGCCTCGACTTTGCAATGGCACAAGACTTATTGTCAAAAAACTTATGAAAAACGTCATTGAAGGAACAATTCTGAAGGGAAAGTACAAGGGGGAAGACGTACTGATCCAACGAATACCAATAATTCCGAATGATTTGCCTTTCGATTTCAAACGCCTTCAATTTCCAGTTAGACTTGCATTTGCAATAACCATTATTAAGGCGCAGGGACAGTCTTTAAAAATTTGTGGCATCAATTTGGAGTATCCATGCTTTTCTCATGGCCAGCTCTATGTGGCATGTTCTCGAGTAGGCAAACCATCGGCGTTATTTGTTTACGCTCCCGACAGACAAACAAAGAACGTTGTACATCTGAAAGCGTAGCAGTCATTTAAGATCTCAATTAAATTGACTTTATTAAAATAATCATTAAAAACTTAACAAAAATAATATTTAAAGCATTCTTTTAAATAAACATAATTTTGTAACACAATTATTTTCTCAATTTAAATATTTAAATACAGAACCATCTATCCTGAAAATTATTATATTTTTAATTTACCACCTTTGAAGACAGGACGAAATTTGCCGGGTCAGCTATTGTATATATTACAGCACTTGAATAAAATGAAAAAAAAATTCTGTCTCATTACAACTACAATTCAGGGGTAGCGAAGCGCACCGGGTCAACTAGTTATATAATATATTTCATCACCTGCATGCCAAGAGAATTTCTTTGTGTAAGTTGTGTTTGGTATCAAATTTGTAAAATTAAACTAAAATTATGAGCGAAGGAGATACAAATTAATATAAAAATTTTTAAAATAAATATGCAGTATATATATATTAATATATTAAGATATTAATACCGAGTGTGAAATTTGTCATAGTTATAGATCATATGGAGGAAAAGTGCCGAATGATAAAATTTATGTATAATATGTGTTAAAAATATATTATATTAAATTAAACATGTGTTAAAAATATATTATATTAAATAAGATAAAATATTTCTAATAAATAATAATAAGAACCTAAAGGTATGCTAATCAATTTTAGCCAATTCACAATTCAGCGCCTGATTTCATAAAAGAGTACATTTTAAGCGCCCTGTATTGAATTGTGAAATGCCTAAAATTTCTTCCCATTAAATTTTTTTATTAACAATCCCATTTATATTTCTTCTGTGTGTTCATAAAATATTTTTAATGAAATTTTATGAATTTTATTTAAGTATTCATAAATTTTTTATATATATGTAGATTAAAAAAACATTGAAAGAAAAAAATTGGATGAAAAAATAAAATTTCTGCTAGTTATCTTTGAATTGGGTTTTCCATTTTAATAACCGAATTTGGAATTGATGGAAATTACAACTTTATTGTCTTAACAGCAAATATTTTATCCTTTATATTGCCCTTCTTTTGAAGTTGTGGTGCTTCCAGATTATGAAACTTCAATTAGGATTGAAAAGCTTAGTTCAGAATTCATTTATAAAAACGAAAACTCTTAACGCACAAGTTTGCAGAAAAGAATCCTTATGCTGTTATGCTGCCACAGCCTTAAAAACATCACAAAAACAAAAAATGCTTTCAAGAAGAGCAAAGGGGCTGGCAGTTACTTAAATTTTGTGCTAGACTCATATCAATTATACCGATCGACTAAAATGCGCTTTATGAGAGTTCAGTCCTTGTTCCCATACAAATGATCACTACGAGGTCGGCTTAAATGGCCACAAGATTCATATTGTCATAAAGGTATTGATCAAATTTGTGTATATATGTCCCGCGGGACAATTTTTAGTCATAGTTGGCATCAAAAGCTACTTCCCTTACTTACTTACTTACATTTATCGCATTTGGTTTAAGACCATCTCTCGAAACTTATGGTATAGGATTTCGTATAATCGGTATAAACGGACTATAATTTTCTTACTCCTTCATAAATGAGTGACTATATCAAATCGGGTTGCTGGCCGCTTGCTAAGAAAATGTCTCAGAATATTTGTTAAGAAAGTCCAGGCATCCACCAGGAATGGCCCCAAAATCCATGCTATGGTAATAAATTAATGGTGGTTTCAAAGTAATCAAACTACAGATATATGATTATTATAAGGTTCAGACCTAGCCCCATACGAATGATCCTTTCAAGATCAATTTAAATTGATATACGATCCATGTTACCACAAAGATCACTGTAAAATTTTCTGCGTAAGTATATTATTATTACACCCATACTTTTCAATTCAATTATATATTCTTCCTTTATTTACATATATTAACAAATTTTGATATTTACATATGAGATCTTATCTTTACATATAGATATTCCAACAAATAGTATATAGGATCTTAAGATATTAAATAGTTTTTACTTTATTTTTTAATGATTTTTAAAAGAAAATGGGAGGAAAAAAATCTTTATAAGTATGATTTAATATATTCAAATACTATCTGAAAATATTTATATGCTTATAGGAGGTTTATTAGAAATAATAGACCTCTTCTATATGCACATAATTTTTAATTTGGTGATTTCTTTTTTAATTTTACGTTATTTCTCTACATTCTCTTATCAGTGGGTAAGAGGAATTTTCAATTTTGGCAAAGTAATTGTTATTAATCCCTGTTATGAAATCGATAATTTTTTCATAACCTGTTTCTTCATGAAGAAGATTTGTAGGATACCTCCAGGGCTTTTTATTTATAATTTTAAGACATTTGTTTTGTATAATTTGTAAGCGTTTTAGGTGGCAGTTGGCAGCGTCACTCCAAACACTTTTGAAGAGTAGATTTTTGTTTTTGTCGTTTAGAAACGACCTTCTATTTAGTAGTGGCCATAATGCTTTAAATGATTTTATTGCTTTTTGACACGATGTCATAATATGTTGTTTCAATGTAAGCTTTTTGTCCAAGACAACTCCGAGATATATGACATTGTTAAGTATATTTATGGTATTATTTCCAATAAGAAGATGACGTCTTGGCAGTCTTTTGAAAAATTTTTTGAATGGGAAAATTATTGATTGGGTCTTGTTAATTTTGATTTTCCATTTGTGAAAATATTTACTGCAATTACAAGTCCCTTTTCCATTTTCTTCAGGAGTGCACATGTAAGTTTGTTTGAAGAAATTAACTCAGTATCATCTGCGTAATAAGCAATTTTCATATCGGGTAAAGCAATGGCGACAAGACTGATCCTTGAGGTAACCCCGCGCTAATGGTTTTTGGAGATGATGTTTCATTATTAATCTCAACTTTAAAGCTTCTGCCGTGAATGAAATCTGAAATAAGTTTGCATAAGTATTTTGGTATATTTGCATCAAGATGTTTAAATACTAGGACATTATGCCAAACGGTGTCAAGCGCTTTTTCAGTATCTAATAATATTAGACCCGTTGAACCTTTATTATTTTTATTGGTGATTATTTGGTTTTTAATTCTGTTTATTTGGTGAGTAGTGCTATGCTCTTTTTTTAATCGAAATTGTTCTTTAGCAACAATAGAATTGGTTATTACAAAATCACTAAGACGAGAATGCAGTATTTTTTCAAACATTTTACATAATTACTTCATAGACTAATAGGTCTATAGCTATTTGGGTTATTTTTGGCTTACTATGTTTCTTGATAGCTATAACCATAGCATTTTTGAAATGGTTTGGGAAATAATAGAGTTTGATGCAGCTGTTAAAAATTATAACCAGTAATTTTAGAGCTTTGACTGGTTGTTTCTAAAAGAGCAGGTTGGGAACATTGTCAAAACCAGGAAATTTGAGGGTTTTATTGATGAGACAATATTCATTACTTCTTGTAGAGATGTATAAATTGCTGATTAAGAATAATGATTTTCCTTCCTGAAATTATTTACTGTTGTATTCATTACTGTATCCGCTGGACAAATGTATTTGCCAGGATTTCAGCCTTATCCTTATCAGATGTTATTTTTGTATTTCCAACTTTAAAGTGAGAGATTTAATTTTTTCCTATTCCTCGCATGTTCTTGCTTATTTTCCAAAATCATTTATCACCTGGTGTTAAATTGAATAATAATTGACACCATATCTTATTTCGTTCCGTATTAATACTTTTATCAATCATGTTACTTAGAAACTTAGTGCATTGATTATAAAAAGTTTGCTCGGCTTCTTCTTAGTTTAATACATTTCACAGTACTTTCTGGTAATTTGTAATTATTTTGTTGAGCTATGCTTGCTTCGAAAACTACATTTATAAATTTCCTGATTAATTACTACCTTGGTATTGTATATATCCAAATTTAACTTGATTTTATTGTCTAAAAAATTCATATAAATGTTCCAGTTGGTTGCACTATAATCATAATAATTGAGCTCAAACCTGCAAGGCCATTGATCTCTTAAGTGTACATATAATGGGGCGATGGTCTGATGGTATTTCGTAATCCATTGTTTTTACGTTTATATTTAAAGCGGAATTGCATAAAATAATATCGACTGTGGGTGCTTCGCGATTGTGTTGTTGGGGAATTAGGGTTGGACTATTAGGATAGTGAATGAAAAAATTGCTTGATTACTGTAGGTTATTGAGTGCGATTCCGGCAGTATTATTTTAACGGCAATTCCAAGAACAATGTTCGGCATTTAGGTCACCAAAAACTATATATTCTTTGGTGGAAGGTGTTAAGTTCAAGATATCAGCACAGAAGTTACGGGTATATTTTTGTGAATATAACGAAGATACAACAATAGGTCTATTATTTATAATAACTTCAATTGAGATGTTTTCGATTGATGAGGTGTTTGATATAAAGAGGTTTTTATGTGCGACAGATTTATGAATTAACAGAGCTACTCCTCCTCCCCTTGCGTCTGTTCTGTCACATCTATATAAATAATATTTTTAAAGTAGGGTCTATGATTTTCTGAAAAAAATGTTTCATTCATAGGCGCTATTTTAATATTTTGTCGTTCAATTAGTAGCTCAAATTGTTTCAAGTTAGAAAAGTTTGAAATGCCATTAGCATTCAAGTGAGTTACACCCATAAATTAATGCTCAAAAAATAAACTTTCTAGGTCCATTCTTTAGCATATTGTCCATATAATGCTGTTTCTCGAGTTCACTTAAATCTACCAAAACACAAGAATACTACTTTTGACATACACATATAAGTCGTCTCTTTATCGAAAAATAGCTTACGATATGAACTTTTTCATATCTGTGGCAACAAATTCGAAATAATACCACTAAAATTTAGTAAATGATTTTTTTTTCTATAGCCTCTTAGTTGGACCTATAGTATGGTCAGTCTAGACCAACTATAATATTCTAAAGTTTGTAAGATTTAACTTTTTCAGGCACATTGCACTTAATGCTATAACTAATATGCAAATTTCGATTTTTGTTTTTAATGGTACGTGGTAGAGAAGAAGAGAGCATACATTTCATAAATTTATAACTACTCTGTATTCTTAATCAGACCGATTTCTGACATTTCAGCTTTCATCAAAGATTGTATTAGACATTTTAATAATAGTTATATTATAATTGATTAGATTGATTCAATAATGAAATTTTTCACATAAACTCGTACTTTCACTTTTTGGTCATGCGCATTAACACACTCACTTAAGTCAGGCTAACGAGCAGTGTGGTTAAGAATCAGTTTTATACCATACAGCTTTTACTTCGTATTAATATCAGAAGATAAATGCTGTCAAACATACAATCGGTATTTTTGAATTTAGAATATTTATGCATTTATACTTCTAATTTCCACCACTTTCAGTTTTTAACTTGTGTTATTTGATTTTAATGAAATTGTTATTTAAATTTTGTTTTTTTTTTAGTTTTTAGATTTCGCGATACATAATTCTTAGTTCCCAATATTTATTTGATTGGCCTCAATTCCTGTTTGATATTGTTTAGATTCGATAGTATAGTTTTTCCGTAACAGCCTTATATTAAGATCGTTGCATGCTGTTCAAGAACATATCCATAGAAGTTCTTATTTTGGATGCAGCGCAAATGCGATTCTTTGAGAATGAATTTTTTTTTTATTCGGAATACTCAATTATTTTATTCACTGTACGAGTGCATCTAACAATATTTAAACTTACTTAAACTTTTACAGCACTTCAATTATATTATATACTGTACACCACTATGTGAATAATCAGGGTAATATAAGTTTTAGCTGATGTTTGTAATGATCTAAAATAATTTACCTAGATAGACATTTTATTCTATTGATTCAAAATCTTTTTTTGAGTCGATATGGCAATGACTGAACATCCATTTTTCTGATGTAAACCATGTTATCAAACTAAATATTATATGTTTGATTTAATTTGTTCGATATCGTTTAAAATGTGTAATCCATCTGTGCTGGTGTAAGATGACCTTAAATGACTTGGCCATAAAAGAATAATAAAAAAAATTATTTCACTTAACGCAGCCTCCCGATATTATCTTAAATAGGTCGCGAAACATTCAAAGCGAGCTATTTACATTGGTTTTCATATGTTTTCGTGAAAATTTGACCACCAAATATAGTTAAGATCGATCCCATTTTTGAATTTGGCTTCTATTTAAGAGTTCCGTTATGAACTTAAACATATCTCTAAGCAACAAATACATGATAAATCTATTCTAATTTTGTTAATTAATGACCTTACCCACTATGTTCGGGATTCGGCCACATGGTGTTCAGTATCGATTAGTCAGCTTAGTCTCACATAATTTTCAATATTTTTTTAATTTATCGTTCAACACTTTTCTTTGTAGATGTATCTTCGAAATGTCAAAACACAAAACTTTCATATGCGAAGAAAACTTTTACTGTTAAATTATAACGCTAATATTGATTTACTTATATTAATACAATAACATACCCAAGTAATGATATTAGGTAGAAAGAGCTTTATTAAAGCAAAGAAAATACAGCAGTTATCAAACCAACGGATTTTTGTGCTTTAGAGTGCTTCTTGCGGCAGCTAAAGACAATACTGATCTACGTGCGGTAGAGTTGTTTCCTAAACTTTGAAACTAAGAACATCATTATACGAACTTGTGACATGTTTACCACCACTACCAAAGAAATAAAAAACAATTATATTGTAGGCCGAGTTGTTAAACCTTATACTTCTCCGCGTCATGAAATGCTGATGGTGCTGATGTTTAAAATTACTACAAATACTTGATACCGACCGACCATATTCATTTTCTGTGTCAATTTAAATATGTGTCCCTGTATATGTAAACCCACCTAGTGTGTCAAAACAAGTTTCCCCCTCTGTGTTGCATTTTCATTGTGTGTGATTTATTACATAATTGAATTTTTACATTACTTTCCGATGTGTTTGAGACTTGCGAGCGGTTTCATAGGAAAATTGAAGCTATTTTTACATAAAATCCAAAAAAAGGCGAATTCAACAACTAGGTGGGTTTTCTTAAGCAGGGTCACATATGTCCGTCCGTCCGTCTGTCTATTCATTTGCTTCTCCATGTAAAAATGGTCATCAAAATTCAGATCGCAAATTGAAAGATATTTCTATTAAATTTAGTTTGTGACCTTTGGTCTAAAATTGACCTAACATCCAGATCATCATATGCATAAACATATTGATGTGTTTCTAACACTTAGTACATATTAGTCCCTAAAGCGGAATACGAATTCTTATGGCCCACAAGATTATTAAGAATACTTTTAGATTGCCGGGAGGTCGGTATTGGATCGCTGAGATCGATTTTATCCCAAAACTTAGGTTAAGGAGCATACATTATATAAAGGAAGTGGCAAAAATTATTGACTTAAGGGGCTCGTTGGTGGTCTTAATTGTAAAAAAAGTATGTCTGAAGTCTTAATTTGTCGCGAAATGGGCAATAGTTGGACATAAAATGAAATGCGTAAGTAGCCCTTCGAAATGACTTTCATCGGAAGCATGAAATTTCCGTAGTATGTTACAAATTTCATATATAGACGGATTTGAATGGGGAAAAAAATAATTTTGTTTTAATTTTTGATATATGACGGCTATTAAGAAGGCCTATCTGGCTAATATTGCAGTTTGAACTTGGGAATTACTGAAAGTTCCCGTTGAACTAACAATTTTCACCGCGATTAATTTCCTTTAGAAGGCTAGTACTTTTAAGAAGTGATTAATCTAGTTCTGTGAAAATAAATCACGAGGAACAAAGTAAAAGATTTCAGGTGTATATACTTATTATTATTATTATTATTATTTTTTTTTTTTTTGATAAAATCGATTTCAAAGATCCCGTAGCGACCTTAGAAAATCTGAGAAAATCTTCCGGTCCATAGCAATTCATATTCAATTTTAGGAGTTGCAAAAAAACGTTTTCAGTGAAATGCCCTAATAACTATTCCTGCTTCCCAAACCTCGCTTAAATCTTTCAACAGGCAAAAATGCCATGCGAATAGAAAAAATTTGATGTCTCGTACTGTAATCAATTGAAAAGGTTAGTGTTTTTGAACATCTGTTACAAATGTCATGCAAACTACTTCATTGTTAACTACTAAAAGTGAATTTGGCGATATTAAAAATGTGCGATTTTGTACAACAAAGGCGTTCAATTCAATTTTGTTTGTTGAATGAAAATTTTGGTCAAAAAACATTACCCAGCTTGCAAAAATTTTCAGTTACCGCACATTGTGGAAAATCCTTTTTGAAAGATGTTAAAAATAATTCCAAGAAGCCAGAGAAAGCGTTGGGGACAAAAAGAATCCCGGACGAGAAAAAAAACATCAGCTGATGAGGAACATGTCACGTAACTAAAATAGTAAAAATCGCTGATTGATAATTGGAGATCTTACTATTAACATTTCAAATATTGTAGTCCTCATTATTATTTCTGAAATATGGGTCATAGGCAAGCATCTACCGAATATCATTCAAACAACATATCATTCATTCAACACTGAAAAGATAAATTTTAGAATGTGATAATTTTGAAAATTGTAGCTCAGGAACTAATAAAAGCTCTTTCATTAGATTCAGAACCAAATGTAGAGAAGACTATCGGGAATAAAATTTTTTATTTGTTGAATTATCAAATATTCTATAGAAATCTTGTGTTAATAATCTCTGACCTTACACAATAAAAACGTTTGGTAAATGTTATTGTGAATAATGTCTCAATATCTTTATCAGTGAGTTTTTATAAGTTTTTATCTTTTCGAGGCTTTCTGTTTTTAGGAGCTGTTATCTCTAGTTATAACATAAAAAATGCCGATGCATTCCAAGGAATGGAGAGACTACCTCCTACTACTTGTACCACGTGGACCATGCAAATTTCGCATTCTGATTATGCTATAAATAAAAAACTCATAACTTTCTCATTCGAGTGTTTTTATTCGAAAGCAAAATCCTTGCGGTTAATACGATTATATTCAATCAACTTCCTCGGCTGTCCTTGCAGTAGTCCATAGATCAAATCAATTTTTCGGTATATTTTTGACAGTATGTAGCTGCATTTTACCGATGATTGCACTGATTTCTTTTTTCAGAGTCACAAATCGAATCTGCACTGTGGCCACTGTACATCGTCAAAATGACCTGCCTCTCGAAACAACGATTGTTCCGCGGCTTTTTTACGCAGCGTGCCATCTTGTTGAAACCAAATGTTGTCCAGATTCATATCTTCGAAAGTGGGCCACAAATGACCAGGTAGCATTGCACGCTAGCGATTAATGCTCACTGGCCCAATGATACCGCCGGCCCAAAAACTACACCAAACAGAGCATCTTTCAGCGTGCATTGGCTTTTTAGCAGTCATGTGTGAGCTTTCCGTGTTTCAGATGCGAAAATTTTCCTTGGTGACAGAAAAGTTGATTTTTCGGTGAAAATGCTCATCTTCATTTTGAAAAAAAGTCTTCAGTATTTCCCAAAGTTGCTCAAGCGGAGGTCGACCCATTTCGTAAACCACATATACAGGGTGGGCCAAGTTTGACTGACTGATTTGAAATGGTTATAATTTTTGTATTTTTAAATTTTTTTATTTAATTTTTTTTTTTGCAAATTAAAGTATAAATTATGAAATTTTTTTAAGCTAAGTAGGAAAAATTATATATTTTAGATGGCGTCCATTTTCCTGTTGGTAGTTAATGGCTCTACTCAATACATTTTGCATTACGTTGCGCAACGTTTCTGACTGCAATTGATCAATTTCTGTGCGAATATTCTGCTTTAGCTCCTGAATATTTTGTGGTTTGTTGACGTAAACTCGTTCCTTTAAGAAACCCCTCAAAAAAAAAGTTCTCGCGGGATTGCCATTGTGGCTCTTGCGGTATGAGCTGTAGCTCCATCTTGCTGAAACCATATGTTACGATTATTGAGAACTATCGGACGTAAAAAATTTTCCAACATGGTCCGATATACCACCCAGAGACGGTTTGTGGCTCAATAAATTAATTTTCGAAGAAATATGGACCAATAACTTTATCAGCCATGATTCCACACCAAACAGTGTATCTGAAAGGGTGTAATTGCTCTCGGATTCTCTGTACCCTAAATTCGGCAGTTTTGCTTATTCACATATCCATTTAAATAAAAATGTGCTTCATCGCTCATAATCAGATTATTCAAAACATTGGCATTATATGTCGCTAGCAAAACCAATCTATTGGCATATTGTAGCCGTTGTGGTGCATCCCTCGGCAATAATTCTTGGGCCAATTGAATTTTATATGGAAACATCTTATGATCAACTTTTAGAATACGTCGTAGCGATGATCTGGAGATGTTCAATTGAGTAGCTCGTCGACGAGTAGACACAGTTGCATCCGTGTTAACACTTTCTCGTACAGCTTCTATAGCTTGTTCAGTGCGAACAGGACGAATAACATTTCTTCGTAGTTCATTACCCACTAAACCCAAATTCTCAAAACTGGTCATTAAGCTTCTTATCATGTTTAAACTGGGAGCCTCTGCAGTATTAAAATGCTGACGGTATTTTCTTTGCGTTGTAACAATTGATCGTCCGGAAACATAATAATATTCAACAATTTTTACACGTTCTTCCACTGAGTATGATGACATTATAAAATTTTATAAAATTCTGTATTATCTGCAAAAAAAAAAATAAAAAAAAAATAAAAAATACAAAAATTATAAGCATTTCGAATCAGTCAGTCCAAGTTGGCCCACCCTGTATTTTACTACTTATCGTAATATAGCTGACATAGGTGTTGTCATATTCAAAATAACCAGTAGTTCGAAATGCAAACACAAGAGGGTAATTTCACGAAAAGGCCAACCTTAGGGCAAATTCCAAAATTTTAGTTTAAATAATTTTTTTTGGTACCATTTCAAAGAAAATGCTTCAAATAGCATGAAAATATAGCAATAATTTTTTATGTGCATTTTTATAGCCCCTATTTTTCCAGTAAGAAAGGAAAAGTGTAGTTAATTAATTTTGAAAAGAAAAGCAATACCACATTACAACATACTTATTTGTACTATAATTTATTTTAGAATTCATTTTTTTTATATGATTTATTAATAAACTAGCTTCTATATTAACTATAGACAACTGTTTCTTGTTTATCAAAAAAAAAAAAAAAAAAAATAATAATAATCTTATATATATTTACGCTGATCCCTGACTCACTGACTGACTGACTGATTCTGTAACGCTGAAATAATACACATAGCACTCCCTACAAAGCTATGCGAATTACACAAACAAAATTTAATCTTTCTCATTTTATACAAACCCACACACAATTTTCTCTCTTCTATGTTACCGACCAGTGCTGCTAATAAAATCTTCTGAAAATTGACAATTTTGGAAACTAAATCGCCAAAATCGTCATTTTTAAAAAAAAAAATTGTTAAGAAAATCAAAATAAAACTCAACAAAATATTACAAAAGGAAACAATAAAATTTATTAATATAATTCATATTACGAATATTATTACAGCATTGGTTATTTCTACATATAAAAATGTATTAGTGGTGAAATTTCAACGGAAAAAATTCAACACAGCAATCAACTAAATAATTTTATTGATATGTATCTATAACTGAAACATATAATATAGGTTTAAAGTATAGCCGTAATTAGAACTTAAATCTTAAATAGACGACTTGACCCAGAATTAAATCTATACATATTTTGTAATTTACATTTACACTGAACTAAAACTATCAATTTTCGATAAACAACCCATTAATTGTTAACCCTTGAAATCGAAATTTTTATGCTACTGAAAATTTTAAATCTTCAATCATCATTTTAACAAATTTAACAAATCATTTTAAAAAATTGAAAAATCGTCGAAATTACAATAAGTTGTCTAAATTGGCAACACTGCTAATGACAATAGCACTACATATGCAGATTTCGTGTTACATATGAAATAAATTGAGCCCAAAAAATGCATCAAAAAAACTAATATCTATTCAAATTCTTCTTTAAATTCCTATTGTTGGTCAATGAGAAAATTCTGCAAAAAATGGAATGAATGAAATTTTAAACATTTTTATTTTTCTCATTTAACGTCGTCCGATATGCAAACATACTTCTTTTATCAAACTAAACTTATCCGTTTGTCTGTTTTGTTTTTTATCTTAAAATTGTTTTGTATTGTTAAGAGTGCTTTCGCTCGGGTTCTCTGATGGCCAGCACTTACCAAAGAGTATGCTTTTTTGATAAATATTTGAGAAAAAAGAGATCTTCAATGTGGATTTTGTTGTTGTACAACGGATGATTTCGTTATAGCTCTGTATTGAAAAGCCCTTGAAAAAATAGTGCAATATTGAGTTTAAAATTTAAATTATTGTAACTTTGCATAATTAAATTACATTGTAATTTTAGAGAGAGGTGGGAAAAAAATTTTTTTTTCACTCATAATATTAATTTTTGCATAATTTGCTTTAAAAAAAATTTAGACAAACATAAATTAAGTAAATATGTAGGTATATTTAAGATTTTAATTTGAATAATTTATTGAAATTATCATGGAAGAATTAAAGGCGATTTTTTTAAGTAAAACTAATACGCGCTTATTTTTTTTTTTTTCTTTTTTGGATTTATAGATAACTTTGCAAAAAATGTAGTTCTCTTTTTTCAGTTTACACTATGATGAAATATGAAATATTTTTTCTTTTTTTGTGTAGGTGTATTGGTGTTTGCATTTCCTTAAGGGGTGGTAGGTTTTAAAACCTTTTTTTGCATTTCTCTTCCTGAATGCACAATATGTCGAGAGTGTTGTATCAAAATTTTAAGTAAATCAGAGCAAAACTTAAGAAGATACAGCGTTTCCAGCGACCTGCCTGATACGGTATACAGTATAAAAATCCGTTTTTAAAAAACTTTAAACCGATTTTCTCGCAAATAAATATTCGAAGTCCGTGAACATCATAACTCAAAATCTTCTTGACCGATTCTTTTGAAATTTTTGACACTATATCTACACATAAATCATAAGGTAACCATGAAGGTTTTTTTTAATTCCATTTTCTTCCCCATTTTTTAACAACAAAACCCGAAATTGTATAGCAAAAATCGTTTTTCACTTCAAAATTCTGCAAAAAAAAAAAAAAAAAAAAAATTAAAAACTCTTCGTCACTACTTCAGGAAACATGTCACCTTTTGAACGCATTTCGATTTTTTTATTTCACATGGTCCGGTAACGAGTTATGATGGTCACCGCAAAACAACAACGCCTCCGGATATTGGCTGTGACGGACTTATTTATTCAAATTTTTAGTTGAACATTTTTTCAAAGATTCTTCAAATGTTATGCTATAACGTGTATTCATGTCTTCAAAAAAGAATGATGCAAAATACGACTTTTATTAACTTTTAAAACTTTACCCCCCCCTTAAAGAAACTTTTAGGAACCTTGCTCTAAAATTTTTGTTTTTCTATGCTATTTTATTTTTTCGACAATAAAATGGAGTTCGGTTATAACGAACTCGGCGGGACCGGCCAAATTAGTTCGTTATAGACTAAGTTCGTTATAACCGTAGTATTTTTTTGTTTTGTCCGAAAGGTTTAAAAACTTTTTTTAGTTGAATAAGTTTATTTTGATGCATCTTAAAAAGTTATAAAACATAAATGCAATTTTTAAAAAGATACATATTAATAGTTTGTCTTAATAAGACTAAAATTTCCGAGTTTCTATCAAAATAAAATATTTTTTTAAAATCATATAATATTAAAAACTCCTTATGTATTGAAGCAGAAAGTATAAAGCAAAGGTTGGCTACTGGACCTTTCGCAAAACTTCATTTGAAAATCGAAGTTTTTGGTTTGTATTTTTTACAACTGTTTTTCGATTTTTTTTTTTTTTAAGAAATTTTAGAAATATTAAAATTAATTTTTTTTAAATACATGGAAAAAAAAATTTGTTTGTTAAAGTCAAATAAATAAGGCGCCACACAATCCTCTAGTTTTCTATGTTTTACAAACATCATCTAAAATGATGTCTATGTGTTTTCATATCTGTGATGACTGCTTTTTGCCCTAATCATTAATAACAATTATACTTTCTCACTGTTCTAATGGTAAATATGTTGTTCAGATCTGTCTTCAGTATATTTTTATGAACAATGAAAACTTTTACTGTGTATGTCATGTCTGTCACTATGGAATTAGCCAAGAGAGATCACCTTGTATGAATTGGTACAATTAGACTACAATTAGACTGCAAACTAAAAACTTTCTCGGGAACTTTGTTTGCTTTTTTTTAAATTGTTCGTGTTTCATCGTCTGTAATGTGGCAATTATATGTTGATAAAATTATGTTTTAGTTTTGGAGCACATCATTGTGCCTTGATGATCTTCCTGGAATTTCGAATCAACAGTTTCTTTATTTTGTACGATTTGAGTATTGATTTTTTGAGCAACTCCTACCCCCGAAAGATTCGTTTTTTTAAATGGCAATATTTTTCTAGCTTTGTTAGGGCCAGTATAGCTCTTTTTCTGCCACCTCCCAGGCTTCCCTTAACCGTAAGATTCTTGTTAAACCAACCAGAGAAAGCGATTGCCGATAATCTTTGGTCACACAAGCCATTATTTTAAAAGTCCGTTCCGAATTTATATTCCGATTTTTTAAAGCACGTTTCCTGCGCAATCTATTCTGAAATGAATATTGAATATTGCTAATGTATGGAATACATAAATTTTATATATGTGCGCAATCCTAAGTAATGTTGACAATTTTTCAACTGAGTGGAAGCGTATGTGTGAATATGTATGATAAAAAAACTTTTGAATTTTGGTATTGCAATTTTTTTTAAATAAGTGCTGTAGGAAGTCGGACCAGTAAAATTCTATTTAACCTTTATGAATATATTTAAACAGGATTTCGGTATTTCCTCGTCTAATACATGAAGTATGTACATTTTCTTGTTAGAGTATCGATTGTTCTTAACAATTGACATACGACGTGGATGTAGTAATAAGTACAACTAATAGTTAGTAAATTGGAAGGTGTCTTAAAAATAGAAACATTATGGTAAATATAATAAAAAATGAGAAAAAATATAAAGAATTTTCTAATTCAGAAATAACTTTTGATCATTTAGAGCTTGTTATGTTAACTTTGTTTACGGGGAGCCATATACAAGGTTTGTGTCACGTATTACATATATGTCAGTATGTCTTCAGTTCCTTGCGAGCAGATATAATACCCATTTGACATTTGAAATTACAAAAATATTCAACATGTCATTGTAACAAATGCATGTACGAATAGATATACGAACGACAAAATAAAGAAACACAACTTTTGAGGTTTCACTTTTAATTAGTTCAAATAATTGTGTCGGTGTGGGGAAGTAAATGGAAGAATGTTGGCATAAAGTTTTTGTTTGACATATAAAAACCAAAATTTATAAATTTTTTTTTTAATAATAGACACTTCTCGTTGTTGCTACTTGAACACGTTTTTAATTAAATAAGAATATTTGAAAGAAGAAATAGTTCAGAAATAACAAGGCAATGATGGGTTTTGAAAGAAGTGTTTGGAAATAATAGAGTATTGTTTTTAAATTGTTGTTGAAAATAGTTATTGAATTTAGGAAGCTGTTATGTTTTTTATGTTTAGATTTTAAATTTTTAATAGACTTTAACTGATATATACAAATATATTTTAAGTAATAAGATAAATTATTTAAACAAAAGTTTTTAAACAAAGAAGGGCGTAAATAGTCTAAGGTGATAAACGGTCAATGAAACCAAATATGCTATTCAGTAAGGTTGCTAAAAAGTCATAAATAATGTAGATACAAGCTAAAGCTGCAACATTTGATTCGCATATACACTCCGTTTCACTTGAATAGCACACTCTGCAAGGTGCATTTCATTTCACGATAGCTTTTGAACAAATGAAAGTGAATAATAATTCTTAGCTTGAATTTATAGTTAAAGTATTTAGTTTGTATTAGCAATAAACACAACCAACATTTATTGAGTATTTTTCAAGTTACAGGGCTTAAACTGTAAATAACCTAAAAATAGCGCGTATATTTTGTTTCATTTGAATAGCGCACTTTGTTTCAAACTATATTAAATATTATTTAATTAATTTTAAACAACTTGTTTTGACTTAATTGTATAACTTATTGATTTATAAATCTAATTTAGTAATGGGTAGAACTTCCTTTTTTTAGAATAACTTTATAAATCCAATTTGGTAAGGAATCATAAAGCTTTTAATATAGTCAAGGGAAATTGAAGCCCATGCCTCCCGAATAGCCTGAATTAGCTCAGCTTTGGTAGAAAACTGTCTCCCTGACTCACAAAATATTCTGGCCAACCACCCTCAAACATTTTCGATAACGTTAAGGTCTGGCGAGGATGGAGGCCAGTTTAAGAGATTGACATTTTTAACTCGATCCATGATATGAAAGAGATGGCTATATGACTTGGGGCATTGTCCTGTTGGAAAGTCCATGACAAAATCCCAAAAAGTCTTTCTAGTGGGGAAAAAGCCTTTTCCAAACTCCTTTGTACGATTGCGCGTTCATCTTGGGAGTCAAAAATTGAAGCTCGCATGTACCAATATATGTTATGGCTCCCCAGACCATAACCCCACCGACTCTGCTGTGTAGACGCTCCAATTGATGCGTCTTCTTTCTTAAATCATGGAACTAATAGTTATACCGGTTAGGGCGCTCGAAATTAAATTTTTTCTCATCAGAGAATGCATCGCGCTGTCACTCTGTCTTCCATGACATGTAGTTTCGACAGAAACTAAGCCGAGCTTCTTTAATTTAAGATGCTTGAGATGTTAGGCTTAGAAATCACCTGCCACACAGTAGTTTAACTTGAGTTAACTCCAGGTTTTGCTCTTATTTGATCAACAGTTTCATACGAATTGGAAGTCTCGCGCAGTATAGATCGCTTATCTGCATTGGAAAGTACACTATTTACACGACCTTTCATATTTTTTCCATAATTTGAGCTGTGCTGAATAAAATTATATACGAATTTTCTACTTCTTCCAATTTTTTTTGCTATTTCAGACACAGAGAGGTCACATTCCTGATAAGTTTTTATTTTTTTTGTTCCTCGTTCGTTAAGGCTGTACCACGAGCCATTATTACTGAATATTATTAAAAAATGTTTTAAATATTCAAGACTAGTTGGTTGTGTGGCGCCTAGGCGCCCGTTTAAAAATTATGAATAAAACAGTTTAAATTTAAATACACGAAAAATTTATAATAAATTATATTTCTTTTAATATAGTACTAAATTGAAAATTATATTGTTACATACATATGTACATGTGAAAAAAGATTGTGTCTGTAGAAATTATATACATAAGTATCAAAAGAGATAAGAAATATTTGGCAAAAAATTTTTTCAATTTAGAATCTCTTGAAAAACTATATTTCGTGTGAAATATCGTTGGTCATTTAATAGTTTCCCTTGCTGTGGGTCGATTAAATATGTATCTTGACTTGGCTTGCAACTTTTGATCGTGACAAAGCCACATACAGTTGGCCGTGTGAAAATACCGCGGTCTCCAAATTAATGCCAAAGTAATCAAATGACTGGCCTTGAGCCTTGTTTATGGTAATTGCGTATGCAGGAATTTCTGGAAACTGGCGGCATTTTAATATGAAAGGTAATTTGGTGTCGGTTGGGGCGAGATCAATCCTAGGAATTAGAACCGTATCATTTTGGTCAGCGTTACAGAATCAGTCAGTCTCTCAGTCAGTCAGTCAGTGAGTCAGGAATCAGCGTAAATATATTTAAGATATTAACCGGCTTTCACACGTTATATTTTTGGCTTTCAGGTTGTAATGCACTCACACTTTTTTCCTCTTTTTTACTAAACAATCATATGATTCAATTCTCTCTTTCAATTTTTCAATGGGACAGTTACTTAACAATTTTTTGACTATTGGATGTGTGATCAATTTGACTTGAACATGGGAAGGCCGGGTAAAGGTAGGAGATTGGAGATTCCCAAAATTATTAAAATTTAATACAATGGAGTTCGCTTATAACGAACCCTGGTTGTAATAAATTTTTGTTTATAGCGAAGAATTTCTTCGGTCCCAAGAGTTTTAATCATATTTTTCATACAAATTTGACTTTAACAAACAAATTTTTTTTTCCATTTTCCAAAAAATTAATTTCAATATAATTTAATTTTATTTTCATTTAATTTTAATACAAAACAAAAACTTCGATTTTCAAATGAAGTTTTGTAAAAGGTACTTTTATGTATATTTTCGTAAAAGTTTGGCAGTAGCCAAACTTTACTTTGTACTTTCTGCTTCTATACATAAGGAGTTTTTCATATTATATGATTTTAAAAAAATATTTTATTTTGATAGAAACTCGGTAATTTTAGTCTTATTAAGACGAACAATTAATATGTATCTTTTTAGTAATTTAATTTCTGTTTTATAACTTTTTAAAATGCCCCAAAATAAATAAACTTATTCAATTAAAAAAACTTTTTAAACCTTTCGGACAAAACAAAAAAATACTACGGTTATAACGAACGTAGTCTATAAGGAACTAATTTGGCATGTCCCGCCGAGTTCGCTATAACCTAACTCCATTTTATTGTAGAAAAATAGAATAGCATAGAAAAAAAAAAAACGTTTTAGAGCAAGGTTCCTAAAAGGTGTTAAAAGTTAAAAAAGTCGTATTTTCATAATTTTTTTTGAAGATATGAATAATGTTGGATTATTTATTTCATATACACGTTATAGCATAATATTTGAAGAATCTTTGAAAAAAATTTCAATTAAAAATTTTAATAAATAAGTCCGTGACAGCGAATCTCCGGAGGCGTTGTTGTTTTGCGGTGAACATCATAACTCGTTAACGGATCATGTGAAATAAAAAAATGGAAACGCGTTTCAAAGGTGACATGTTTCCTGTGGTAGTGACGAAGAGTTTTTTCAATTTTTTTTTTTTTTTTTGGCAGCATTTTGAAGCGAAATACGATTTTTGCTATACAATTTCGGGAATTTGTTGTTAAAAAATGGGAAAATGGAATTAAAAAAACCCTTCGTGGTTACGTGATGATTTATGTGTAGATATAGTGTCTAAAATTGCAAAAGAATCGGTCAAGTAGATCTTAGTTATGATGTTGACGAACTTCGAATTTATATACTATGATTTATATAGTATATACCGTATGATGCCGGTCGCTGGAAATGCTGTATCTTCTTAAGTTTTGCTCTGATTTACTTAAAATTTTGAAACAACACCCTCGACATGTTGTGCATTCAGAAAGAGAAATGCAAAAAAGGTTTCAAAACCTGCCACCCCTTAAGGAAGTGCAAACACCAATGCATCTACACAAAAGAGAAAAAAATATTTCATATTTCATCATACATGTAAACTGAAAAAAGAGAACTACATTTTTTGCAAAGTTATCTATAAATTTAAAAAATAAAAAATAAGGGCGTATTAGTTTTACTTTAAAAAAAAACTTATTATTCCCAATCGCCTTTAATTCTTCCATGATAATTTCAATAAATTATTTAAATTAAAATCTTAAATATACCTATTTACGTAATTTATGTTTGTCTAAATTTTTTGAAAGCAAATTATGCAAAAAATAATATGAGTGAAAAAAAATTATTTTCCCACCTCTCTTCTGAAATTACAATGTAATTTATGCAAAGTTAGAATAATTTAAATTTTAAACTTAATATTGCACTATTTTTTCAAGTGCTTTCAATACAGAGCTTTAAACGAAATCATACGTTGGACAACAACAAAATCCACATTGAAGATCTTTTTTTTTTTCTCAAATATTTATCAAAAAATCATACTCTTTGGTAAGTGCTGGCCATCAGAGAACCTGGGCGAAAGCACTCCTAACAATTCAAAACAATTTTGAGATGAAAAACAAAACAGACAAACGGTAAAGTTAATTTGATAAAAAAAAGTATGTATGCATATCGGACGACGTTAGATGAGAAAAATTAAAATGTTTAAAATTTCCTTCATTAATTTTTTTTGCAGAATTTTTTCATTGACCAACAAAGGGAATTTAAGGAAGAATTTGAATATATATTAGTTTTTTAATGAATTTTTTGCGTTCATCTTATTCCATATGTAACACGAAATCTGCATATGAATTGCTATTGTCGTTAGTAGTGCCAATTTTGACAACTTATTTTAATTTCGACGATTTTTCAATTTGTTAAAATGATTTGTTAAATTTGTTAAAATGATGATTAAAGATTTTAAATTTTCAGTAGTATAAAAATTACGATTTCAAGGGTTAACAGTTAATGGGTTGTTAATCGAAAATTGATAGTTTTAGTTCAGTGTAAATGTAAATTACAAAATATGTATAGATTTAATTCTGGGTCAAGTCGTTTCAAAAGGGAAATACCTTGAATAGCATCTCCATATAAGATTTAAGTTTTAATTACTGCTATACATTAAACCTATATTATATGTTTCAGCTATAGATACATGTCCATAAAATTATTTAGTTGGTTGTTGTGTTAAATTTTTTTCGTTGAAATTTCATCACTAATACATTTCTATATATAGAAATAACCAATGCTGTAATAATATTCGTAATATGAATGATATAAATAAATTTTATTGCTTCCTTTTGTAATATTTTTTCGAGTTTTATAAGCGGTAAAATTTTCTTGACAATTTCTTGTTTTAAAAATGACAATTTTGGCGATTTAGTTTCCAAAATTGTAGATTTTCAGAAGATTTTATTAGCAGCACTGAGCACAAAGAAGAGAGAAAATTGTGTGTGTGTTTGTCTAAAATGAGAAAGATTAAATTTTATTTGTGTATTTCACATAGCTTTGTAGGCAGTGCTATGTGTGTGTATTATTTCAGCGTTACAGAATCAGTCAGTGAGTCAGGGAACAGCGTAAATATATATAAGATAATGGTTTACATTATCTTGCCGATGATCTACACGACGTAAATCAAACATAAACGTAAATGTGCTATTCAAGTGAAACAGAAAATGCTTTAGAATCTGAAGCAAACGAAAATGAAATGAACAGAAAAATGTAACGGTAAATCCTCAGAGCTTCAATTTTGTCACAGGGAATGTTGATAGGAAGACGAAAAAACTAGAATAACAACAAGTGCAGTTCAGTCAATGAATATTGGTAGATAATCAAATAGAAATAAAAAATTGGTGTGTGCTATTCAAGTATGTATATTAATTTATAAAGTAGGCCGATACGAAAGTTTAAATCCTTAATTCTTGGCAGATAACAGCTCTGGAGTTAAGTGTCTAAAAGGCATATAAAAATATAATTGTGGTTTTCTGGAATAACCGAGCATGTCCATTTTTGTCAGTTTTGAGTTAACGATGCGATTATTCTAGAAAACAGATACAAGAGAGAGGGAGAGAGAGAGAGATCCCTTACTAGATAAGGCTTCCAAAAATAGGTCAGAAAAATATTACTTGCTTTACTCTGGGATTGACCAGACCAATGTGATCAAAAATTGCACTCGCATTGAATATATCTGTGGAGTCGTCAAGACAATAGTTCAAACTTTTTAGTTCAAACTTTTAAAAGTCCGACTCCGACTAAGATTTTGGCTCCGACTCCGCTGCTAAATGTTTATGGACATACATATTTATAAAAACAGTGATAATCGGTGCAAGTGAATCAATATAATATTATTATTTTTTAAAGATTTTGTTTATTTTTATTAATTCTGTTAATATCGGAAAAAATTAAATTAAATAAAAAGTTTAAAATTTTAAATCTTTGACACATTTTTACATCATTTAATTAAACTATTTGATGTACTTACTTTCATAAAAAAAATTAAAATCCACTTATTTATTGTGATCTATGAAATATTAAGTAGCCTATTTCGAAATATTTGTTTTTTTTTGCCAAATATTTGAAAAATTCTTTGAATTAATTATTTTTTATTATTTTTTATTTTCTATTTTAAGATCACATGTTTTAACATAAAAAAAAATTTGCACTTTTGGCAATACCGAGAAATTTTGGAGACAGAATAACAAATTTTTGTAGCGACTCCGACTCCGACTCGGACTCCGGCTCCGATGCAAACACCGCTACTCTAACTCCAACTCCTACTCCACAGCCCTGATAGAAAGTCTAACAATGCCTCATTTATAAAAAGTAGCACATAATGCAATTTTGACCAAAACACGTCGTAGTGTGGCGATGCATAAATTAATTTTTGAAAAAATCTCATAGGGAATAAGTTTAAGAATTAAAAGTAAGTTGGGTTGTTAGTCTGTTCCATAAACAATTAATTTAAACCCAGTAAATTATAGTCGATCTATAAGAAACCCTATACCATGTGTTTAGGGAAAAGGTCTTCGGTTCAGCTAATTGGATTTAGAGAGTAAGCACAAAAAAAAAAAAAAAATAAGTGGAATTGTTATAAGTTTTTTTATATGAGGACTAGGTCAAAAAATTTATCGATCATGACCATATTAGCTTGAGTTACTTATTTTTCGAAAAAAACATATACAAACAAAATTTTAGAAAAATCTGTGCAATAGTTTTGTTTTTTGATTGATTTAAGTGACGATCGTATCAGGAATTGAGTCGATCGGTACAATAAAAGGTGGGTCCTGGTCAGATATTTTTGATTACAAACATCAGCACTAACTCAATATACCCTGACCCCATAGAGGTATAGATTATATAAACTATAATACACCAAAGCATATATTTACCGAAGTTAAGCTGTATAAAGTGACTCACGCTGTGAATCTAATATGAAAATGAAGAGAATTTTTCCGATTGAAATGATAATGATTTCTTTTCTGTAAACAATCATGGTTTAAATATACGCCCTGAATTTATTATGTTATTCCAAGAATTCATTAAAATAGTAGAAAAATACTATTTTTTCTGGGCTGAGAACGGCAAACGCTTTGTAGGTTTTACTATACCTGGCCTAGTACTTTCATCCTTATTTGGAATTTCTCATCCACGAGAAAATGACCCCTAATATGTCCTACAGTGCTAAGCTATAAATGAACATTGATACCTTTCATGCATATCTTTATAGGCAGGTTTTTTTAGTAAGCACTCAGTATGTAGTTTTTGACGTACGCAATTTTCAGAAAAGCTATTTACAAAGACATATCATACGTCCCCCACCACCGTAAGTAATTCGATGCAAACATTCTCGATATAGCAAAATAAAAAATGTGATTTCAAAAACGGATTATATCATCCAGATATTGTATAATTTTAAAGCATTATTAATCTAGCTCATATCAATTTAGTTAAACAAATACAATTAAAGCGTAAGTATCTATATAAAACTCAATTTGCAACAAATTGGTCCAAATATCTTATTAAATTGCATTTTTCGCTACGTACTCGGGTATTTAACCCGAGTTTAAGGTGATTTAACTACCAAAAATAATTGGGTCACTTACTTTATACGTTTCGATAGACGGTATTAGATCCAACTTTGCGAAGGCAATAAGAATAAACTAAATTCACATATATGGCATGCAGATATGAAAAAGTTCATATATGATGTTATTTTTTATGTGGGGACTAGGGTAAAAATTTTGCGATCATGACCATAGTTATATTGTAAAATCAGTTTTTTTTTTCTCAAAACCATTGTATGTTAACCAAGTTTGAAAAATATCTACATTTAAGTGGAGATCGCGAATCAATATACCCTTACCTCGGGGTACAAAAATTAGCAGACAAAAGTTTTCAGGACAATCTCTATGATGTAGGGAATGTATATGGCGTTATAAATTTGTGTAGGGCTAGGAGAAATTAATTTGTTTTTTTTAGATCATTTGGAAAAAGTCGTATATCACTATTTTTTTGTTGTTTTGTGTGAGTGGAGTTTTGTAGTCGGCTTTAACGATTTTAACATTTGTATTAGTTTCTCTTCATCTGGCCATATCTGAAATATAAAAATGTGTATATCAAAATTATGAACCAATCAAAATTATTTATTTAAGATATACCAGATATTACTTTGTATGAGAAGAGTCAGGCGTTCTGGCCTGATCCCGTCCATTTTTTGTTCGACTGCATACATTAATAACTTCTCGATTCTCATAAAATTTCAAGGCTCTGACAATGATAGTAATCCAGACATATGATAGTAAATATTGACTTTGTATGTGAGACACCAGACTATTCAGAAAAAGTGATTTACCATGACTTCCTAAGTACTAGTTCTAGTGTACTGCACTGAATCTACAAAATACAACTTCCTTGCTATGACAAGCCCATGTTTAATTTAATAAATAAGCTCAAGGTTTTCACAGATCTGCATTTAAGCATCAAATCTGTTTTTGCTGTTGAATGTAGACCGACTTTGATTAATTTAGATGTTAAAAATAAAATTTGGAGATGAAAATAATAAACTAAGTTATTATGCCAAAGAAATCTCATAGAACTTCTATACTTCTTAGGAGCCGATAATTTAAGTTTGTTTTATTTAATCTTCACTGAGAAATCTAATAATTAAACATTAAGTCAAGTCGGTGCCAGAAATTGACTGTCACAATTTCTAATGAAATTTCAAAATTATTAGTTGAGCAAATTGTCTCTTCAACACAAATTATTTCATTTAATTATTGTATCTGTTTAACAAATTTATTTCTTATTATAACTATTCCACCCACGTTTTATTGGGCTGAAATGTAGTTTATAGATTAAGATATTATCATGGAAAAATTTGAAAATTTTCTGATTTAAATTTGTACATGGATTTGTAATTGTACTCGTATGTGCCCTAACTCTATTACATAAAATTGGCATATATATGTACATGTTTTATATCATATATCATTGAACTCCTTTCATAAAACTTTTGGAAATTTGACTCAAGATTAATTTACTTATACGCTGTTGGATTTCTTCATTTTGGCTTAGAAGGAAAAAACCCATTTAAGGATTCTATGTATTCTAACAAAATGTGTCATATAATGTCAGAGCATATAAGTACGAAAAATCGTTGCTGTTGCCAAAAACATTATGGGCTGTTGTTACAAAATATAACAACAACGACACTAAAAAATAAAAAAATCAACACCAACAATGGAAAAAACATTAGCAGCTTCGAGAATATAACAAAAGCAACAAGACGAAGGACCGTTTTTTGCAAAATACATACACATAACGCACACAGAAACAAACACTAACACTAAAAACAAGCATACATACAATATGACTTCCTGTTAGTGTCACTGACACTTTGATGACAACATATACAAACGCTAGTAAATAGCAACAACAACATTGACATGAACCAAATATATTAGTTGTAGATAAAAGATTTTGACGCAAGAAGATTTTATATGCAAAAAAGAACACGTTTTCATAATCATATCTTCATTTAGACAATGCTTAGATAGTATTTATAATATCCAGTTACTGAAACCCTGAACTCTAGTTCCCGAAAACTGTAGTTCAACGTTCCCAGATCAATAACTTGATATAGAATACAATCATGAATCAAATTTTTGTAGTGTTGTTATAAATTGTGGTTTAGTGAAGTCACTTACTTTTCTCAAACATAAATTAAAAAAAAATCTATCCAATTTTTTTGTTTTTGAAAGATTTAAGTGAAGATCCGGAATCAGCTTTATATGGAGACTATGTCTAAAAAGGGCTCTATAGAGTTTATTTTTGGAATGCTGATAATGGTTATAATTAACACATATATATTACACATATTTGCCTATATATATATATATATATGTATATATATGGCCATCAGACAATTTTATTCAATCTGATGGGAGTGATTTGTTGAGGGCTAGGTCTGAACATGCACCGATTTTCACGATATTCAACAGATATCGCTTTATGGCGACAGTAGCTTATTCTGGTTTGAGCTGATTGGTATACTTGAAATGGGTATAGAAAAAATATTTTTGGTAGTTGTAAATTCCAATGCCTTTTTCTTTCTGCTTAATCTTATATATATTTACGCTGATCCCTGACTCACTGACTGACTGACTGATTCTGTAACGCTGAAATAATACACACACATAGCACTCCCTACAAAGCTATGCGAAATACACAAACAAAATTTAATCTTTCTCATTTTATACAAACCCACACACAATTTTCTCTCTTCTATGTTACCGACCAGTGCTGCTAATAAAATCTTCTGAAAATCGACAATTTTGGAAACTAAATCGCTAAAATCGTCATTTTTAAAACAAGAAATTGTCAAGAAAATAAAAATAAAACTCGACAAAATATTAGAAAAGGAAACAATAAAATTTATTTATATCATTCATATTACGAATATTATTACAGCATTGGTTATTTCTATATATAAAAATGTATTAGTGGTGAAATTTCAACGAAAAACATTTAACACAGCAATCAACTAAATAATTTTATTGACATGTATCTATAGCTGAAACATATAATATAGGTTTAAAGTATAGCCGTAATTAAAACTTAAATCTTAAATGGAGATGCTATTCAAGGTGTTTCCGTTTTGAAACGACTTGACCCAGAATTAAATCTATACATATTTTGTAATTTCCATTTACACTGAACAAAAACTATCAATTTTCGATAAACTACCCATTAATTGTTAACCCTTGAATTCGAAATTTTTATACTACTGAAAACTTTAAATCATCAATCATCATTTTAACAAATTTAACAAATCATTTTAACAAATTGAAAAATTGTCGAAATTATAATAAGTTGTCTAAATTGGCAGCACTGCTAACGACAATAGCACTACATATGCAGATTTCGTGTTACATATGGAATAAATTGAGCCCAAAAAATGCATCAAAAAAAACTAATATCTATTCAAATTCTTCCTTCAATTCCCATTGTTGGTCAATGAGAAAATTCTGCAAAAAAAGAAATGGATGAAATTTTAAACATTTTTATGTTTCTCATTTAACGTCGTCCGATATGCATACATACTTCTTTTATCAAACTAAACTTATCCGTTTGTCTGTTTTGTTTTTCATCTCAAAATTGTTTTGTATTGTTAAGAGTGCTTTCGCTCAGGTTCTCTGATGGCCAGCACTTACCAAAGAGTATGCTTTTTTGATAAATATTTGAGAAAAAAGAGATCTTCAATGTGGATTTTGTTGTTGTCCAACGTATGATTTCGTTATAGCTCTGTATTGAAAAGCCCTTGAAAAAATAGTGCAATATTGAGTTTAAAATTTAAATTATTGTAACTTTGCATAATTAAATTACATTTTAATTTTAGAGAGAGGTGGGAAAATAATTTTTTTTTCACTCATAATATAAATTTTTGCATAATTTGGAAGAATTAAAGGCGATTTTTTTTTAAGTAAAACTAATACGCGCTTATTTTTTCTTTTTTCTTTTTTGGATTTATAGATAACTTTGCAAAAAATATAGTTCTCTTTTTTCAGTTTACAGTATGATGAAATATGAAATATTTTTTCTTTTTTGTGTAGGTGTATTGGTGTTTGCATTTCCTTAAGGGGTGGTAGGTTTTAAAACCTTTTGTCGAGAGTGTTGTGTCAAAATTTTAAGTAAATCAGAGCAAAACTTAAGAAGATACAGCGTTTTCAGCGACCGGCCTCATACGGTATATAGTATATAAATCCGTTTTTAAAAAACTTTAAACCGATTTTCTCGCAAATAAATGTTCGAAGTCCGTGAACATCATAACTTAAAATCTTCTTGACCGATTCTTTTGAAATTGTTGA
The DNA here is from genome assembly GCA_963682025.1 of Cordilura impudica. NCBI lineage: Eukaryota > Metazoa > Arthropoda > Insecta > Diptera > Scathophagidae > Cordilura > Cordilura impudica. The sequence goes on from OY821518.1 coordinate 208,383,775, forward strand.
CACTATATCTACACATAAATTATAAGGTAACCACGAAGGTTTTTTTTTAGTTCCATTTTCTTCCCCATTTTTTAACAACAAAACCAGAAATTGTATGGCAAAAATTGTTTTTCACTTCAAAATTCTGCAAAAAAAAAAAAAAAAAAAAAAGGAAAAAACTCTTCGTCACTACTTCAGGAAACATGTCACCTTTTGAACGCATTTAGATTTTTTCATTTCACATGGTCCGGTAACGAGTTATGATGGTCACCGCAAAACAACAACGCCTCCGGATATTGGCTGTGACGGACTTATTTATTAATTTTAAGTTGAAAATTTTTCAAAGAAGAATTATGCAAAATACGACTTTTATTAAATTTTAAAACCTTACCCCCCCCTTAAGAAACTTTTAGGAACCTTTCTCTAAAACTTTTGTTTTTCTATGCTATTTTATTTTTTCTACAATAAAATGGAGTTCGGTTATAACGAACTCGGAGGGACCGGCCAAATTAGTTCGTTATAGACTAAGTTCGTTATAACCGTACTATTTTTTGTTTTGTCCGAAAGGTTTAAAAACTTTTTTTTGTTGAATAAGTTTATTTATTTTGGTGCATCTTAAAAAGTTATAAAACATAAATTAAATTATTGAAAAGATACATATTTATAGTTTGTCTTAATAAGACTAAAATTATCGAGTTTCTATCAAAATAAAATATTTTTTTTAAATCATATAATATTAAAAACTAATGTATAGAAGCAGAAAGTATAAAGCAAAGGTTGGCTGCTGGCAAACTTTTGCGAAAATATTCATAAAAAGACCATTTCAAAACTTCATTTGAAAATCTGAGTTTTTGTTTTTATTTTTTAAACTGTTTTTCGATTTTTTTTTTTTTTTTAAATTTAAAAAAAATTAAAATTAATTTTTTAAACATATATAAAATATAGGAAAATTCTGAAATGGAAAAAAAAATTTGTTTGTTAAAGTCAAAATAAACGGGCGCCTAGGCGCCACACAATCCTCTAGTTAATTATAATTTACATTGATGCAATTACTTTATATGTACAGACTTTTGTTGAAGGTAAAAATTGACAAAAACGTAGTTGATTATTTTTTGTTAAAACTACTTAAAACTACTTATCCTACTTAACTATGTACGATGAGTGAGCTCATTAATATGGTCATAACCAGAATTCAGGCATCTGGTATTAAAATTTTCAGTAATTTTACTAATTTTCTCTTTAACTAATTCTATACCAGCAAGCGTATGGAGTCGCTCAGTCGAAAAAACCAATTAATTTCAGTAATTTATTTTGCGATGTTTGCAATTTTTATAAATGACAACTCGCACTTATAGACCAAACAGGAGCTGCATAAAATATGACAGCATGGAAAATTGATTTTAAAATTAATTTTTTATTGGTAATGCTTAGTCTAGAATTCCTATTTATAAATGCTATATACGGTATGTGGTCTTTGAACTTCATTTTGGGATCAAGTAAATATAACACATAAATATTTAAACTTTTGCTCCCACTGGATGGAATTGTTGTCGAGTATAATATTGGTTTGTGGTAGAAAAGAATCTTTGCGTTTCCTAGTGAAATATATCACCTGAGATTTATCTGAGTTTAATAATATCTTCCATCTGTTAAAATATGCTTGTAATTTAGATAATGCTCTTTGAAGATTACCTATTATATCAGCATACATTATTTCGGAGTTGAGAACGGTTGTGTCATCAGCAAAGATTGACATAGTACAGTAGTCTAGTTGGGGAAAGTCAGCTGTATAAAAGTTATAAAGAACAGGAGACAAACAGGAATCTTGCGGACAACCTGCTGTGACCGAAACACACTCTGACGCGTAAGAGCCAATATAAACATTATAAGTGCGAATAGATAGAAATCTATGAATTATCTTAATAAGCTGTATGGGAAAATTAAAATTTATCATTTTAAAAACAAGACCTTCGTGCCATACTGAGTCAAAAGCTGCCTTAACATCTAGTAGAACCATGCCTGTTGATTTTTGGTGGTTAACGTTTTCTGTAACTAATTTTCTTATTCTTATTAATAGAAGTGCAGTATTATGTTCTCTGCGAAAACCAAACTGTTGAGGTGGAATAATTTTATTGATTTCCATAAAATTTAATAGTTTGCCCTTAATGAAGAGTGACAATCTGGAGCTTTTTTTTGGGTTTTTGATGGGGATGACTTTCGATTCTTTGAATTCTTTCAGAAAATAACAGAGTTTACGGCAAGAATTCATAATAACAGTTAACTATTTAATACCTTTGTGGAGAAGTGCCTTTAAACTTCGACTATCAATACCATCAATTCCTGGCGCTTTCTTATTTTAAAATGCCCTGATTATGACAGAGATTTCTGAAGTATTTGTCGAAAATTTATCGGACTGGTTTACATTCAACGATCGAAAGGATTCAAGTGTGTTATTCACTAGGGAATTTTTAATAGGGTTTCCCAGATGAACTGAAGTAGAATGATTTAAAAGAAATGTTTGAGCCAAAATTTCACTCTTTTCTTGGTTGGTGGTATAACGATAATCGTTCAGTTTTAGAATTGGAATACTTCTGGAATTTTTCCCTAAAATTTTGGTTAAATCCCAAAATGGGGGGGAGCCTTTATCCAGTGTGGATAGAATATAATCCCAGGACTTATTTCTAAACTTTTCAATATCTTTACGAATTCTTTAGTTCAATATTTTCATTTGATGCTATTCATTTATATCACTATAAAGTTGTCAGTCTCGTCTGAAGCTATTTCTTTGTTGAATCATATTTCTTATGTAATAAGGAAGAGCTTTATTCGTGTGTGAATTGTGTCTCTTGGGAAGACTACATTCAATGTGGAAGTTTGAAGTTCGATATAAGATTATCAATATGTTCGCAGCTGGTGATATTGCTGATACATGGCAAATTAAAGTGTCTATTTAGGAATCTTGTAAAGCAAGTCCAATAAACATTTGCAAAATCATAGTTGAAAGTTGTTGTGTTATTATATGAACTATTTAAAATGATTTTTACTGGCAAGTGGTCACAGCCTAAGTCATTTAACACTTCTGCAGGAGACAGTATTCCAGGTAAATTAGTTAAGAAAAGGTCAAGTGTTGAGGCTTGTCTATTGGCACTAGTAGGCACGTGCGTATGGTCACTAATATGTACTATATCAATATTATAAGCATCCAACTTTTCGTGCGAGATGTTTCCCCAACAGTTTGCTCTTAAGCAACTTAAGAACTTAACCGAATAACACCAATATAATAAATAAAAAAGTACATTGATACTCATGTCAAAAAAATAATTATTAATTCACGAAATGCACTTTTTCTTTGTATATAAATCCTTATTTTACTCTAAGCATATTACGGCTAGGTAAAATTAATTATGTACCAATCGTTCATTAGATCAATCCTCATAAAGGGTGATCCGTTTCGAGGTTCCCTACTTTTTAAAGAAAAAACAAGTAAGAAAATTGTACTCGGTTTAAACCGACTATACGATACCCTTACCTTGCGTTTAGAAACACTATCTCTTAGGCCCATCTAACTGGACTTGGAAAATAAGCAAAAACCAAATTTGAGTGGGATTTTTATTATTTTTTTTGGCTGCAGATATGAAAAAGTTCATATCGGATGCTATATCTATATGGGGACTAGGCCCAAAAATGGACCGATCCTGATCATGTTTGGTAAATTCTCTTGTATTTTGCAAAAATATATACAAACAAAATTTGAGAAGAATCAGTGCAATATTTTGTTTTTTAATAGATTTAAGTGAAGATGGGGAAGCAGCTCTATATGGGGCCTATGACTAAGAGTTGTCCAATAGGGATCATTTTTGGACTACTGATTAATGGATGTAATATATACATACAAACCCAATTTGACTGAGATTTGTATGATAATTTGGATCTTATGGCAATATATGTTGATTTCAAAGGGGTCATTTGTATGGGGGCTAGGTCTGAACATGGACCGATTCCTACCAATTTCAATAGCGTTCATCCCATGGCTGACAAAAGATAAAATGCCAAATTTCGTCAAAATATATTTATATTTGCGACCTGTAGTTTGATTACAAACTTTACATGGACACACAGACGGACGGACGGACGGACATCGTTAAACCGAATCAGATAGTGATTCTGATTCGATCGGTATAATTAAAGATGGGTGTAGGTCAAATATTTTTGGTTGTTACAAACAGCAGCACAAAGTCATTATACCCAAACCGCATAGTGGTATAGGGTATAACAAAATTTTACAATAATCAGTGCAATATTTTTGTTATACCCTATACCACTATGTGGTTTGGGTATAATGACTTTGTGCTGCTGTTTGTAACAACCAAAAATATTTGACCTAGACCCATCTTTAATTATACCGATCGAATCAGAATCACTTTCTGAGTTGATTTAACAATGTCCGTCCGTCCGTCCGTCCGTCCGTCCGTCCGTCCGTCTGTGTCCATGTAAAGCTTTTAATCAAACTGCAGGTCGCAAATATGAACGTATTTTGATGAAATTTGGTACATAAGCTTTTATCGGCCATGGGATGAACGCTATTGAAATTGGTGAGAATCGGTCCATGTTCAGACCTAGCCCCCATACAAATTACCCATATGAAATCGACATAAATTGCCATAAGATCCAAATTGTCATATAGATCTTACTCAAATTGGGTTTGTATGCATTCACTACATCCATTAATGAGTAGTCCAAAAATGATCCCTTTGACCCCATACAGAGCTGCTTCCCGATATTCACTTAAATCTATTAAAAAACAAAAATATTGCACTGATTCTTCTCAAATTTTGTTTGTATATATTTTTGCAAAATACAAGAGACTTTACCAAACATGATCAGGATCGGTCCATTTTTGGACCAAGTCCCTATATAGATATAGCAACCGATATGAACTTTTTCATATCTGCAGCCAAAAAAATTAATAAAAATCCCACTCAAATTCGGTTTTTGCTTATTTTCTATGTCCAGTTAGTTGGGCCTAAGAGATAGGGTCTCTAAACGCATGGTATAGGGTATCGTATAGTCGGTCTACTTGTTACTTACTTGTTTTTTGATAGATTTAAGTGAAGATCGGGAAGCAGCTCTATATGGGGCCTATGACTAAGAGTTGTCCCAGGGATCCTTTTTAGGCTACTCATTAATGGATGTAATAAGCGCATACAAACCCAATTTGAGTAAGATCTATATGACAATTTGGATCTTATGGCAATTTATGTCGATTTGATAGGGGTCATTTGTATGGGGGCTAGGTCTGAACATGGACTGATTTTCATCAATTTCAACAGCATTCATCCTATGGCCAACAAAAGCTTACGTACCAAATTTCATCAAAATACATTCATATTTGCGACCTGCAGTTTGATTACAAGGATTACATGGACACACAGACGGACGGACACACGGACGGACATCGTTAAATCGAATCAGTTAGTGATTCTGATTCGATCGGTATAATTAGAGATGGGTCTAGGTCAAATATTTTTGGTAGTTAGCAGCACAAAGTCATTATATCCAAGCCACAGAGTGGTATAGTCGGTCTAGACCGACTATAATTATACCCTATACCATGCGTTTGGAGACCCTATCTCTCAGGCCGAACTAACTGGATATAGAAAATAAGCATAAACAAATTTGAGTGGATTTTTATTAATTTTTTTTTGGCTGCAGATATGAAAAAGTTCATATCGGATGCTATATCTATATGGAGACTAGGTCTAAAAATGGACCGATCCTGATCATGTTTGGTAAAGTCTCTTGTATTTTGCAAAAATATATACAAACAAAATCTGAGAAGAATCAGTGGAATATTTCTGTTTTTTAATAGATTTAATTTTAAGTTTTTAATTTTAAGATCGGGAAGCAGCTCTATATGGGGCCAAAGGGATCATTTTTGGACTACTGCTTAATGGACGTAATGAACGCATACAAAACCCAATTTGAATAAGATCTATATGACAATTTGGATCTTATGGCAATTTATGTCGATTTCATAGGGGTAATTTTTATGGGGGCTAGGTCTTAACATTGACCGATTCTCACCAATTTCAATAGCATTCATCCCATGGCCGATATATCAAATTTCATCTCAATATATTCATATTTGCGACCTGCAGTTTGATTACAAGGCTTACATGGACACACAGACGGACGGATGGACGGACGGACGGACGGACATTGTTAAATCAACTCAGAAAGTGATTCTGATTAAATCAGCTCAGAAAGTGATTCTGATGGGTCTAGGTAAAATATTTTTGGTAGTTACAAACAGCAGCACAAAGTCATTATACCCAAACCACATAGTGGTATAGGGTATAAATACTGGAAACAGTTTGGAATAAAATCAAGTTTATCAAATTTTAATATTCAAAACAAGAATGTTGTAAAATACTTAGAAATCTATTTAGATAAACTTTTATACTATAACCATCATGTAATAAATGCATTTTTCCTATATAGGTCATTATTCCATCCCAAATATATTAAAACCAGAATATAGATAATAATGTAATAGTCCTTGGTCAGACCTATCACAACCAACGGTTGCCCAATATGGTTCAACATATTTCCATCATACATGGAAAATATCAGAGTTTTTAAAAGGAAATGTTTGAGAGCATGAACATCATTATATGTAAATAAATAAACGTGAAAAGAAACTCATTATATCCCTATCCCATAGTAGTATAGGATATAAAAAACCAACCCATAAAAACCATGTTTTTATTATACTCCCGCCACGAGTCTGCCTACAAAGTTCCTGCTCGTTTAGATCACGGGAAAAGAGATAAAAATCGATCCAAAGTTTTGTCGACACGCAGACAAGCAGACACTACGAGTTAATACAAATGGAGTGAAAATTTAGAAATTGTTTGTTGTGTACGGATCATATAACTTTGTTTGGAATTCCCTCCGGTAGTGGTAATATATCTGACCTTGTTGCTGTAAAAGTATCACTGTATAGAAAAAGTTGAAAAGCATTATTGGCATTTTGCTTTAGGTCCTTGATAACTATTTTATTCAAAGTCCAGTACCATTCAATGGATTTGCATTCAGGACAGTTAGATCGGTTTGATTTTCTGGGTAGTAAAACAACGTAATCTTTTCCATTCATCACTTTCAAACTAAATCCTTTCTGATACAAAGCACGTATTCGAACATCTTTTCCAAATATCGATATAGATGTTAAAGTAAATTTCCGGAATGGCTTTCAAAGCAAGCACAGAGTTGGCTATTATTTAATCAATATATTTAAAAACTTATCCTGTAGAAGTTCATTGAGTTTATTCAATAGTCAGAAGTCTCACGATTCTAAGCCAGGGAAACGAATTTAGTGTTTTTTAAACCGATCGAGATTTAACGCCTTTGAGGCCAAAGATATATCTTAAAATCCTATTTATTGATCGTTTTGAAATCTCAGAATAATCGGTAAGATATTCTATTTTCAATTGATGATTTTTTAGCACCATACCTTTGATTTCGTTGATGTGATTTTCATTAATTGATATTTCTGCTCCTCCGGGGCGCTCTTTATATTCAATGCTTTGTCTGCCTTCTTTAAACTATCTGGTATCACTTGTAAATATCTTATCGAACAAATCGAACAGTTACAATATCCGTAACTGTGCTGCAGCATAACTTTTATTCAGCAATAAAAATTAAATAGAACTTATTTTTTCAACAAATTCAGCCAACGTTTAAGTCGCCAAATTCACTCTTACATGTTTTCAAAAACTTGCGAAACTGTGGAACCAATGAAGATGTTGACATGAAATTCTGCACGGATGTTAAAAACACTAATACAAACCCAAAAAGATTATTTTCCTTAACCTTAAAATCAGCGAAGTTTAAACTTTAGCTATTTTAATTAAACGTTGAATAAATATGGTAACTATCTTATTTCTATACCTAATATACTCAAATGTACTAACCATCATCATCAAATACATACATAACTGTACAATATGGATATAAGGTGTGCTATACCTTCAATATTTTTTGAAGATATAAACAGGATATAGCAAAAAAGAAATCATAAAAGTTAAAAAAAAAAACGTCGAAAAGACTCAGAAAAAAAAAACAACATGTTGGACAAAATGGAAAAAGTAAAGAATCCTTTCACTAATGGAATGACATTAGCTGTCATGTTGACAATGAATGAACATAAAAGTTGGCAACACTTCGGAAATAGAAAAATGAATGACTGCAACAACAACAGTAGCAACACAAAAAAGAACACTATAACAAAGAACAATAGACACAGACCATTAAAAATGTATACCAGCAGTAAAAACTAATGATGATCACAATGATGTGTATACCATTAAAAAATATTTAGAATAAAAATTTTTTCAGCAAAAAAAAAAAAAAAAAAAATAATGGATAGATTCGTCATAATTAACAGTTTTAGTTTTATTACTAATGACTCGCATATATTAGTAAAAGCATATAAATATGTATTAATAATAGAGTTTGGCCTAATTAAAAACTGTGTTCGAAATAAATGTTACTATTCTTTATCTAAATTTGGTAATAATATTTATTGCCAGATTCTATTTGGTAATAATATTTATTACCAGATTCGATTTATGAGCTGTGGTTGTTACTGGTTTTAAAATATTTTTTGTAAACATTGGTCTGACACGAATTTACTGAGTAAAAATTTTATACTTTTTTCTGGTAGTTTCAATCTATATTTTCATATTAAATTCAGCACTAAACATATGTGTAAAAGTAACGCTTCGTTTTACTTTCTATATGGACAACTTTTTTTTTTAATTAACCAACACCAAGGGAATGCTCCTACAAATACAGTGCATTTTGTTGATTTCAGGAAAATAGGTTATGAGAAGGAGGAGAGAGGGCGTAGTGTTAGTGGATATTTGACTTAAATTTTATTAGATTATAATTGCCAGGAAAGGCCTCTACGGGGAATTTAATCCACATACGGTTAGTTCAACTGGACAATAGACTACAAACGGATGTGATATACTAGAGAAGCGGGTAGAGCGCACCGAAACTCGGGCACGTGCTACACAACCCACATTCCGGCGATGTTCCAATGAATCAATATAGTTGGATACCCTACTGTCATTGATGACCGCCAATGCCCTCCTTTGCACATGGTCCAGTAGCTCCAAAACAGACTTTGAAGCTCCTGCCCATATATGGAAGTTGTATTCCATTTTCGGTCGGATGCAAGTGGTATAGATTTTAAGGAGATTAGAAAACTAAGGCACTTGAATGCTTCTTTCGACACTTGAAAAACATGCTCATTCCAACGAACATCACATTGAATTCTCATACCTAGAACATCAAAAGTATCCGATTCCTCAATACCTATACCACCCATATATACAGATGACATTATTGATCCCTATGGATCAACGTAAAACGTTGAGTCTTCAGCGCAGTAAAATCAACCCTATTCGCTTTACACCACTCGGAGATTGTTAACAGGTCTTGATTGAGTGTGTCATTTATTGTCTGCCTTTTGCCCCCCAACCTCGAAGAGGCTTGGCCTACAATTAAAGAAAATGCTGCTGTATATCGAATTAAAAGTTTGACCAAGAAGGTCATTCAGAAAGATAAGGAAAAGAGAAAAAACAATGAGCATAATAAATTTGAGTGGCATTATTATATATTTTTGGTCTGCAGATATGAAAAAGTTCATATCGGATTCAATATATTTGGTAAGGTCAGTTATTTTCCGAAAAACATGGAATATTAATATAATTTGATCGAGCTCTACATACATCGATTTTTACAAATTCCAACACTGTTAATACTATGGGAAAGAAAAGCGAATATACTAAGTGTCATCATAATACATCCATCTTTGCGACCTATAGTTTGATAACACAGTTTACATTGACACAGACAGACAGACAAACAGACGGGCAGACGGACAGACATCACCAAATAGACTTCAAAGTGATTTTGAATAGGCTGCTATAACAAAAGGTTTTTTTGGTGGTTACAAACATCAGCACAAAACTTATTATTTACCTTGACCGCAAACTGGTATAGGGTACGAATAGAAACATCAATAGTTTTAAATTTTGCTAAGAGTTTGAATAGTTTATGAGAAGTTATATACTTTTTAATTTTATTGAAATGTGCAAAACCTAAAACAAAATAAAATTCAAATTAAATTTTGACAACAAAAAACATTTTTTAATATCAATAAAAAAATAAATTAAAATATAAATATTAAAATATGTGACTTTGCAAGTCGATATGTGTTCCAATATACATTTATATTAAGGTGGAGCGAAATCTTTTTTTCGAATTTTGTTTCGCCTGTACTATGAATGTATATTTTAACTTCCTAACTCAAGGTCTGGAGGTGGCGCAGATGACCATTTATTGAGATAAAAGTAATTTTGTATAAAACAGTTTTATATGAAGTTAATAGAAGTTGTTTCAGTCTTTTATATATTGACATAAAATACAATTAATATAAATAAATGAGTATTAATAAAAATAAATATAATTAATTTTGTTATCCATTATCAGTATCATTGTTGGAAGAATTTAGAATTCGTCTCAAGCAATGGTATATTTTGCTTAGCCTATGGAGCGAATGAAACCATTTCTTGCTTCTGATCCACAGACTGCAATTGGAGCTTCAGTGACAAGCTTGACATACCTTTAACCTGCCTGAGTATGGCAACGAAAGTTTTCAAATTCAAGAAAGTTATTTTCCAAATAGTTCAACTTTGAAATTTCTTCTTTAGTATATAACATGGGTATTGCAAGTTCTGTTACTTTCATATTCACTTAATCTATCAAATCAAAGTGATTTGTCGCATTTACTTGAAGCTCTGGATTACGAAACTCGCGAACTTTCTCTGTCGTAGTTCCTTTTCTGGCTTCTAACACTCTTTGAAGAACCAATTCCCTTATCACATCACATTATAATAATTCCCTTGTCACATCATCTTTTAGCATAGAGAGCAAAATAATTTCTTCTAAAATAATACTTTTTAGGTCATCTGTTAAATCTTAACTTCTTTTCACCATATTGAAAACTAGATGATTGTGTGGCGCCTAGGCGCCCGTTTATTTTGACTTAAACAAACAATTTTTTTTTCCCATTTCAGAATATTCCTATATCTTATATATGTACGTATGTTTAAAAAATTAATTTTAATGTTTTTAAAATTTCTTTAAAAAAAATCGAAAAACAGTTGTAAAAACTACAAAACAAAAACTCCGATTTTCAAATGAAGTTTTGAAATGGTCAACCTTTGCTTTATACCTTCTGCTTCTATACATGAGTTTTTAATATTATATGATTTTAAAAAAAAATTTTATTTTGATAGAAACTCTGTAATTTTAGTCTTATTAAGACAAACTATAAATATGTATCTTTTTAATAATTTAATTTATGTTTTATAACTTTTTTAAATGCATCAAAATAACTTATTCAACTAAAAAAATTTTTTAAACCTTTCGGACAAAACAAAAAAATACTACGGTTATAACGAACTTAGTCTATAACGAACTAATTTGGACGGTCCCGCCGAGTTCGTTATATTGTAGAAAAAATAGAAAAAAAAAAAACGTTTTAGAGCAAGGTTCCTAAAAGTTTCTAATGGTTTTAAATGTTAAAAAGGTCGTATTTTCATAATTCTTTTTTGAAGATATGAATAATGTTGGATTATTTATTTCACATACATGTTATAGCATAACATTTGAAGAATCTTTGAAAAATTTTTCAATTAAAAACTTTAATAAAGAAGTCCGTGACAGCGAAGCTCCGGAGGAGTTGTTGTTTTGGGGTGAACATCATAACTCGTTACCGGCTCATGTGAAATAAAAAAATCGAAATGCGTTTAAAAGGTGTTTCCTAATGTACTGACCAAGGGTTTTTTCACTCTTTTTTTTTTTGGCAGCATTTTGAAGTGAAAAACGATTTTTGCTATACAATTTCGGGAATTTGTTGTTAAGAAACGGGGAAGAAAATGGAATTAAAAAAACCATTCGTAGTTACCTGATGATTTATATGTAGATATAGTGTCTAAAATTTCAAAAGAATCGGTCAAGTAGATTTTGAGTTATGATGTTCAAGGACTTCGAACATTTATATGTGAGAAAATCGGTTTAAAGTTTTTTAAAAACTGATTTATATACTATATACCGTATGAGGACGGTCGCTGGAAACGCTGTATCTTCTTAAGTTTTGCTGATTTACTTAAAATTTTAATACAACGTTCTCGACATGTTGTGCATTCAGAAAGTGAAATGCAAAAATAGGTTTTAAAACCTACCACCCCTTCAGGAAGCGCAAACACCAATACACCTGCACAAAAGAGAAAAAAATATTTCATATTTCATCATACATGTAAACTGAAAAAAGAGAAGTACATTTTTTGCAAAGTTATCTATAAATTCAAAAAAAAAATTAAAAAATAAGGGCGTATTAGTTTTACTTCAAGAAAAAACTTATTATTCCAAATCGCCTTTAATTCTTCGATAAATTATTGAAACTAAAATCTTAAATATACCTATTTACGTAATTTATGTTTGTCTAAATTTTTTGAAAGCAAATTATGCAAAAATTATTATTATGAGTGAAAAAAAATTATTTTCCCACCTCCCTTCTAAAATTACAATGTAATTTAATTATGCAAAGTTATGCCGGTTTTCTCAATGTATCGTCAAACTGGCTGTTACTTAACCAGGACATAAATTTATTGTACCGATAAACTGCCTGTTAACAATTTTGGTTTTCTCAATGTACCGACAAAAACATTATTTTCAGTTGGCAATGCCTCTCAAAATAAGTATGAAAGTTGATAGAATTATTTTCAGTTGGCAATGCCTCTCAAAATTGATATGACAGTTGGGAGAATAATTTATCTGTACGATAAATAAATAATTGGCAGATGAGTGCCGGTTAGCTTTGCGACAAAATAGAAGCAAACCAGACATTGAGAAAACCAAATTTCTTTAATCGGCAGTTTCTCGTTGGGATAAAAGATAATCGCCTATTGAGAAAACGGGCATTAGAATAATTTAAATTTTAAACCTAATATTGCACTATTTTTTCAAGTGCATTTCAATACAGAGCTTTGAACAAAATCATACGTTGGACAACAACAAAATCCACATTGAAGATCTCTTTTTTCTCAAATATTTATCAAAAAAATCATACCTTTGGTAAGTGCTGTGTATCAGAGTACCTGAGCGAAAGCTCTCCTAACAATACAAAACAATTTTGAGATGAAAAACAAAACAGATAAACGGAAAACTTTAGTTTGATAAAAGCAGTATGTGTGAATATCGGACGACGTTAAATGAGAAAAATAAAAATATTTAAAATTTCATTAATTAATTTTTTTTTATGCATTTTTTGCGTTCAACTTATTCCATATGTAACACGAAATCTGCATATGTAGTGCTATTGTCGTTAGCAGTGCTGCCAATTTTGACAACTTATTGTAATTTCGACGATTTTTCAATTTGTTAAAATGATTACAAAATATGTATAGATTTAATTCTGGGTGAAGTCGTTTCAAAATGGAAATACCTTGAATAGCATCTCCATTTAAGATTTAAGTTTTAATTACGACGATACTTTAAACCTACATATATTATATGTTTGAGCTATAGATACATATCAATAAAATTATTTAGTTGATTGCTGTGTTACATATGATATACATAAATTTTATTGTTTCCTTTTGTAATATTTTTTTGAGTTTTATAACCGGTAGAATTTTCTTGACAATTTTCTTGTTTTAAAAATGATGATTTTGGCGATTTAGTTTCCAAAATTGTCGATTTTCAGAGGATTTTATTAGCAGCACTGGTCGGTAACAAAGAAGAGAGAAAATTGTGTGTGGGTTTGTATAAAATGAGAAAGATTAAATTTTGTTTGTGTATTTCCCATAGCTTTGTAGGGAGTGCTATGTGTGTGTATTATTTCAGCGTTGCAGAATCAGTCAGTCAGTCAGTGAGTCAGGGATCAGCGTAAATATATTTAAGATATGAACTGGACCATGTTTACAAGATGACCTTGACTTTATGTCAAACTATGTTGGTGCGTACACTTTCACAATGAAAAGCGCTAGTTGCTTTAGGTTATCTGGTAGTTTAGCCGTACCAATGTACAAACAAAGAATCCTGTGTCTCCACTAGCTAAACTTGGTGTAACTAGACCAGCCGAAATGGTGGTACATATTTCGTATAGGTATTTTTGATCAGTGGGTAACAAATTAATATTGACTTTTTGCAATTCTGTGGCAACCGCAATTCTTTGGAAAAGTTTCAAATCAAGGCACTTGTCGAGGTTTTCCCTATACTGCTGGAATAGCTATTAAGAACTGTAGTGCTTCGTAACCAATAGAATTCAGCTCTATGCGGAACTTTTTCCTTTCTCGACGTATTTTACTTCTATCTATTACCTATAATGAGTTCTAGGCACCTATAACGTTTAAATCAAGTAATGCTGCAGGTCGATCTGAAACTCTGGTCCTGTTATATGCTAAAGCTAGTCTTTGCAACTTATGTCTCATCTGATTATTTTCTTTTTGAACTATTCTTGTTCTATTTTCTTCTTCCGATTCCGATGTTCCGCTTGAAGAACTGCTGGATAACCAATATACCACTGGCAGAAATGAAGAAGCACTTATGCGCAAACTCATCATACTTTCGTTTTTTTTACATTTTTGCATCGTAAAGATTTTGCTGTCACCCTATCCAGACAACCAATATGCATTCTACGGTCATTTCGTTGGTCTACTTTGAAAACTTTGCCTCAGCAGCAGATACTTCAGTAATGCATTTGCATATATTTCTGGATGTACACTTACATGTTGCGATGTCAAATAACTTTTCTTGGGGTCTTTGAAAAAATATTGCTTCTTGCCATCACTTTGCAATTTCTTCATACTCTTGTACTTGTTGTAATACGAAATCAATCTTATGACATATTGTTGATGATTAATCGTTGGTATGAATGCCTTCTTCCATATGTGTTCGATATCAGTAGCAATTATTTCACACATATACTTTATTGAAGGATCCTTTGCATTGTTTAATTGAAGCAAATCGTTTTTTATCAACAGGTGGTATTTAATAATATCACAATACGTTGCTAATAAATTGACATTTAATATATGTAAGTGGTTTACCGAATACAGGGCAACGCAAACCCTTCCAAGTTCTAGGCATTTTAAAATTTTGAATACTCAGAAGTTACTACATATTTTAATTATTAAAAAGTAAAAAAAAAAACAATTAACTAAACTTTTGCTTTGTTTTAAGTTTCTGTTTAATAGGTAACACCTTAAATTTCTTATAAAAAAAACACTTTTTGCTAACACTTTCTACCGTGGTGGAAAGTAACGATTTTTAAATGGTACTAAATTACAACTTAAAAAATGCATAGTAGTAATACTTTCCTTATATGTTTTTCAAACTTCGTGCGCCACCTCCAAATAAAGTCGTAAGGATTTGATATTTTGCATAAATTAAGTTTTATAAGTTCATCGATTAATAATACAGGAGATTTAAAGAAACAAAAAAAATCATGTGAGTCCGATCACAAGGGAGATGTATAAACATATAATAATTAAAGAAAACATCAACATCATATTTTCCAGTGCATAAAAAATAAGTCGATTATGCCGTTTTCTGAAATACAATTTATGTTTTCTGAAATGCAATTGATGTTTTCTGAAATTCAATTGATGTTTTCTGAAATACAATTAATGTTTTCTAAAATTCAAATGATGTTTTCTGAAATACAATTGATGTTTTCTAAAATACAATTGATGTTTTCTGAAATTCTATTGATGTTTTCTGAAATTCAATTGATGTTTTCTGAAACCCGAGTGATGTTTTCTGAAATTATATTGATGTTTTCTGAAATTATATTTATGTTTTCTGAAATTCAAATGATGGTTTCTGAAACTCGAATGATGTTTTCTGAAATTATATTGATGTTTTCTGAAATTCTATTTATTTTTTCTGAAATTCAATTGATGTTTTCTGAAATACAATTGATGTTTTCTGAAATACAATTGATGTTTTCTGAAATTCTATTGATGTTTTCTGAAATTCTATTTATATTTTCTGAAATTCAAATGATGTTTTCTGAAATACGATTGATGTTTTCTGAAATTCTATTGATGTTTTCTGAAATTCAATTGATGTTTTCTGAAACTCGAATGATGTTTTCTGAAATCCTATTTATGTTTTCTGAAATTCAAATGATGTTTTCTGAAATTATGTTGATGTTTTCTGAAATTCTATTTATGTTTTCTGAAATTCAAATGATGTTTTCTGAAATTATATTGATGGTTTCTGAAATACAATTGATGTTTTCTGAAATTCTATTGATGTTTTCTGAAATCCAATTGATGTTTTCTGAAATTCTGTTAATGTTTTCTGAAATTCAAATGATGTTTTCTGAAATTATATTGATGTTTTATGAAATACAATTGATGTTTTTTGAAAGACAATTGGAAAATGTTTAGAAAATAACATATCATAATTTTTTCACCAATACAATCATAAGTCACACAGCGTTATGTGCTTCAGCTCACACCGATATGAGTTACGCTGTTTTTGTGATTGTATTGTGAAATAGGAATTTACCCCCCTGTGCGTATAGATGTTTACACATCAAAAAAAATTTTTTTTTATAGGTTCATCGATTAATAATACAGGAGATTTAAAGAAACAAAAAAAAATTTTTTTTTTGGCCGTTCTCACTCCGCTCTAAAGTATATATCTAGAAATTAGTTGTAGATAATCTCCAATATTCCTTACCACTTATAAGTATACCTATTGCATTGGGTGATACTACTTGATCAGCAAACAATGTGGCTTAATTTTGAGACTGATAACTATGTATATAGTTATTATAACTAGTTGTATATTCAGGAAAATATAAGCTCAATTTGTTTCCCATCACTGTCTACAATAAAAAGGAAGCTGTTCGAGGAGTTCCTAAATGCTCAAGGAATTCGTTTGCTGGCTTGTGGTTACTATAAATTTGACCCGATATATTGTCAGTTATATCATATAGTTGATTGTAGAAACAAATCAGGTTTTGGGTCTCACTGGACTACTGATCTGTGATCTTATATCCTCATTTAATATCTAATTTTCAAGAGCAGATAATTCTTTTAGTTGGAATCGAGATACAGATGCGTCTTTATCAATAATATTTTCAGCAGTTGACGTAAATCGCATTTTCTTCAGTCAAATTATCAATAACTTAAAAAAATGAAAAAGAAATTGGTCATAAGTATGGACATACATATGTATATAAATTTCAAAATAATCAGAAATGTTTTATTAAAATCACATTTTTTTAATATTGTCAGGACTTTCTTATGACACCTCCTTCCCATACTCATTAAAATCTAAATTTTGACATGAATATAAAAATTTACTACAACTTTATGATGATAATTTTACATTACTTCATAGTACGCAATCGAAAGCAATGACACACTAAAGTTTTATCTTGAAAACATTGTTGAATTTCATTTAAACTAAACGACAACAGCTCCAGCAAAGCATAATCATTTGTGTAGCAACATCAACATGAACATTTAATGGCTGACAGTAAAGTGCAAAAAGCAAACGTATCATTATGAAAATATCACGCAATCATACATGCATGCGAAGAAATTAATTTGTAAAGTTTTAACGAGTATATTTTTTGGCTGATGATAGAAAATACACTGAACATATACGAGAATAATGAGAAGAATTAATTGAGGCCGTGAAAATTTTTTAATAAATTTATAATGCTCACATTGTACAAGTTGTGAAGAATTTATGACAACATGTAATATGATGACATTATATAGACAGGCTTTGAAGTAATTTTGTATATTAAAAAGACGTTTCTTTATAATTTAAATGTTTGCATTTGCAAGGCAAATTGTTAAACTATGTGGTTTGGGTATAATGACTTTGTGCTGCTGTTTGTAACAAACAAAAATATTTGACCTAGACCCATCTTTAATTATACCGATCGAATCAGAATCACTTTCTGAGTTGATTTAACAATGTGCGTCCGTCCGTCCGTCCGTCCGTCCGTTCGTCCGTCTGTGTGTCCATGTAAAACTGCAGGTCGCAAATATGAATGTATTTTGATGAAATTTGGTACATAAGCTTTTCTCGCCCATGGGATGAACGCTATTGAAATTGGTGAGAATCGGTCCATGTTCAGACCTAGCCCCCATACAAATTACCCATATGAAATCGACATAAATTGCCATAAGATCCAAATTGTCATATAGATCTTACTCAAATTGGGTTTGTATGCGTTCATTACATCCATTAATGAGTAGTCCAAAAATGATCCCTTTGACCCCATATAGAGCTGCTTCCCGATCTTCACTTAAATCTATTAAAAAACAAAAATATTGCACTGATTCTTCTCAAATTTTGTTTGTATATATTTTTGCAAAATACAAGAGACTTTACCAAACATGATCAGGATCGGTCCATTTTTGGACCAAGTCCCTATATAGATATAGCATCCGATATGAACTTTTTCATATCTGCAGCCAAAAAAATTAATAAAAATCCCACTCAAAATTGGTTTTTGCTTATTTTCTATGTCCAGTTAGTTGGGCCTAAGAGATAGGGTCTCTAAACGCATGGTATAGGGTATCGTATAGTCGGTCTAGACCGACTATAATTTTCTTACTTGTTAATGATGCACTGTTGACTTTAAATCAGGTCGTATATTTGAAGTGTTTTACAAAAACCTAATAGTAGTTTTTTATACCCTATACCACTATGTGGTTTGGGTATAATGACTTTGTCCTGCTATTTGTAACAACCAAAAATATTTGACCTAGACCCATCTTTAATTATACTGATCGAATCAGATTCACTTTTTGAGTTGATTTAACAATGTGTCCATGTAAACCTTGTAATCAAACTGCAGGTCGCAAATATGAATATGTCTTGATGAGATTTGGTATATAAGCTTTAATAGGCCATGGGATGAACGGTATTGAAATTGGTGAGAATCGGTCCATGTTCAGACCTAGCCCCCATACAAATGACCCCTATGAAATCGACATAAATTGCCATAAGATCCAAATTGTCATATAGATCTTACTCAAATTGGGTTTGTATGCGTTGCTTGCATCCATTAATGAGTAGTCCAAAAATGATCCCTTTAGCCCCATATAGACTGCCTCCCGATCTTCACTTAAATCTATTAAAAACAAAAATAATGCACTGATTCATCTCAAATTTCGTTTGTATATATTTTTGCAAAATACAAGAGACTTTACCAAACATGATCAGGATCGGTCCATATTTGGACCTAGTCCCTATATAGATATAGCATCCGATATGAACTTTTTCATATCTGCAGCCAAAAAAATTAATAAAAATCCCACTCAAATTTGGTTTTTGCTTATTTTCTACGTCCAGTTAGTTGGGCCTAAGAGATAGGGTTTCTAAACGCATGGTATAGGGTATCATATATCTAGAACGACTATAATTTTCTTACTTGTTTAATATGATTTTCCAAATATACCTACCATTACTCTGTCAATTATTCTAGGAAAAAATTGAAAAATGTCTGCATTCTAGTAGTTTTTCCATCTTCTTATATATATTTACGCTGATCCCTGACTCACTGACTGACTGACTGATTCTGTAACGCTGAAATAATACACACACATAGCACTCCCTACAAAGCTATGTGAAATACACAAACAAAATTTAATCTTTCTCATTTTAGACAAACACACACACAATTTTCTCTCTTCTTTGTGCTCAGTGCTGCTAATAAAATCTTCTGAAAATCTACAATTTTGAAAACTAAATCGCCAAAATTGTCATTTTTAAAACAAGAATTTGTCAAGAAAATTTTACCGCTTACAAAACTCGATAAAATATTACAAAAGGAAACAATAAAATATATTTGTATCATTCATATTACGAATATTATTACAGCATTGTTTATTTCTATATATAAAAATGTATTAGTGATGAAATTTCAACGAAAAAAATTTAACACAGCAATCAACTAAATAATTTTATTGACATGTATCTAAAGCTGAAACATATAATATAGGTTTAAAGTATCGCCGTAATTAAAACTTAAATCTTAAATGGAGATGCTATTCAAGGTGTTTCCGTTTTGAAACGACTTGACCCAGAATTAAATTTATACATATTATGTAATTTACATTTACACTGAACAAAAACTATCAGTTTTCGATAAACAACCCATTAATTGTTAACCCTTGAAATCGTAATTTTTATACTACTGAAAATTTAAAATCTTCAATCATCATTTTAACAAATTCAACAAATCATTTTAACAAATTGAAAAGTCGTCGAAATTAAAATAAGTTGTCAAAATTAGCAGCACTGCTAACGACAATAGCACTACATATGCAGATTTCGTGTTACATATGGAATAAGATGAACGCAAAAAATGCATCAAAACTAATATCAATTGAAATTATTCTTTAAATTCCCTTTGTTGGTCAATGAAAAAATTCTGCAAAAAAAAAGTAATTAAGGAAATTTTAAACATTTTTATTTTTCTCATTTAACGTCGTCCGATATGCATACATACTTTTTTTTATCAAACTAAACTTTACCTTTTGTCTGTTTTGTTTTTCATCTCAAAATTGTTTTGAATTGTTGGGAGTGCTTTCGCTCAGGCTCTCTGATTGCCAGCACTTACCAAAGAGTATGATTTTTTGATAAATATTTGAGAAAAAAGAGATCTTCAATGTGGATTTTGTTGTTGTCCAACCTATGGTTTCGTTTAAAGCTCTGTATTGAAAAGCACTTGAAAAAATCTTATATATATTTACGCTGATCCCTGACTCACTGACTGACTGACTGATTCTGTAACGCTGAAATAATACACACACATAGCACTCCCTACAAAGCTATGCGAAATACACAAACAAAATTTAATCTTTCTCATTTTATACAAATCAACACACAATTTTCTCTCTTCTATGTTACCGACCAGTGCTGCTAATAAAATCTTCTGAAAATCGACAATTTTGGAAACTAAATCGCTAAAATCGTCATTTTTAAAACAAGAAATTGTCAAGAAAATAAAAATAAAACTCGACAAAATATTAGAAAAGGAAACAATAAAATTTATTTATATCATTCATATTACGAATATTATTACAGCATTGGTTATTTCTATATATAAAAATGTATTAGTGTTGAAATTTCAACGGAAAAAATTTAACACAGCAATCAACTAAATAATTTTATTTATATGTATCTATAGCTGAAACATATAATATAGGTTTAAAGTATCGCCGTAATTAAAACTTAAATCTTAAATAGAGATGCTACTCAAGGTATTTCGATTTTGAAACGACTTGACCCAGAATTAAATCTATACATATTTTGTAATTTCCATTTACACTGAACAAAAACTATCAATTTTCGATAAACTACCCATTAATTGTTAACCCTTGAATTCGAAATTTTTATACTACTGAAAATTTTAAATCATCAATCATCATTTTAACAAATTTAACAAATCATTTTAACAAATTGAAAAATTGTCGAAATTATAATAAGTTGTCTAAATTGGCAGCACTGCTAACGACAATAGCACTACATATGCAGATTTCGTGTTATATATGGAATAAATTGAGCCCAAAAAATGCATCAAAAAAAACTAATATCTATTCAAATTCTTCCTTCAATTCCCATTGTTGGTCAATGAGAAAATTCTGCAAAAAAAGAAATGGATGAAATTTTAAACATTTTTATTTTTCTCATTTAACGTCGTCCGATATGCATCTTTTTTTTATCAAACTAAACTTTACCGTTTGTCTGTTTTGTTTTTCATCTCAAAATTGTTTTGTATTGTTAAGAGTGCTTTCGCTCAGGTTCTCTGATGGCCAGCACTTACCAAAGAGTATGCTTTTTTGATAAATATTTGAGAAAAAAGAGATCTTCAATGTGGATTTTGTTGTTGTCCAACGTATGATTTCGTTATAGCTCTGTATTGAAAAGCCCTTGAAAAAATAGTGCAATATTGAGTTTAAAATTTAAATTATTGTAACTTTGCATAATTAAATTACATTTTAATTTTAGAGAGAGGTGGGAAAATAATTTTTTTTCACTCATAATATTAATTTTTGCATAATTTGGAAGAATTAAAGGCGATTTTTTTTAAGTAAAACTAATACGCGCTTATTTTTTCTTTTTTCTTTTTTGAATTTATAGATAACTTTGCAAAAAATATAGTACTCTTTTTTCAGTTTACAGTATGATGAAATATGAAATATTTTTTCTTTTTTGTGTAGGTGTATTGGTGTTTGCATTTCCTTAAGGGGTGGTAGGTTTTAAAACCTTTTTTTGCATTTCTCTTCCTGAATGCACAACATGTCGAGAGTGTTGTGTCAAAATTTTAAGTAAATCAGAGCAAAACTTAAGAAGATACAGCGTTTTCAGCGACCGGCCTCATACGGTATATAGTATATAAATCCGTTTTTAAAAAACTTTAAACCGATTTTCTCGCAAATAAATGTTCGAAGACCGTGAACATCATAACTTAAAATCTTCTTGACCGATTCTTTTGAAATTGTTGACACTATATGTACACATAAATTATAAGGTAACCACGAAGGTTTTTTTTTAGTTCCATTTTCTTCCCCATTTTTTAACAACAAAACCCGAAATTGTATGGCAAAAATTGTTTTTCACTTCAAAATTCTGCAAAAAAAAAAAAAAAAAAAAGGAAAAAACTCTTCGTCACTACTTCAGGAAACATGTCACCTTTTGAACGCATTTCGATTTTTTCATTTCACATGGTCCGGTAACGAGTTATGATGGTCACCGCAAAACAACAACGCCTCAGGATATTGGCTGTGACGGACTTATTTATTAATTTTTAGTTGAAAATTTTTCAAAGAAGAAACATGCAAAATACGACTTTTATTAAATTTCAAAACCTTACCCCCCCCTTAAGAAACTTTTAGGAACCTTTCTCTAAAACTTTTGTTTTTCTATGCTATTTTATTTTTTCTACAATAAAATGGAGTTCGGTTATAACGAACTCGGCGGGACCGGCCAAATTAGTTCGTTATAGACTAAGTTCGTTATAACCGTACTATTTTTTGTTTTGTCCGAAAGGTTTAAAAACTTTTTTTGTTTAATAAGTTTATTTATTTTGGTGCATCTTAAAAAGTTATAAAACATAAATTAAATTATTGAAAAGATACATATTTATAGTTTGTCTTAATAAGACTAAAATTATCGAGTTTCTATCAAAATAAAATATTTTTATTAAATCATATAATATTAAAAACTAATGTATAGAAGCAGAAACTATAAAGGAAAGGTTGGCTGCTGGCAAACTTTTGCGAAAATATTCATAAAAGACCATTTCAAAACTTCATTTGAAAATCTGAGTTTTTGTTTTTATTTTTTAAACTGTTTTTCGATTTTTTTTTTTTAAGAAATTTAAAAAAAATTAAAATTAATTTTTTAAACATATATAAAATATAGGAAAATTCTGAAATGGAAAAAAAAAATTTGTTTGTTAAAGTCAAAATAAACGGGCGCCTAGGCGCCACACAATCCTCTAGTAGTGCAATATTAAGTTTAAAATTTAAATTATTCTGACTTTGCTTAATTAAATTACATTGTAATTTCAGAGAGGTGGGAAAATAATTTTTTTCACTCATAATATTAATTTTTGAATAATTTGCGTAAATAGGTATATTAAAGATTTTAATTTGAATAATATATTGAAATTATCATGGAAGAATTAAAGGCGATTGGGAATGATAAGTTTTTTTTGAAGTAAAACTAATACGCCCTTATTTTCTATTTTTTTTTTTTTTTTGGATTTATAGATAACTTTGCAAAAAATGTACTTCTCTTTTTTCAGTTTACATGTATGATGAAATATGAAATTTTTTTTCTCTTTTGTGTAGATGTATTGGTGTTTGTACTTCCTTAAGGGGTGGTAGGTTTTAAAACCTTTTTTGCCTTTCTAGCAAATCAGAGCAATACTTTAGAAGATACAGCGTTTCCGGGCTCATACGGTATATAGTATATAAATCATAGTATCTATATAAATTCGAAGTCCGTCAACATCATAACTCAAAACCTACTTGACCGATCCTTTTGCAATTTTAGACACTATATCTACGCATAAATCATCACGTAACCACAAAGGGTTTTTTTTTTAATTCCATTTTCTTTCCCATTTTTTAACAACAAATTCCCGAAATCGTATAGCAAAAATCGTTTTTCACTTCAAAATGTTGCAACAAAAAAAAAAAAAAAAAAAAAAATTGAAAAACTCTTCGTCACTACCACAGGAAACATGTCACCTTTGAAACGCGTTCCGATTTATTTCACATGATCCGGTAACGAGTTACGATGTTCACCGCAAAACAACAACGCCTCCGGAGATTCGCTGTGACGGACTTATTTATTGCAATTTTTAATTTTTAATTTTTTTCAAAGATTCTTCAAATATTATGCTATGACGTGTATATGAAATAAATAATCCAACATTATTCATATCTTCAAAAAAGAATTATGAAAATACGACTTTTTTTAACTTTTAAAACCTTACCCCTTAATAAACTTTTAGGAACCTTGCTCTAAAACGTTTTTTTTATGCTATTCTATTTTTCTACAATAAAATGGAGTTAGTTTATAGCGAACTCGGCGGGACCGGCCAAATTAGTTCCTTATAGACTAAGTTCGTTATAACCGTAGTATTTTTTGATTTATCCGAAAGGTTTAAAAAGTTTTTTTAGTTAAATAAGTTTATTTATTTTGGGGCATTTTAAAAAGTTATAAAACATAAATTAAATTACTAAAAATATACATATTAATTGTTTGTCTTAATAAGACTAAAATTACCGAGTTTCTATCAAAATAAAATATTTTTTTAAAATCATATAATATGAAAACTCCTTATGTATAGAAGCAGAAAGTACAAAGCAAAGGTTGGCCACTGGCAAACTTTTACTATACATAAAAGGACCTTTTACAAAACGTCATTTGAAAATCGAAGTTTTTGTTTTGTATTAAAATTAAATAAAAATAAAATTAAATTAAATTGAAATTAATTCTTTTTTTTATATATAAAATATACGAAAATTCTGAAATGGAAAAAAAAATTTGTTTGTTAAAGTCAAATTTGTATGAAAAATGTGATTAAAACTCTTGGGACCGAAAAAATTCTTCGCTATAAACAAAAATTTATTACAACCAGGGTTCGTTATAAGCGAACTCCATTGTATTAAATTTTAATAATTTTGGGAATCTCCTAACTTTACCGGCCTTCACATGTTCAAGTCAAAATGATCACACATCCAATAGACAAAAAATTGTTAAGCAACTGTCTCATTGAAAAATTGAAAGAGAGATTTGAAACGTATGATTTTTTAGTAAAAAAGAGTAAAAAAGTGTGAGTGCATTACAACCTGAAAGCCAAAAATATAACGTGTGAAAGCCGGGTAATATCTTAAATATATTTACGCTGATCCCTGACTGAGAGACTGACTGATTCCGTAACGCTGACCAAAATGATACGGTTCTAATTCCTAGGATTGATCTCGCCCCAACCGACACCACATTACCATTTATATTAAAACGCCGCCAGTTTCCAGTAGTTCCTGCATACGCAATTACCATAAACAAGGCTCAAGGCCAGTCGTTTGATTACGTTGGCATTAATTTGGAGACCGCGGTATTTTCACACGGCCAACTGTATGTGGCTTTGTCGCGATCAAAAGTTGCAAGCCAAGTTATGATACGTGTTCAATCGAACCCACAGCAAGGAAAACTATTAAATGACCAACGATATTTCACACGAAATATAGTTTTTCAAGAGATTCTAAATTGAAAAAATTTTTTGCCAAATATTTCTTATATCTTTTGATACTTATGTATATAATTTCTACAGACACAATCTTTTTTCACATGTACATATGTAAAAATATAATTTTCAATTTACTACTATATTAAAATAAATATAATTTATTATAAATTTTTCGTGTATTTAACTTTAAACTGTTTTATTCTTAATTTTTAAACGGGCGCCTAGGCGCCACACAATCAACTAGTTTGTATATAGAGATGAAGTAGTGTTACTATTTGTATATAGAGATGAAATCGGGTAACTGGGTTATGACATCAAAATGTTTTTTGCGCAAAATCAAACTTTAAAATAATTTCAGAAATATCTCTAAGGCATTGCCCGCACCTCTACATAGAAACCACGATATTATAAAAAAAAAAATTGAATACGATCCGAAGTTATAAGGCTACTTGCATAGTGACAGACATGATATTTAGTGATCTTTTTAATCCAATATTATACAGTAAAAGTGAAAAAGTATTATTGTTATTAATAATTGGGGGCATACAGCAGCCGTAGAGACATGACAGCAAACATACATCATTTAATTATTTGTATAACAAATAAGTAACAGTTGTTTATAGTTAATACAAGAGCTAGTTTATTAATAACGTATATAAATAACTTGAATTTTAAAATAAATGAGACTAAAATGAAGTATCTTGTATTGTGACACACATGACGCTGCCTTTATTTTCAAAATTACTTAATTACACTTTTCCTTTTTTAGTGGAAAAATAGGGACTATAAAAATGTTCAAAAATACATCTAACAAACTATTATTATATTTTCATACCCTCTTCTTTGAAATGGTATAAATCAATAAAAGTTATTTAAATTAAAATTCTCAAATTTAACGTAACGTTGATCTTTGTATGGAATTACCCAACTATATGAAAGTACCATAATTAACTCTTTTTTAGTTCTATAGCCTACTTTATATTAACTATTTCAAAAAATATTGTCCAAAACATAAATATATTCTTAAAATATGTCCATATACATTAATTAGGGGCAGAAATTGATGAAGATCGATGCGTGTTCAGAACTGGCTCCCAGAAGGGGTCCATAATGGTTTTTGAGAATCAGTTTGGTTGCGTATTTATTCGCTAATACCTTGTAATTAAACAGTGGTTATATTTCCATTTTGTAGAAATATATTCATTGATTTGTATTTTTCTTTCTAATCAAATAGAGAAAATAAGATTTTCATTCACAATTTATCTATAATACTGAAAACAAGCCTTTTTCTCTGCTATCATTTTATGGGCCCAGAATAATAACTGTGTAATTATAGTTTCGGCTGTTAGTTATTTTCGTGGATTTTTAATATTTTTTGTAAGGTGTGGTTGGTGCAAATAATCTAGTGGGCGAATGCAATCAGCAGATTGGAAGGCTTGGAAGCATGAGGCCTGTGGAATTTCTAGATAAAGGTGGTACTACGCGCCAGTAACCTTTGAAATATTGTAAATGGAGTTCTAAAATTCTAAAAAAGCTTAAGGTGATTTATGTAGCTGGAATTTTGTAGATGTCAAAGCTCAAAAGACTCTGGTAATAACCATGGGTGAGAGAGCCGATATTGAATGTTAGAAAATTAGGTTAAATTGTGATTCAGCGGCAGTAATGTGGTCTGTTCTAGAAAGCGTATATGAACAGAAGTCTGAAACGTTGATACATTGGCTTCAACAACAAATTACAGAAGATGGCAAAGCAGCTTGAAGATTTTGGTTAGAAAATTTCAAAATATATGCTTATAACCAAGATTTTTATGACGTTGCCGGAAGATTTCAAATATTTCTTCACATTACGGGAAGTTATGTACATCTAACGAAGAACGAACTTTAACAAATTTAATATCAAGATTATGTATGGAGGAATCCAGTTTAGGGATTCGACCCTCGAAGACCGAAATTTTAAAAAATTAAAAAAAAATTCAACAAAATCAAAATGGTAACAAGAACTTAAAAGGACATTCGAAACGAGATTTTCCCAACAAAAGTTTTAAAAGGTCTTGTGAAGGGGATGATTTTATCGGAAAGAATTTATTTGTTTCTTTAGAAGAAAATGCATGGTATGCTAACTCTGATGAAAGTGATCATATGTCAAATAGAAGAGAATGGTTCCAAAATTACATTCAGTTTGATATCCCAAAAAATATGAAAGTTGGTAATGGTGCTGTCATTGCGGCAGTTGGCAAGTGTGATGTTTATGTAGAGGAATTTGAAGGTAAGGTCTGGAACAGCAAATATATGTCTAGTTAAAAGTATACTAGCCGAAACAAACGAGTGCGTATTTAAGCATGAAGGTAATATTTATTTTAAATGATTAAGAGATAATTCAAGACTCTTTAAGTTGTTGCTAAAAGTTCAAGAAGATGAAGATAAAGCAAATGTTGCAGTAAAAGACAGTTCTATGCAAATATGGTATGAATAAATGTGTCATCAAGACAAATATCACAAAAAAGATGTATTGATTCCGCACAATATTAAATATTCACAGCACTGAATGCCATTTGCTAAAATTCTGAACAGAACCAAAGAATTCGGAAGCCTGGTGTCCACAAATCTTTGCGGACAACTGCAAGAAAAATCGTTTTGGTGGATCTCGTTTTATGGTTGTTTTTCGAGTTGACTTTTCAAACTATGAATATGTACGTTTACTTCACCAAGGCCAAGTTCAATGTATTTCAAGTAATATCTTAATTCTAGTGGATTGCGTGGCGCCTAGGCGCCCGTTTATTTTGACAAACAAACAAATTTTTTTTTCCATTTCAAAGTTTTCCTATATTTTTTATATTTAAAAAAAAATAATTTTAATGTTTTTAAAATTTAAAAAAAAAAAAAAAATCGGAAAACAGTTGTAAAAAATACAAACCAAAAACTTCGATTTTCAAATGAAGTTATGTAAAAGGTCCTTTTATGTATATTTTCGCATAAGTTTGCCAGTAGCCAACCTTTGCTTTATATTTTCTGCCTCTATACATAAGGAGTTTTTAATATTATATGATTTTAAAAAAATATTTTATTTAGATAGAAACTCGGTAATTTTAGTCTTAATAATTTAATAATTTAATTTATGTTTTATAACTTTTTAAAATGCATCAGAATAAATAAACTTGTTCAACTAAAAAAAGTTTTTAAACCTTTCGGACAAAACAAAAAAATACTACGGTTATAACGAACTTAGTCTATAACGAACTAATTTGGCCGGTCCCGCCGAGTTCGTTATAACCGAACTCCATTTTATTGTAGAAAAAATAGAATAGCATAGAAAAAAAAAAACGTTTTAGAGCAAAGTTCCTAAAAGTTTCTTAAGGAGAGGGGGGGGGGGGGGTAAGGTTTTAAAGGTTAATAAAAGTCGTATTTTGCATAATTCTTTTTTGAAGTAGTGACGAAGAGTTTTTCAATTTTTTTTTGCAGCATTTTGAAGTGAAAAACGAATTTTGCTATACAATTACGGGAATTTGTTGTTAAAAAATGGGGAAGAAAATGGAATTAAAAAAAACTTCGCGGTTACCTGATGATTTTTGTGTAGATATAGTGTCTAGAATTTCAAAACAATCGGTCAAGAAGATGTTCACGGACTTCGAACATTTATTTGCGAGAAAATCGGTTTAAAGTTTTTTAAAAACTGATTTGTATACTATATACCGTATGAGGCCGGTCACTAGAAACGCTGTATCTTCTTAAGTTTTGCTCTGATTTACTTAAAATTTTGACACAACACTCTCGACATATTGTGCATTCAGGAAGAGAATTGCAAAAAACCTACCACCCCTTAAGGAAATGCAAACACCAATACACCTATGTACACAAAAAAGAAAAAAATATTCCATATTTCTTCATACATGTAAACTGAAAAAAGAGAACTACATTTTTTGCAAAGTTATCTATAAATCCAAAAAAGTAGAAATAAGCGCGTATTAGTTTTACTGAAAAAAAAATCGCTTTTAATTCTTCCATGATAATATCAATAAATTATTCAAATTAAAATCTTAAATATACCTTTTTACGTAATTTATGTTTATCTAAATTTTTTGAAAGCAAATTATGCAAAAATTAATTAAGGGAAAAAAAAATAATTTTCCCACCTCTCTTCTAAAATTACAATGTAATTTAATTATGCAAAGTTAAAATAATTTAAATTTTAAACTTAATATAGCACTATTTTTTCAGGGGAAATTACAAAGTATGTATAGATTTAATTCTGGGTCAAGTCGTTTCAAAACGGAAATACATTGATTAGCATCTCAATTTAAGATTTAAGTTTTAATTACGGCGATACTTAAAACCTATATTATATGTTTCAGCTATAGATACATATCAATAAAATTATTTAGTTGATTGCTGTGTTAAATTTTTTTCGTTGAAATTTCATCACTAATACATTTTTATATATAGATATAACCAATGCTGTAATAATATTCGTAATATGAATGATATAAATAAATTTTATTGTTTCCTTTTGTAATATTTTGTAGTTTTATTTTTATTTTCTTGACAACTTCTTGTTTTGAAAATGACGATTTTGTCGATTTAGTTTACAAAATTGTCGATTTTCAGAAGATTTTATTAGCAGCACTGGTCGGTAACATAGAAGAGAGAAAATTGTGTGTGGGTTTGTATAAAATGAGAAAGATTAAATTTTGTTTGTGTATTTCGCATAGCTTTGTAGGGAGCGCTATGTGTATTATTTCAGCGTTACAGAATCAGTCAGTCAGTCAGTGAGTCAGTGATCAGCGTAAAAAATATATTTAAGATTTTGATCAATGGAAGCAGATACAGGCATGAAGGTTAAAACATTAAGGTCAGACAATGGTTCGGGGTACGTCAATAAAGAGATATGTGATACTTGGCGTAATTATAAAGTTATACACCAAAAATCCACACCATGTCTACCGGAGCATAACACTAGAGACGAAACAGATATTAGAACTTTAGTACAATCGGCTAGATCTGTGATAAACAATAAGAATATTAATCTTAATTACTGTGGAGAGGCAGATAATTGCGTCGTATTTACATTAAATAGGACAGGAAAGAGTCCACAGAAAGATAAAAGTCCTTTTGAGTTGTGGCTTGGAAAAACTCCCGATATTTCTATGTTTCATGTTTTTGGTTCAGATACGTATGTTCATGTTCTACAAGAGAAACGTTTAAAATTTAATCCGAAGTCCAAGAAAGACAATAAAAAATTCATGTCTTCTCTTAGCATGTTTGTAGCAGAATGGCTAACTTGGTTTCCTTGCAATAAATGCTTATCAAAAGCGATAATCCCTTCTCATCACTTTCACATTCACGAATATCTCTTGAATATCTGTTGAATTTAATCCTCTAGAACGTAGTCTGGTCTAGTAAATAGGAATAGTTGTGTGGAATAGTAACGCAATTCTTAACAGTACTTTTTAACGTATACTTAATTTGTATATTTGAAATTGCTTATATAATATTTTCATACGCCCCGAGTGTAATCAACTTATATCTCTTTTAGTGTAACTTCAAAACATACTATTTACTTTGACTAAAAGCATTGCCACATTAAGGCAATAATTCTCTTTTAGAAGCCTTGTATTTTACCTTTTAAGCTATTTAGCATTTTCGTATTTTAAATATATATCTAGAAATTTTCTATGGTCTCTTAAATTGTACTAGTTTAGAAAATGAAACAAAAAACTTCAAAAAGCTGCTTTGATTCATTACAAGCCTTACAAAAATATCCTTTCACTAACATTAATCACTTTTGGTTATTTTTTTTTTTTCATCAACATAAAAAATTAATGATAAAGAAATACTTCCCCTACTTATCGCCAGGAAATTAAACGTAAGCAATGGATTTGAAAAGCAAAATATTTCAAACTAAAACTTAATTACACTTTTTCGTCATCACGATTCCACATTTGAGATCGCATCCAAACAGTGTTTTTTTTTTTATCTTAAAGTTAAGCCATATTTTCGTTTTTTTTTTTTTACTAATTCCTCAAAAAAAGAACAAAAACAATTTTATTTTTATGATTTTATGTTTGTATGTTTTTGAATGTTTTCATGCCTGTTTAGATAATGAATGTTTAAGGTGAATTGGGTTAGAGTGTGCTTTTTTATAGGATTCCACATGTTTGAGACAACTTAATGAGCAGTAATTACTTTGGAGCACATGATTAGGGGCGGTGTTCTTGATGATAGATGTAAAATTGTTATGTAGATTTGCTTGGTAAAATAAAACTTTTGGTAAATAAAGGAAATGTTTGTGTAAGATTTGAAATTACCTTTAGTATAAGGAAAGTTTAATTTAGGTAAAAGTTTAAAGAGAATTTTTAATTAATTGATTTGTATTTAGATTTTGGTTTAGATTTAAGGTTTATCTAACATAATAAAAATCTATGTGGATCTTTGAACAGTATTAAATAGTATATTCGATGATTTTGTTTAGTCTAAATTTAGTTTTAGTAGGCCAGTTTCTAGTAATACAACATATGAATGAAAGCAAAAAATAAACCATAAGTAAAAATTGTATTGCGATATAAAAATAGATAAATTTATATCTAGAAAACTAAATTAAATTTATAAATTCTACAATTGTGGTTAGTCTACATTTTAACAGTTTTGAGTGATACTTCTGAGCAAAGATGAATTTAATGGGATAACAAAAATTAAAAGTTATAATCCAAAAATAGGATATTACTGGTAAAATGTTATATCCTCTAAGAGTTCTAATTCGAAATTAATTTTTAATTAGTAAAGATTTTATTATATCTATGTTAGTAATAAGAAATTCTTACTGTATTAAAATAGTCCTTCCTGGGTGCTTAGAATAAAAGTTTTTAAACCATCCTGAAGCCATTGGTTTTTGATACCAATCTAATTTTGTTAAAATGTAGTCTAAATATGGTAACCTTTCTTCATTTTCCTTTTTCATTGTAAATTGAATTTGTCTGTTAAATTCTTTAACGTATTAAGTGTTTCGTCAATGTTGTTTGTTTTTACTATTGCAAATAAATCATCTACAAATTTAGTAAGTAAAATAGCCATATTATCTAACTTTGCAAGCCTCACGCTCAATAATTCTTCAATTAAAATATTTGCATTGACTAGTAATGACTAGTAAGGCTCCATAGTCATTCCTTTATTTTGTTAGTTATTTTAGTTATCATAATTAAAAAAAATGTTCTCCTGAGATAAAACGTCAGTAAGTTCAGAAAAATATATTTTTCAAAGTTATGGCGGTTTTGGTCCATTTACTTTCCTATTGCAAAAAAATTCAAAAATTACAATTGCGTTTAATATCAAATACAAATGAAGAGAAATTGGTATTGAAAGTCCGTTTCTGCTAATACATTTATCATTTTTTTTATATAGATTTAGTTTTTCTAGGAGCGCTGGACATTAATAAGTTCGTTTAATTAGTTAAAGAAACCAAAATTTTTTGCAGCTCCATTTCATAGCTTCGGGAAAAAGACGTTTTTCGTTTTTTATAACAGATTTTTAAAATTTTATCGAAAGGAATCATATAAAAGTTGGATGTCAAACGAAAAGTTGCAACTGATTCAAAATTGTTTCTCGTTTACTTTATAAAATAATTTATTACAAACAGTTTTATACGAATTCTGTATTTCCTTATTATGATCGTTTCTGTATAGTATTAAAATGGCTTTACATGTGTGCTGTCAGTAGTTGTCAAATTTAAGTGGCCAGATTGTTGGCATCGCTGACATGTCCGCTTCATATTCGGCTATAGCTAGCTGGATTGGGTGTAGTTCTTTCCAACCAATCTGTCCTTTTTGACAGTCACAACAAAATTACTTTCATGCCATCCAATTTTGATGGACGTAAAAAAAATTATATGTATAAAATTACGGGATCCGAAGCTTACTTAACATCATGTATCACAAATGAAACGCAAAACACGTCTCCCTACCGTACACTCATCATTATTGATCTGGGAGATGTTGTCCTCAGATCCTGACCATCCCGCTTGAAATACCATGGGGGATTCATTCATGCAGATATTTGATGTTCCAAACTGACCTATCTTTACTTAACTCCCTCCGTACTTTCTCCCTCCTACCAATTAGGATTGAACTGCTCATTTAAAAAAATATATAACACCGAATTTTTCATATTAAAATAGTTTTCCAAAATTCTGTACATGATTAAAAAAAATAAAAATTCTACATTAGGTAGAATAATGCAGGAATGGACAAAATTTCATTATATGTATGTGCATAGCTAAAACAATAGTTTTTCGAAACAAAATTCTATATAAAAGAAAAAGCCATGAAATTAAAATTTGGATTCAATTATAGTTTTTTTTATGTATATACAAATTGTACTTCAGTTTTTAAAATTTAAAACCAAAAAAAAAAATTTAATTTGTGGGAAAAAAAATTATTCGTCAGAAATTTATTGCTGTATTTCCTTTATTTCTTGTTGCTAGCTGCTATCTCCCATTAATTTTGACCTGGCCAAAAAAATACATATATAATATATATATGTATATATTCGATAAAAATATGTGTATATGTATTTTGCTTATTTGATTTTAATTCCTTTTTTTGTGTACTATATTTTTTGTTAAAGAAAATATTTTTAATGGTTCATTGTACCCAAACCGAGACGCCTAATACAACAAATCCTTGCCTGAACTCAACCCTAGGTAATCGCACACCTTCCTACCAACATTAATTGTTGGGACTGTTTCGCCACTGATGACGGCGTTAAAATGTTTTCCCTATATATATATATTTTTGTTGTGGTTATTTTATGGATTTAGAACCCTTCTTTCCCTTTATTGTGCAGATTTAAGTAGGTAATATATTTAAAGACTAAAATTTAAAAAAATGCTTTTTCTCTTTTCAGAGTTAATTGTCGAGTCAGTCGAGTCGTACGAGGTTGAGCATTCGTGTGGTTCAAAACCTTTGCCAAATAGCTGGCTCGGTGGTGATCACACGTTGCGTAACAGTAGAGGTGGCATTGCAGATTAAATTTGTAGTTCCACTTTTATTTTATTTATAGTTTACGTTTGAATGTTTATTGTTTCATTTGAAATGCATTTGATGTTTAACCCTGCTATCTCACATCACACTGCAACTATGAATTCATTGTGTACGTATTACACTGTGGAACAAATTCAGGTTAGCAAAAGTTAGGTCGATTCTGAGAGTGAGGGGTGAAAATAGAGGCTAAATTAGAAGACCCGTATCGCGGCGTTTGTTTATGTTAGTTCCAAATTTTTTTTTTTAATCGACCTTCGAAGTTTGCAGTCAAATGCCGATTTTCAGCATATAGTTTATATATTTTTTTTGGCTATAACTCGTCGACTAATTGATATTTTTTCAATCTGTAAAAGCCAAATTATTGATAGAGACCTGTGCTACTATTAAAATTTTGAAAAAAATTGATTTCGAAAATTTTTGAGGTGCTTATGAAGCAAAACGTTGGGAAATTTTTTTTTTTCATGCTTTTTGAAAATATTTTCCACAAAACCAAGCCTTTTTTGCTTTCTGTTTGATCTATAATATGCTTCTCAGTTTCTTCAATAAATTTCATTTGAAAAGAAAACAATAATAATACAAAACTTGCGTTTCCAGCTTAATATTAATTTACTTCTCATTTTTTATGTACCAATTTTGTTCAGTGTTGGTTTTGAAGAAACATTAAAAAAGATATGAAAATATGGAAAAAAATATATTTTTGAAATGTTAGTTACGAAAAGTTTTAAGTAAAAAAATTAAATAAATTAAATTAATGATTTGTCCAGTTGCCGTTTAGCAGGCGGCTGTGGATCAACATCACTGCTCTCTCTAATATCTTGGTCATCATCATCATCATCAGAAAGGTCGATAATTTCGTCCAACAGATATTCTGGAATTTCATCTTTGTCTTCCCCTTCTTCCTCTTTTTCCTCTTTTTCCTCGTCTTCCTCTTCTTCAAAGGTGGTTTTATACCATCAACAAATTTCAGCGAGTATTGCATCTGGAGATTTATTTCCTCTGTACCTGAAACGAAAATAGTTTTCAATCGTTAACATGTTTAAATTGTGCACTCTGACAAAGATATTAGAAAAATCAAGGAATTCAAAATATGCACACTCTATAGTTACCTTATTTTAAATGGAAGCGCAGGGTGGTGATAACGTTCGCCTTGCGCATCAGATTCAGTTGGCAACTGTTGATGGAGTTGATCAAGATGCTGATGCAAGATATGAATTTTGTACGACATATTAACCCCAATTCCATCGAAAGCTGCCAACATGTTTGCAACAGATTGCCTGTAGTTGTCTTTGCGTTCTTTACCCAAAAGTCCTTTAATGACTGCTTTCAATGCGAGCCATGCATTTAATTCTCGGTCTGTCAGAACTTGGTCAAAATCTTGACGATTCATTAGTTTCCGTATGTCGGGACCATTAAAAACCCCTTCCTGAATTTTGGCATTACTTAGTCTTGGGAAAATGTCTTTTAAGCGGTTGAATACTGCTGGTCTTTTTGCGACACATTTCAAAAAATTTTTAGCAACGCTAAGTTTAATGTGGAGCAACGGCAACAAAATTTTCATTTCAGGCACAAGACTTTCGTGTAGCCTATTTTCTTTAGGCCATTTCCGTCCAATGCGACTATTCCACTTATGCTGTTTGTACTGGTTTCTTCCTTTAGTACCTTCTCCGTATCGTGAATCCCAATCGCACAAAAACACAAATATTTTGGACGGCCAGATGCTGAGGTCGCAGCGAATGCGCCACTGGTGTTCGTTATATTTGACTACTTCCAGAATGTGTTTAAAATTATCGAAATTTTCACTAGTGTCAGTGCTATACGCAATCGGAACAGAAGGCATCCTATTTGTCTTGTGCAAAAGCACAACTTTTAAGCTGATTAGTGAACTATCGATGAATAAACGGCAATCATCTTTTTTATAGGTTAACCCTATTTTCTCCATTATCTTTTCAATATCGTTGCAATAAGCGAAATTTTTTGCATCATTCACATTGAAGAACTTTTCTAACTCTTTTTGGCGTTTTCGATATGCTGTTACTTTGGTACCTTTCGCCAGCAAATTATTTCCTTTCAAAAATGAAGCCAGTAGTTCTGATTTTTTCTGAGTCAAACACAAATTTGCAACAATTCCATCCATTTTTTTTTGTGTGACTAGGATTGGGTCCTTTGATGTTTCATAGGATGTTACTTCACCAGGGTCGTATTCTGAGAAGAAATCCATGGATGTAGCAGCGGCGGTTGTAGTACTGATATCCGTTTGAAGATCAATACTTCGGTATGTTGGTACTGGAATAAATTCTGAATGCGGTAATGGTAATTGGACACTTGGCAGTGCTACATAAATTTTATTCTTTGCTTTCCTTCTATTCAAAGTTTTATGGTAGTTGATACATCCATAGCAATTTTCTTCTTGATGCGGGCTGTTGTCTAACCACATCATTGGTATACCAAAAGGCATAGCCTCCTTCTTTTCACTTTTCCATTGCATAAGAGTTGAATAGCAATTAAGCAAATTTTTTAGGGGCATAGTTTACGTCAGTGATAAACTCTTGCGAGAAATATTGTTTATAGGCTTCCACATTTTTCATCGCTTGCTATGAACCGTCCACAGGCATTACAAAAATAATCCATTTTACATTTTGGTTCCGACATTTTTAATACAATATATATTATACAATGTTTTTTTGTTATTTTTATGAAACCGATGCACTTAACTTAAATCACTCACAAAATGAAATAAGTTCCAAAAAAATTAATAGCGAATTTTATCACGACCGAGGGAATATTAAAAGACATCAGCTTCGGCTGAGCTTCGAGTCTTAAATGAATCTTCATTTTTGAAATTAGTTCGCTTGTACGAAATAAAAAAAAATCGCTACCTGTGCGGTGGTTGAAAACAAAAAAGTTGTTTTACTAATTTCTTATTCTTGGAACTTCCCTTTTTAATAACTTCTACCTAAATCGCTATTTATTGAAGGGTTTTGGGATTTTTAACGCAAATTAACGACTAAGACCATTTTCATTTTCAAACAGAAAGCAAAAAAGTCTTAGTTTTGTGGAAAATATTTTCAAAAAGCATGAAAAGCAAATAATTTTTCCAACATTTTGCTTCATAAGCACCACAAAAATTTTCTAAACCAATTTTGATTGTAGCACAGGTCCCTAGCAATAATTTGGCTTTTACATAGTGAAAAAATATCAATGTGTCGACGAATTATAGCCAAAAAACCATATAAACAATATGCTGAAAATCGGCATTTGACTGCAAAGTTCGAAGGTCGATTAAAAAAAATTTGAAACTAACATAAATAAACGCCGCGATACGGGTCTTCTAATTTAGCCTTTATTTTCACCCCTCACTCTCAGAATCGACCTAACTTTTGCTAACCTGGATTTGTTCCACATTGTTATCAACGAAAAATTGTTCGAAAGTCGAATCCATCGCCATTAACAATTGTGTTCACACATCTGACTGCAATCTCATTTTTAAAATGTTGTCGAAGCGTAAACGTGAGAAAATTTGTTTACTTCTCTCTTTTTTTAAGTAGAGTTACCGAGTTTATTATATAGGCACATGTTTGATGAAAAATGTTTACATTTATTTAAATGGTGCATGGTAAAGAAGAAGAAAGCATATATTTCAAAAATTCATAACTGCACTGTATTCTTAATCGGACCGGTTTCTGGCATTTCAGCCTTCATCAGCGATTTATTGAACATTGTGATAGTTGTTACGTTTTTAATTGAATAGATTGTTTTATTATTATTATTATTTTATATTTATTATTATTAGTATTATTTTAATAACAGTTAATAATATTTATGCTCTATAATTAACAAACTTGCGTTTTTATATGCGCATTTCAAGGAATAAATCACTTAACAAGTTAAAACTTTAATTAAAATTTTGCAGAATCCAGTAAATTTGCATTAAATTTATAGCAGGGTAACAATCATCGTTAGTGGCAGCAATTCCTCGCACGAAAAATTTGGTGCCATTAATGTGACCACTGCGAAAAATGTGTGTGTATTAGTAAAAAAAATGTGAGTGTATTGAGTTTTTCAAACTTGCAGTGCGGTGTGTGATAGGGGGGTAATAAAACATTTTTGAAACTTTGTTGGTGATTTTTTTTGTTTTTATACCCTATACCACTATGTGGTTTGGGTATAATGACTTTGTGCTGCTGTTTGTAACAACCAAAAATATTTGACCTAGACCCGTCCTTAATTATACCGATCGAATCAGAATCACTTTCTGAGTTGATTTAACAATGTCCGTCCGTCCGTCCGTCCGTCCGTCCGTCCGTCCGTCCGTCTGTGTGTCCATGTAAAGCTTGTAATCAAACTGCAGGTCGCAAATATGAATATATTTTGATGAAATTTGGTATATAAGCTTTTGTCGGCCATGGGATGAACGCTGTTGAAATTGGTGAGAATCGGTCCATGTTCAGACCTAGCCCCCATACAAATTACCCATATGAAATCGACATAAATTGCCATAAGATCCAAATTGTCACATAGATCTTACTCAAATTGGGTTTGTATGCGTTCATTCCATCCACTAATGAGTAGTCCAAAAATGATCCCTTTGACCCCATATAGAGCTGCTTCCCGATCTTCACTTAAATCTATTAAAAAACAAAAATATTGCACTGATTCTTCCAAATTTTGTTTGTACATATTTTTGCACAATACAAGAGACTTTACCAAACATGATCAGGATCGGTCCATTTTTGGACCTAGTCCCTTTATAGATATAGCATCCGATATGAACTTTTTCATATCTGCAGCCAAAAAAATTAATAAAAATCCCACTCAAATTTGGTTTTTGCTTATTTTCAATGTCCA
Source organism: Cordilura impudica (assembly GCA_963682025.1). Taxonomy (NCBI): domain Eukaryota; kingdom Metazoa; phylum Arthropoda; class Insecta; order Diptera; family Scathophagidae; genus Cordilura; species Cordilura impudica. The sequence goes on from OY821518.1 coordinate 208,423,509, forward strand.
GTTAGTTGGGCCTAAGAGATAGGGTTTCTAAACGCATGGTATAGGGTATCGTATAGTCGGTCTAGACCTACTATAATTTTTTAACTTGTTTTTTTAAGTTATTCAATTTTCTGTTGCCACTTGTGTCACCTTCCAAGACCCAAAAGAAAAAGAAAGAGGAAATGGTCCTTCATTTTCTTGTCATTTTACATATTTTATTTTTCCCAAAAAAAAAAAAATGTTATATCTGAATAAATTTTCCTTTATATTTATAGCTTATTCGTGGTTGTTAAAAAACAAGGAACTACATCTGTGGGTTTTACTTTCCATTCACAATAATTTATATCCCTTACATGCACCCATGAGACATGATTTAAAAACAAGTAGGAGTGTTAAATTCGGCTGTGCCGAATCTTTGATACCCTCCACCTCGGTTTGAGTATTGATGATAAATGTAAACAAAATATTGGAAAAATATGCATGCATTTACTATATGCATGCGTTTGCGGTTATATGACATAACTTCTCGTTTAATTTAGTTTTTGCTAATTAAATAGCTCGCCCTAACCTCCATTTCAAGGGTAATGGTTGTGTAGGGTGGCTATATGCATTAAATCGTGCTTTTTTGGCTTTTAACTGGCCAAACATTTCTTCATTGCGGCCATATGTGTAGGTCGGATGGAGTAACAAAATAATAACCGAAAAAACTCTCTCAACTTTTTTTTTCAAAAAAATATTGCCATATTTGGAAAACATAGAGAATAAATTTATAATAATAAATAATTAAATTAGGGATGCCAAACGCAAAAAACCAAATATCGCAAAAATTTTAAATAAAATAATTTGTTTTCTTTATTTTCTGAAGAACTTCAAATATTCATCCAAAAAAAAAAAATAGTGAAAATTTATATATAAAAAATAACATTCTCATCAAATTGCGTTTATTTGTGTAACAATTTTTATGTTCGCAATTCTTAAATATCACTTGAGGTTTTATAAAATTCATTGAATTTAAATTAATGTTTTCTATAGTCCGATTCTGTAAATTTCAACGATCCGACAATGGCAAAATATATCGACAGCTATTGTTGTTGCACTAAGGATTAAGTGACTCCTAAGTACATACATCTTAACGACAGTCGACAAATCTATTTTTTCTATTTATTTAAATTGTAAACGAATGGCATCTCTGTCAAAATAAGCGAGAAACACAAAAAAGAATAGAAAATAACAAATTACTTCGTGTTTGACAGGATGATTTTATGTTTATGTTTAATATCTCTTATTTTTTTTTAAATAATATTTCTGTTTATTTATTTGAAAATGAAATAATGAATTGAAAATGCTATTTAATTTTTTTATTTATATAAAAAAGTTTTTTAATAGAAGCAAAATATTTTCACTATTTTATGATTTTTATTTATGTATGACGACATTTCAATCTAACACAAAAATGGTTGTCGTTTAGATAACAACAGCTGATTTTAACAATAGCGAATATCGTTTAAAAATTTTACTGATAATTTTGCTTTTCTTTTTTTTAACGATTCGACTATCGTTAAAAGAAGTTACTGAAAAGCTATTAATTTCTCCTGAATGCCAATATTTTTTTTAATGTAAACATTTCTTAAATGTAAACATATTTGGTGTTTTTTTGGAATTTGATGCAATTGATGTCTTCTTAATATAAAATTATTATTTCCGACGTTTTGATATGATTTTCTGAAATTCTATTAATATTTTATAATTTATAATTGGAAATTTTAATTCCAGTTTCTAGAATTGATATTTCCTAAAATTTGAATGGAAAATTTAAAAAGTGAAATTTTGTATTTATATGAATAATAATGCTTTAGTAATTATAAACAACTAGTTGATTGTGTGGCGCCTAGGCGCCCGTTTAAAAATTATGAATAAAACATTTAAATTTAAATACACTAAAAATTTATAATAAATTATTTTTCTTTTAATATAGTAGTAAATTGAAAATTATATTGTTACATATGTACATGTGAAAGAAGATTGTGTCTGTAAAAATTATATACATAAGTATCAAAAGAGATAAGAAATATTTGGCAAAAAAGGTTTTCAATTTAGAATCCCTTGAAAAACTATATTTCGTGTGAAATATCGTTGGTCATTTAATAGTTTTCCTTGCTGTGGGTTCGATTGAATACGTATCTTAACTTCGCTTGCAACTTTTGATCGTGACAAAGCCATATACAGTTGGCCGTGTGAAAATACCGCGGTCTCAAAATTAATGAAAAATCAAATGACTGGCCTAGAGCCTTGTTTATGGTAATTGCGTATGCAGGAATTACTGGAAACTGGCGGCGTTTTAATATGAAAGGTAATGTGGTGTCGGTTGGGGCGAGATCAATCCTAGGAATTAGAACCGTATCATTTTGGTCAGCGTTACAGAATTTGTCAGTCACTGAGTCAGGGATCATCGTAAATATATTTAAGATATTACCCGGCCTTCACACGTTATGTTTTTGGCTTTCAGGTTTTAATGCACTCACACTTTTTTACTCTTTTTTACTAAACAATTATACGTTTCGATTCTCTCTTTAGATTTTTCAATGGGACAGTTGCTTAACAATTTTTTGACTATTGGATGTGTGATCATTTTGACTTGAACATGGGATGGCCGGGTAAAGTGAGGAGATTGGAGATTCCCAAAATTATTAAAATTTAATACAATGGAGTTCGCTTATAGCGAACCCTGGTTGTAATAAATTTTTGTTTATAGCGAAGAATTTCTTCGGTCCCAACAGTTTTAATCACATATTTCATACAAATTGCTTCTCTTATAGCGAACAGTCAAACTTTTGACTTTAACAAACAAATTTTTTTTTCCATTTCAGAATTTTCGTATATTTTATATATTTAAAAAAAATTAATTTCAATTTAATTTAATTTTATTTTCATTTAATTTTAATTTTAATACAAAACAAAAACTTCGATTTTCAATTGAAGTTTTGTAAAAGGTCCTTTTATGTATATTTTCGTAAATGTTTGCCAGTAGCCAACCTTTGCTTTGTACTTTCTGCTTCTATACATAAGGAGTTTTTCATATTATATGATTTTAAAAAAATATTTTATTTTGATAGAAACTCGGTAATTTTAGTCTTATTAAGGCAAACTATTAATATGTATCTTTTTTAATAATTTAATTTATGTTTTATAACTTTTTAAAATGCATCAAAATAAATAAACTTATTCAACTAAAAAAACTTTTTAAACCTTTCGGACAAATCATAAAAATACTACGGTTATAACGAACTTAGTCTATAAGGAACTAATATGGCCCGTCCCGCCGAGTTCGCTATAACATAACACCACTTTATTGTAGAAAAATAGAATAGCATAGAAAAAAAAAAACGTTTTAGAGCAAGGTTCCTAAAGGTTTCTTAAGGGGGGTAAAGTTTTAAAAGTTAAAAAAGTCGTATTTTCATAATTCTTTTTTGAAGATATGAATAATGTTGGATTATTTATTTCATATATACGTTATAGCATTATATTTGAAGAATCTTTGAAAAAAAATTTCAATTAAAAATTTTAATAAATAAGTTTGTGACAGCGAATCTCCGGAGGCGTTGTTGTTTTGCGGTGAACATCATAACTCGTTACCGGATCATGTGAAATAAAAAAAATCGAAACGCGTTTCAAAGGTGACATGTTTCCTGTGGTAGTGACGAAGAGTTTTTAAAATTTTTTTTTTTTTTTTTTTTTTTTTGCAGCATTTTGAAGTGAAAAACGATTTTTGCTATACAATTTCGGGAATTTGTTGTTAAAAAATGGGAAAGAAAATGGCATTAAAAAACCCTTCGTGGTTACCTGATGATTTATGTGTCGATATGGTGTCTAAAATTGCAAAAGAATCGGTCAAGTAGATTTTGAGTTGTGATGTTGACGGACTTCAAATTTATATACTATGATTTATATACTATATACCGTATTAGGCCGGTCGCTGAAAACGCTGTATCTTCTTAAGTTTTGCTCTGATTTATATAAAATTTTGAAACAACACTCTCGATTTGTTGTGCATTCAGAAAGAGAAATGCAAAAAAAGGTTTTAAAACCTACCACCCCTTAAGGAAGTGCAAACACCAATACACCTACAAAAAAGAGAAAAAAAAATATTTCATATGTCATCATAAATGTGAACTGTAAAAAGCGAACATTGTTTCCAGTTATCTACAAATCCAAAAAAAAGAAAAAAATAAGGGCGTATTAGTTCAACTTAAAAAACAAAATTATTATTCCAAATCGCCTTTCTTCTATGATAATTTCAATAAATTATTCAAATTAAAATCTTAAATATACCTATTTACGTAATTTATGTTTGTCTAAATTTTTTGAAAGCAAATTATGCAAAAATTAATATTATGAGTGAAAAAAAAATGATTTTCCCACCTCTCTTCTGAAATTACTATGTAATTTAATTAAGCAAAGTCCGAATAATTTAAATTTTAAACTTAATATTGCACTATTTTTTCAAGTGCTTTTCAATACAGAGCTTTAAACGAAATAATACGTTGGACAACAACAAAATCCACATTGAAGATCTTTTTTTTCTCAAATATTTATCAAAAAAATAAAACTCTTTGGTAAGTGCTGGCCATCAGAGAACCTGAGCGAAAGCACTCCTAACAATTCAAAACAATTTTGAGATGAAAAACAAAACAGACAAACGGTAAAGATTAGTTTGATAAAAAAAAAGTACGTATGCGTATCGGACGACGTTAACTGAGAAAAATAAAAATGTTTAAAATTTCCTTCATTACTTTCTTTTGCAGAATTTTTTCATTGACCAACAAAGGGAATTTAAAGAAGAATTTGAGTAGATATTAGTTTTTTTTTATGCATTTTTTGAGTTCAACTTATTCCATATGTAACACGAAATCTGCATATGTAGTGCTATTGTCGTTAGCAGTGCTGCTAATTTTGACAACTTATTTTAATTTCGACGATTTTTCAATTTGTTAAAATGATTTGTTAAATTTGTTAAAATGATGATTGAAGATTTTAAATTTTCAGTAGTATAAAAATTGGGATTTCAAGGGTTAACAATTAATGGGTTGTAAATCGAAAATTGATAGTTTTAGTTCAGAGTAAATGTAAATTAAAAACTATGTATGGATTTAATTCTGGGTCAAGTCGTTTCAAAACGGAAACACCTTGAATAGCATCTCCATTTAAGATTTAAGTTTTAATTACGTCGATACTTTAAACCTATATTATATGTTTCAGCTATAGATACATGTCAATAAAATTATTTAGTTGATTGCTGTGTTAAATTTTTTTCGTTGAAATTTCACCACTAATACATTTTTATATACAGAAATAACCAATGCTGTAATAATATTCGTAATATGAATGATATAAATAAATTTTATTGTTTCCTTTTGTAATATTTTTTCGAATATTATAAGCGGTAAAATTTTCTTGGCAATTTCTTGTTTTAAAAATGACGATTTTGGCAATTTTGTTTCAAAAATTGTCGATTTTCAGAAGCTTTTATTAGCAGCACTGGTCGGTAACAAAGAAGAGAGAAAATTGAGTGTGGGTTTATATAAAATGAGAAAGATTAAATTTTGTTTGTGTATTTCGCATAGCTTTGTATGGAGTGCTATGTGTGTGTATTGTTTTAGCGTTACAGAATCAGTCAGTCAGTCAGTGAGTCAGGGATCAGCGTAAATATATATAAAGATTTTTAAAAATTAGATGTAATCGCAATCAGACATTTTGTAGGTAAAGCAGAATAATAATAATAACTGTTTTGAAAGCAAAAAACTCATTGATGAACTCGCTAAATCTATTTTGTAAAGACAACAAAAAGTTAATATGCCAAACTTATGTTCATATTTGTAAAAGAATAACGAAAAAACTTATGAAATAAAAGACCAGCTCGTGTATACTCTTAACATTGTTCTGTCTGACATCTAGTCGAAAATATTGACATTCATGTTAAAATAGAAATAACTATTGCAAATCTAATTAGAACAAACAAAAATTGTGGCGCCATCTACTGTGGCATATTCACGCCAAGCAAAATGAAGTGACACTCTGTTAATGCAAAAGAAATGTATTTTCCCCACAATAAAATATTGCAGAATTTTATGTAAATAAAATAATATACCGAATTATTTCTAACATGCAGTTATTATGGATATACATATATAGAATATTTGTATATTATTTGTATTATTTAATATGTGTATGTATGTATATGTAAATATTACACACAAAAAATACAACATCAAACGTTATTTTTGTGTTTTTCTCTTTAAATAATTTAATATATAAAAAATTTTTTTTGCTAAATTTACATTGTTTTTTATTAACAACTAGGTACATTTATTTATTTAATAACTATGTAATAATAAAATATTACAAAATTATATTAAGTAAGCACTAGCCGCTAAGGCCATCGGCTCATACTAGGTACATATTTTAGCATTATTTGCTTTAGATGCTGGTGAATTTTTACCCCTTTTATATTAACTCGTAGTGTCTGCTTGTCGAAAAAATTTTGGATCGATTTTAACCCCTTTCCCGTGACCAAATCTAGTAAATTTTTTTAGTGATGCCAACACAATGGAAACTTTTAAATTTTTCTACCAGAGTTGATAAAAAAATGTACAAAGGGTTAGTTTTTATTATATTATTACCACAACGACCACAAAAACAACAAGTCCAGCTATGACAACAACACAACATTTAGAATAACAACAAGAACAATATAGAAATATCATATTTTTCATTTTTTTTTAATTTTTCAGAGATTTCCCTGGACCTTTCCACCGATTTCAATGATTTTTGAAATAGAAATTTTCCCACGTGTTTGGTGAATCATTCCCACTAAAAATGATGACCTTAGCTATCCTACTGAGGGCGTGATCGTGACAAGAACAACACAGAAAATTATATTTTTTCAAGACTTTTTTTAGTTCTTTATTCAAATCTCGGGCCCTAATTGACCGATTTGGACGGTTTCAAACAGCAAACTTCCAGGATGTTAATGAATCATTTTTTATGTCAACGAGCACCCTAGCTGCCCGATTGATGCCGTCATCGTGATTTCCACAGACGGACAGACGGACATCGATATATCAACTCCGGTTGTTATAAGGATCACAAATATATATATTTTATGGGGACCAATTTTTTTTCTAATTATTACAAACGGAATGACAAACTTATATAAACCCTCTGCACACTGGAGTGGAGGGTATAAAAACACTATATAGGTTACAAGTAATATATAAAAAATATATTAAGGACATTTTTATTCGATAACTTTTATATGGGAGTATAGTTTACGTTATAAAAAATTTAAATTGTTTGGTACACATTCGATATATCCTCATAAATATAATATTTTTGATACCTATACTGACTATATGTTAAGCACATGGTTGCCACCTTCGCACATTAGACCAAGCCGCTATATCGAAAAACCCTGTTGTTTTTAATTTAAAATTCATATAACTAAATTACCATACAAACCACCTTAAATTTGAAGGTTGTTTTGTTGAATATCACTCGCATTTAAACACAATCGTGTATTTAAGCTTTGCAAATGCCTTTCATATGATGTTTGATTTGTATATGGTTGCCTTGGATCAAATGCAAAAAAATATGCAAAATTTTAAAAATCGGTCATTTTCCGAAGATGGAAAAATACAAAACTTGTATTCCAGATATGGCAGATTTCCTCAATAAAATTATAGGAAACAACATTTATGTTATTATATTACTCTAATTAGAAGGGTAGATCATTGCTCTAATTGGTGTTTTATCAATTAATTAAGATTCCGTAATTCGTTAAACAAATTACACAATTATTACAAGGTCAGTTAAACTATACATCATTAGTTTTTGTAACGATTAAGATTTTTCTGAAATATTTAAAGTTCATTTAAAGTTCATTTTAAGAACACAATTGAAAATTATTATAACTCCAATTTTAATTTTGTTAATACTTGGCGTCAACAAATTAAGACCTATAAAATTATTTAAACTTATTTTAAGACACATCCACAAACATACTCAACTAACACAAACAATAAGTTGCAACTTTAATTATTTCTCTTGAAGGTAGACACCCAAATAAGTACGCAAATAAACTTTGAATAGTTTCGTTTTAAAAGCAACTTATAAGTTTATTAAATGATTTACTGCTAGTGTTCCCAAAAAAAAAAAAAACTTTGTGCGTTTACAAAACTTGCAAAACTTTATTATATAACATGGATCCGCAGTAAGCTTTCAAAAAAATATTTTTATATACAGTTACTTACAAAAACTGCGCTATATAATAAAGAAAAGGCGCTATATAATAAATTATTTTTTTTATTGAGTACTAATCAAGGGAAATTGACGCGTTAGTATTCTCATATCTATAATATTAATAGGTTAGGCGATTTCTTGTGACCGATGTTTTGTTCTACCGTTTTATCCCGATTATGTACAAACGTATATTATTTCAAAGGTATTTCTTTTTATCTGTTCACCACATTTACAGATTTTAAAATTTTTCCCTTTATTTTGAGTAAATTGCATTTAAAGTTGCTACTAACACACACATAAAATTATACAACGCTATGTGTGTGTTTATTAAGTTTGTTAATGTGTTTGTAATAAATATGAGTTTGTTTTTTGTGTTAATTTCTGAATTGGCTATAATTGATTAGCATACTTTTAGGGTCTTTATTTAATGAAAAAATAAAATTTCCTAGAATTTGCACTCGTTTTTAAGGAAATATTACCCTTTCACAAATTTTTCAGGTCCCAAAAATTATTTTCCTCTCCAATTTTCATTTTTATTTTTGTAATAAAAAAGAATTAATATTTTTAATATTTTGTATGATATCCATTGTGTGCACTAATCCAAGACGTCTGGACATTGATTCTACTAATTTCTGGCATTTTTTAGAAGACATCGTGTACCATTCTTCTATTAATACCTGTATTAATGAAAGTTTTGTTGGAATGTTATGTACATGGACTATTTCATTGGTTGGTTGGGTCGTTTTATTATTGGGCAAAGTAACATTTCTAGATATCCCCATTTTCGCATCCACATGATCCTTAAGATTATTGGGGGTAACAATCCTACTTACAGTTTCACCACTTACATTTGTTCCTAGAGTTCCATAATTTGTCATTAATTTTTAAATAGATTATGTACAAAAGTTAAAAAAAATAATAAATGAGTCTAAAAATAACACTATGTCTGCATATATGAAAAATCTATCTGCAAAGTTACAAATTATTGCCTATGGAAGGCCACTAACCAACTAAATCAGTTAACATTGCATATACCACCAATTCGCAAGCGAAGTGGTAGCTGGTCTAAGGAGACCAAAGATAAATCCGAACTGTTCGCTAACCACTTTTATGAAACACTAGCTGCTTTTACCCGGTCTTGCCCGGGATAAAAAGGCCTTTGACTTGAAAAATGGTTCACTATGCTTACCAGGCGCTGAGTACTTAGTCCCAATGAACAAATTCCCCAATAAAATGAACTTTCTCCCCAAAAATTTCAATTCAAAATTTTTTGATTTTTTAATTTAGAAGTTTTTTTAAGATGCTGCAGCAAAAATGCTTCAAAAATAAGTTGCGAAAATGCTTTAAGTTTTTTTTTAAGTTTATTTATAAACATCAAATATAACGGAATCGTTTGCAAATTAAAGGAATCAGAAGTTTTAAAAATTGAATTACTTCATTCAATAAGTGATCATCATTGAGCAGAGACGTCAAATTCAAGTTTCAGAAACGAAAAACTTATGCGATGTTTAATATTGTGTCGCGAGGTTTCTTTAAACAACTGCTTATAGTATATGTGTGGCCTATTTTGATCAACAGGTAATTATTTCACATACGTAGATAAAATTTATCATACGACATTTCACTAAGCTGTGTTCCGCGAGCGAGTCGCGTCCGCTTCCGGGCGTTTGGCAGCCACACCCGTGCTGCCGCGCAGTTGTTGTCAACTTATTTCAATCGCCAAAATATATTTTTCAGATCGCTGCGATATTTTAGCTGAGCTGTGTTTCCCGAGCGCGTCGCGTCCGCATCCGTCGCGCCGTTTCCTCGCAGCTACTACCCGTGCTGCCGCTTTGTTCTCGTTAACTTATTTTAATCCCTAAAACATATTTTCAGAGCATTGCGATATTTTAGCTGAGCTGTGTTCCGAGAGCGCGTTTGACAGCCACACTTGTGCTGCCGCGCAGCTGTTGCCAACTTATTTTAATTGTCAAAATATATTTTTCAGGTCATTCCGATATTCTATCTAAGCTGTATTCCCCGTGCGCGTAGCTTCCGCGCAACGAAATGATGCTATTGAAAAGAATACTCATTTTAAATGCATTTATTGTATGACATACATTGAGAGCAGTATGCAAATGTTCACTAAAATAAATATTTAACAAAATTCATTAAATAAAGATATGTAAAAATGTAAGAAAGAATTTGGGGAGTAAGTTCATTTTTTGTTTTGATTAAAAAAAATGGAGAATTTGTTCATTTCTTTAGGGTACCTTTTTTTAAGTTTGGGGAATATGTTCACCGTGTAGTTATTCCCGTGTAAACCAAATTTCAGAGAAATCTGCTCAAAAGTACAAATTTGTATAGGGAAGAAATATACCACACAACAAAATATGAATTTTATATGAAAACTTGGCGTAAAAGTAGGCGTGGTCGGTAAAAAGCATATGGCGACCTTCCCTGGAATATGTACTAAATTTCGGAGAAAGCCATTGAAAAATAAAAGTTTGTGTAGCAATCAAATAAAGAAACAAATAAAAGGAAAAAAAAGTAAGTTTTATATACATAGAAGTGGGCTCAAAGTAGGCGTGGCCTGTAAGAAGCATATGGTGACCTTCCCTGTGGTATAGAGATCGTGTGACCAAATTTTAGACATCCCTTGAAAAATAAAAATTTCTATAGTGAACAAATATACCAAAAAACAGAAAATTAAATTTGTATAAAAAGTGGGTGTAGAAGTAGGCTTGGCCAGTACGAAGCATAGGGTGCCCTCTCCAGGAGTACAGAGATCGTGTGTACCAAATTTCAGAGAATTCCGTTGAAAAATAAAAATTTGTATAGCAAACAAATATACAAAAAAACAGAAAACGAATTGTATACAAAAAGTGGGCGTAAAAGTAGGTGTGGCCGCAAGAATCACACGGTGACCTGGCCTGGGGTACAAAGATCGTGTGTACCAAATTTCAGATAAATGCGTTGCAAAATAAAAATTTGTATAGAGAACAAATATACTAAAAAACAGAAAATGAATAGTATACAAAAAGTGGGCGCGGACCTTTCCTGGAGTACGGAGATCTTGTGTACCGAATTTCAGAGAAATCTGTTAACAAATAAAAATTTGTATAGTGAACAAATATGAATAAAACAAAAAAATAATTTTACATAAAAAGTGGGCGTAAAAGTAGGCGTGTGTGGTAAAAATTATACGGCGACCTTTCCTGGGGTATAGAAATCGTGTGTACAAAATTTCAGGAAAATCCGTTAAAAAATAAAAATTTCTATAGCGGTGAAACAAACAAACAAACAAACAGAAAATGAATTTTATATATATATTATTAAGCAATTGTCAAGACAAACAGCTGATGAAAATATAGAGAAGAGCCCTAAATTAGATAACAAAAATATTAAGCCAATTACCAAACTAAAAAATGTTATATATAAAGATCAAAGCCCAACAAAAAAGCACCAGGTTATGATTTAGTAACCGGTAAGGTAATAAAGAAACTGCCGAAAAAAGCATTAAAGAAATTACAATTAAGTATTAACGCATGCTTTCGCATTCAACATGTTCCACTACAGTGGAAAACTTCCAAATGAAATAACATCATATAGACCTATTTCATTACTTCCTGTAATGTCAAAAATTTTTGAAAAACTTTTTGCTAAAAGACTCTAGTACTAATAAAACAAAGAAATTTGATACCCAAACATCAGTTTGGATTCAGAGCGCAACAATCTGCAGTAGAACAAGTACAAAATATTATAGATTTGCTGAAAAAGCACTTGAAAATAAAGTTGTTTGTACAGCCATATTCCTTGATGTAAGTCAAGCATTTGATCGAGTTTGGCACCAAGGACTTCTATATAAATTGTTCAAAGATCTACCAAAAGAATTCTACAGAATTTTAAAATCTTGTCTTACTGATCGTCATTTTAGAGTAAAGTTGGAAAATGAATATTCAAATTTAATAAAGAAGCAGGTGTACCACAAGGTAGTGTTCTTGGACCCATTATATACTTGCTGTATACAAGAGACCTGCCCATATCCCAATCCGCAACAATAGCAACGTCTGCAGATGACACAGCAATAGTAGCAACAGCAACACATGAGAATGAATCCACTAACAAAGTACAAAACGCTCTTTCAAATACCATACTTTGATTAAAAAAGTGCAGGTTGAAACTCAATGAGAGCAAATCTATCCATATGAACTTCACCAACAAAAAAATAAATTATATACATTTATACATAAACAACATGAAGATAACATATGCTAATACTGCAACTACCTAGGCATGACACTTGATGCAAAAATAAAGAGGAAGGAACACATAAAGAAACAAGTAAGAAATAATAGTCGGTCTAGACCGACTATACGATACCCTATACCATGGTTTAGAGACCCTATTTCTTCGGTCCAACTAATTCGATATAGAAAATACACATTAACCAAATTTGAGTGGCATTATTATTATGTTTTTTTGGCTGCAGATATGAAAAAGTTCATATCGGATGCTATATTTATATGGGGACTAGATCAGAACATGGACCGATCCTGACCATATTTGGTAAAGTCACTTTAAAAAAATATATACAAACCAAATTTGAGAAAAATCTGTGCAATATTTTCGTTTTTGATCGATTTAAGTGAAGATCGGGAAGCAGCTCTATATGGGGCCTATGATTAGGAATTGCCCTATTGGTATTATTTTTGGACTACTGATTAATGGATATAATAAACACACACAAACCCGATTTGACTGAGATCTATATGATAATTTGGATCTTATGGCAATTCGTGTCGATTTCATAGGGTTCATTTGTATGGGGATTAGGTCTGAACATGGACTGAGTTATACCAATTTCATGAGCGTTCATCCTATGGCCGATTAAAGCTTATATACCAAATTCCATCAAAATATTTTCATATTTACGACCTGTAGTTTGTTTACAAAGTTTACATGGACGCACAGACGGACGGACGGACATCGGTAAATCGACTCAGAAAGTGATTCTGAGTCGACCGGTATAATAAAAGATGGGTCTAGGTCAAATATTTTTGGTAGTTACAAACAGCAGCACAAAGTCATTATACCCAAACCACATAGTGGTATAGGGTATAAAAACTCAAGAAATGAAACTTAAATTCAGACAATTGTACTGGTTACTTGGAAGTAATTCGGAAGTATCTCTAAGTAACAAACTCATGGTGTACAACCAAAAAATTAAACCAATATGAACGTACGCAATCCAGCTCTGGGGCTGTTCAAAGAAAACCATTGTACAAATTATACAAAATACACAAAACAAAATATTACATGCTATCGTCAAAGCTCCATGGTTTATTCGAAACGATGATCTGCATAGAGACTTGGGGATAAACACCGTAACCGTAACAAAACGTCATGCACAAAAGCATGAAACAAAATTCCAGCTTCATACAAAGGAAGATATTAATGAAATCTTCTTTTCTCACAACCGAAATAGAAGACTACTGAGGACCCTTCAACTAGAAAAATATTCAAAAATTTATAACTTCTGAGGATAATTATTGAATTATTACGAGTCACACTATTTTACCTCATATTTTAATATTACTAAATGGGTTTTACTCAGTTGTAATTGTATTAATAAATAAAATAAAAAAAAATAATTTTTAGCGTAGACAAATAACGGTTTTGTGGTGTTTTCTTTAAGAATTTGTCTCTCATTTCTTAAAATTAGCAATTTGGAAGATCCTTCCATAGAATATATTTGATATATTTAAGTTGCACATTTTGAAAATAAATATTAGTAATTTTTATGATTATTATGAAGGTATAAATTTTTTTTTTATGACAAGAATAAATTATGGAAAAAATGTTAACTAATTATGGTGGAATAAATTAAACATAAATAATAATATAATATCGGTAGTCTTTAAAAATCAAAATACTTTTGTGATGTTAAAATTGGATTGCGGTGACTGTAAATCAACAAAAAGATAAGTTAATTGAAACACTGTATTTGATGCTTTAAGAAAAAAATTATTTATTTCTTATAATTTCTATATTATTAATGAATTCAAATCAAATGAATGTTTAGAAAATGTAAGCAAAATACTTTTGTGAGTAACTATTTGTATACAGTCAAATGTTTTTATTTCATACTTTCTTTAACATCATTACAGATGAAATACTTTTGTAGAGTTTAATTTTTTATATCATTTCAAATAAGAAATAGTATGGCCCTCTAGAATACTTGCTTAAAGTATATTACTGGTTCTCTATATCGTTGTTATTGTTGTGAATTTGAAAGAGGAAAAAACTAGAAATTTTCAGTTATTTTTTAACAGGAATTTTTAAAAACGTTTCTTTACTTTTATCGGCATATCTTTATGACTGGAAAATGGTGGGTAGTTTTAATACCCTATACCACTATGTGGTTTGGGTATAATGACTTTGTGCTGCTGTTTGTAACTACCAAAAATATTTAACCTAGACCCATCTTTTATTATACCGATCGAATCAGAATCACTTTTTGAGTCGATTTAACAATGTCCGTCCGTCCGTCCGTCCGTCTGTCCGTCTGTGTGTCCATGTAAACCTTGTAATCAAACTGCAGGTTGCAAATATGAATATATTTTGATGAAATTTGGTATATAAGCTTTCATCGGCCGTGGAATAAGCACTATTGAAATTGGTGAGAATCGGTCCATGTTCAGACCTAGCCCCCATAAATATCACCCCTATGAAATCGACATAAATTGTCATAAGATCCAAATTGTCGTATAGATCTTATTAAAATTGGGTTTGTATGAGTTTATTACATCCATTAATGAGTAGTCCAATAACGATACCTATGGGACAACTCTTAGTCATAGGCCCCATATAGAGCTTCTACCCGATCTTCGCTGAAATCTATCAAAAAACAAAAATATTGCACTGATTCATCTCAAATTTTGTTTGTATATATTTTCGCAAAATACAACCATGGTCAGGATCGGTCCATTTTTGGACCTAGTCCCCATATAGACATAGCATCCGATATGAACTTTTTCATATCTGCAGCCAAAAAAATTAATAAAAATGCCACTCAAATTTGGTTTATGCTTATTTTCTATATCCAATTAGTTGTTCTTAAGTGATAGGGTCTCTAAACGCACGGTATAGGTTATCGTATAGTCGGTCTAGACCGACTATAATTTTCTTACTTGTTTTCAGATATAATGTTTGACAAGATTTCATAGCTAATGGTTTCAATGGGGAATATAAATTGTGTAAAATATGTAATATAAAAACTAATTCTTAAATCTAAAATCTTCAGTATTATTTAAATTAAGATTCTTCCAGGTTAAACAATTGCGAATGCTTTATACACTATGCAAGCATATGTAAATTTTATGACACCTGACAACCACTGTATTGTTAGATAGGTGGATACGTTTTTTTTATTAAATTTTTTTACTAAAATTTGGAAATTTTTCTCCATCGATTTTACCATAACTTGAAATCAGTTTAACCAATTTAGTTGGTTATCTCTAAGTTGTGATACACCAAGCAATTTGGGAGTTCTTCGGAATAAAATGATAAAAAATATTCTTCGGAATAAAATGATAAAAAATATTATTGAATTAAAAAAAAAATTCAAAATGGCAAATCATGAAATTTTTTATTGATAATTCATAAAACTATATACACTGCAAATAAAACGAGCCATATGCCACGAAAATCTATGGGCCAACGATGTTTTTATTCTTAATAAAGTGAAGTGGTTTCAACAAACATGCGAGTTCTTATTTTGTTAAGCTGTTTTTATTAAATTAATTCTACAAAGTTAAATACTATAAATTTCAGGATTTTATTCTCTTATGAGGAACCAAATAAAATCTGTCATCATACTTTCGTCTGCATTTGCATCATGTGTTAGCTAAGATTTCAAAAAGGTTCACTTATGTCGTAGCAAAAGCAAACACTGCCTCTAGTTGCATTAAGATATGTATATGGTGTTGGTAAACCGTTATTTTAACATTTTTTTCTAACAAATTTCTATCCCTTTAGAGACATGCAGGGAACTACAATTTTTCATTCATAAGATCGAGGTCTCTCATGAGATCATTTAATACTTGCTGCGTCAAAGGCATCGGATTCGATTTGTCTGAAGTGCTACACGTGCTTGAAGATGTAGGTAAAGGGATTACAAAAAGACTTCACTATATGTAGTGTCCAGATTTTCAAGATAGTGATCCCCATCTCAAATGTAGAACTGGAAGTGTAAGTCCACCAATCTGATACATTTTTTTTGAAACCGCTTTTTGTACGTAAACAAAAGTAGCAAAAGACACAATATTTCTCTCCACACCACAGGGTTTCCAATTTTCTGTCTTCTGTAAAACGAGAAAAATTTGCAATGAGAGTAAAAAATATTAAGAGTTTTTTTAAAGAGAACTTACTAAAAGCTTGAATTCTATCTATTTAACTGGGTTAGTACTTATCATAAATTGAATTAGGTATCCCAGATTAGTTAATATTTCTCGCGTTAATTTGTAGTGAAGTTAAGATATAGTACAGTTATATTTGTGGTAGCATATTTGTCGCACGCGTAACAAAATAAATTGGTGTAATTCTTCTTGCACAATATTTATCCAAATTTCTTGCTTATTTTATAAATTTTCACAAAACAAATATATTATTTTAACAAATATCTTTTCTCATCGAACATTGTGAGATTTTCACCAACAATTTAAGCCCATGCAGCAACGTTATCTATGATTACACAGGTCAACAACAAAAATGCCAAACAAAAACCACTGTATAGATTTGATGCACCATGGCTACCTTAGTACAAAAATGGTCAAAATTTTAAATTCTATTGAGAAGTTTTTTTTTAAAAAATTTTTAAGTAAAATTAAAATTTTTTTTAGACGTTTCTCCACATAAATAATGATAACTGCAAAAGGGTTAGTCCGATATTATCAAAATAAATTGGGAAAAATTCAGACTTACATAGCCTTTAATCCGTCTATATATTTGGTTTCAATCGGCTAAGTAGTTTCGGAGTTATAATAAATAATTGAAGAAAAAATATATTTTTTTACGTGAAAATATCATTTTTTTTTTGTTTTAAAAAATCGAAAACTGCAAAAATTGTTCCGACTTATTACTTTTTCGTAAAGCCACATGTAATAGAAACAAAATGAGATACCGATCGTGAAAATCGATTGGTTCTTTTCGTATTTATTCACAATTAGGTGAATTCGCTCATTTTGACAAAAAAAATTTTATTCACAATTAATTGAAGGTGTCGCATTTTACAAGCACTGTCATTATTTCTTTGGTTTACATAATAATGACTAAATAATATTTTGTTATTGAATGAATTTAAAAACTCCACGTCGATATTCTATGGAAAATGGTATGTGTGCGGCCAATATATCACCGGGAAAGAAGTGAAATTCTATCCTTCATTGCAAAAGTTATTTCAAGATTGCTATAATGTATATCCGCACAATTTGAACTAGCATTGGACACCGAGTACTATATGCCTTTCATGTCAAATGAATTTATCTGTGACGTTGTCTAACGTAAAGTAAGTATAGGTTAATAGATTTGGAATATTTTATACTTGCAGTAATTCTTAATTATATTTTGAATTCTTATTCCTTATTTCAAATTTTTTTCATTTTACAGATAACACTTGGAAATTTCGACGCCTATGGTATGGAGAGAAGCAGCGAGCCACGAATCCGATTGTTATTTTTGTTTAAGTACAAAAAGCGGTTTCGGAAAACACATGCGATTATCTTACCCCACGAGGTCTACTGATGGGTTTTAACTTGCAGTTCTACATTCACAAGAAGTTGCATATGCTAAAGATCAGGGTGCAAGCTCTAGTCAAGTGCATTCATCATCACCAGGATACTCAACCTCAAGTATCTGTTACCAATCAGATAGTTCAGATCCATCACTACCATCTACATCTGAAAATGACGAGTTCATCCCACACAAACATTTCTCGCCTAGACCATGGGATCAAGACCAACTTAATTATGTAATTAGGGACCTTGGATTGTCGAAAAGGTCTCAAAACTGAAGAAACTAGAGCTTCGTATTACCGTACTGGTGAAAAAGCCTTACATCATTATTTTACGGAAGAGGATGAATTTGTGTACTGCACAGATATTTCTGGTTTGATGACTGCCATGGGCTTACAGAAATACGATTCAAACGAATGGCGTTTATTTATCGACTCATCAAATCGCAGCTTGAAGTGTGTCTCTTGCATAATGGAAATAAGTTTCACTCCTCGCCGATCGCACATTCAACCAAAGTAAAAGAAGAATACTCTGTAATTGCATTGATCATGAAGAAGAATAAGTATGATGAACATAAGTGGCTAATTTGTGTTGATCTTAAGATGGTAAATTTTCTCTTAGGTCAACAAAGCGGCTTTACCAAATATCATTGTTTTATATGTTTATGGGACAGCAGTTCTAAATCAGAACAATGGAAGAGAAGACAATGGCCTTCTAGGGAAACACTGGTTCCAGGTATGCCAAATGTTATAAATGGGGCTCAAGTGCCCCGAGATCGCATCATATTACCCCCTCTTCACATTAAACTTGGTCTAATGAAACAATATGTTAAAGCACTTAACAAAGATAGTGAATGTTTCCAGTATATTTCCAGGAAGTTTCCAAATCTGAGTATGGAAAAGCTAAAAGCGGGCATATTTGACGGCCCACAAATTCGCAAATTGGTGAACGATACTGATTTTGGCAGTTCAATATCAGAAATTGAGAAGAATGCATGGGATTCGTTTGTATGGATTATTCAAAATTTCTTAGGAAATAACAAGGGTGATGATTACGTTGCGCACGTTGAAGAGATGTTATCTCACTTCCATCGACTTGGATGCAACATGAGCATCAAAGTATACTACCTTCACAGTCACTTAAATCGTTTTCCTGAAAACTTAGGAGACTTGACCGAGGAACAGGCCGAACGATTACACCAAGATATGCGAACGATGGAGGAATAATACCAGTGTCGCTAGGATTAACACATGATGGCTGATTTTTGCTATAGTATTCAGAGTAACTCAGAAAATTCCAGATTTTTTAGTTTATAATTATAAATCTTTTAATAATAAATCTTATATAATATAATAAATTTAAATAATAAAATGTAAATTTTAGTAAAATATAAAGTGTTTTTAAAATTCAAGCCACCGAAAGAATAACATTAACAGCTCATTTTTATGTATATCAAACAAAAAACAAAAATTTTGTGAAAATGAGCGAATTCACTTAATTGTGAATAGATTCGAAAAGAATCAATCGGTTTTCACGATCGATATCTCATTTTGTTCCTATTACATGCGGCTTTGCGAAAAAGCAACAAATCAGAACAATTTTTGCAGTTTTCGATTTTTTATGATATTTAAAAAAAAAAAAAATTTGATATTTTCACGTATAAAAATTTATATTTTTTGCTTCAATTATTTATTATAACTCCGAAACTACTTAGCCGATTGAAACTAAATATATAGATGGATTAAAGGTTATGTAAGTCTGAATTTTAATATTATCGGACTAACCCTTTTGAAGTTATCATTAGTTATGTGGAGAAACGTCTAAAAAAAACTTTAACTTTACTTAAAAACGTCTAAAAAAAATTTTAACTTTACTTAAAAATTTTTTAAAAAAAAATTCTCCATTGAATTTAAAATTTGGACCATATTTGTACTACTGGGACCACAGTACATCAAAATTGTATAGTGGTTTTTGTTCGGCATAAAATTTTTTCTCTTTTATGGCCTTGTGTTATAGATCCAAATATGATGGGATATTTTATTTTGATCCTTATAAAAGAATCACAGTAGACAAAACAAGTGTCGAAATCGTTCTAAGATCATATATTTAACTGGGTAAAACTAATTTAATAAAACTAATAAACTAAATATAAATTCGACATTTTTGTCAAAACCAGGTATCTTCACTTTATTAAAAATAAAATCAATAATTTCATGGTGTTTTATTTACGATTTAGTAATAAAAATGTCATAATTTGGCATTTTTGATTATTTATGAATTTAAAACAAGTAAAAATATTTTAATTTTTTCGAAATAATAATTTACGTTTTTTGTGAGAATACGAATCCAACCAGCCATGTTTTTTGGGAACAAGTCTTATGTTCAACAATACTGGGTGAGCACATTAATAAAATTAGAAAATAAACATACATCAAATTTAAGCAAGATTGTGGCTATTTCTTTCTTGTAGGTCATGGACTAAGAATATTGCATCACTGTTATCATTTTTGTAATATTCACACAATTCTTTTGCAGTATGCACAATTTTTTGTTTTCGTTTAAATGGGGATTTGATTAGAGCCTTTCGAGGGATGACAAAATATGGTTCCCTCATATCCAGAATATAATAATACGCTTTTTGGAAAAAGAGTAAATACAATGCGTAATTTTTTGTCAGAGAAGAAAACGGCATTTTGCACTTTCCTTGAAAAATCTCATCAAAATTGTGGTCCATCTATTTTTTTTGGCAGCCTGATCAAAAATGTAAAACTTAGTGTAAAGAGTAAAATCGATAATATCTGGAAATAACCTTGCTCCACGTTGAAGTTTTGCTTCCTCCAATAAATAAGCAATCCGAAAACGTAACGTTTTTTTTTCATTTTTTTTTTAGCGGGAAACATAAATTCGTTTACATCTCAATAACTAATATCACTCAGCACTCCATCGGAATTGTAGACTAACTATTTTTAAGGATGCTAGACGCCATAAAGCAAAATTTTTCAGCTCTTTGAATTTTCCATAAGACTTGTAGAATAATTATGTTTAAGGTTTCCTGATCGTAATACATAAATTTTTAATTAATAATTATGCATTAATAATTCTCAATATTATTCACAAATTAAAACAAATATCAAAACAAATTCATTTGGAAGAAATATTTTGTATATATTATATTAAATAAGTTTGTGTTTTTCAGCGGGAGTCTTAAAACTAACTAATATTTAATAATTTTGTTTGGCGGCCTAAACTTAAATTGAAGCCGAAGGAAGAAATATATAATAACTAACGGAAATATATTTCTTTGTTGAGGAAATCATTGCGTTTCAAGTCAAATAAGCCAGCCCCTCGACCGGATCACTTCAGATTTCAATGAAATTGAATCAGTATTTCTGGTGGCTTAAATAATATTATATTTTTAGATATTTAAAACCATCTCCATTATTTTAGCATGCACAAATATTTTGAAGCCAGTAATAATATTATTTTGCCAGCTCACAACTTGAGTTCAACAAAATTCCTTTTTTTTTTATTTGAAAAACTATTTAAAATAATAGAAGAAAACTTTTTGCAAAAGATTTGTGAAAGTCAAAAGTTTGTTATGTATATTTTCTTTTCATCGTACGCAGAGGATGTGAGTAGAAAAATTGTTATTTTGGTATTTCTCTTTTTTTTTCTCATTTCTTTGTGTTATCCTTAAAAACTTTTCACCCAAAATTATACGAGTATTAGAACAAAACGTATAGTTAAGGAAAATATTTCTGTTTATATTTCATACTTTTTTTGAGGCGTCATTTATTTGTTTTTATTTATTTATTTATTTTTTTTTTTTTTGCAAAATGAAAGGTTACTACTGCTTTCAGTTTTTCAACTTAAAATTGTGTTGCCATGGAAGTTGCAGTTGAAAAAAGAAGAAGAAGAAAAGAGTACATGTTAATTCATTAAGAAGGAAGAAATTTTAGTAATAATTTTTTTCTACAGGAAACAAGTGCTCGTATTACTCTAAAATTCTAGAAGTATTTCATTAAGTTTGTTCTGTACATTTTTTCGCGCAATTATTTTCAACTATATTTTGCTTATCGAAGTGCATGTATTCAAATATAAAGAATAGTTTATTATGAATTATTTGACTGTAATTTTAAAGATGCAAACAGTAAACTCAACAACATTTTTAAGAAAATCGTTACTGAAATTTATACAAGTGAAAAACATAAATAATATCCAAGATATTAAATAATTCTTTATTTAAAACTGCTCATTCGTTATGATTTTTCTAATTCATTGGTGTATATATATTTTTCCTTTATGATATTCAATCTGAAAATTAATTCAATATTGTATTTAGTCTCTTATATCTAACCTATGATTATTAGAGCTTTGTTTTTATTATATATTTATATTTTCTGCATGGCACATAGCAGGTTCTTAAGTTAATCTCTTGTTTATTAATACACATAAAAATATTTAAGCGCTGCACTATTTTCACGGTATTTTGAGAAAAAGCCAAAATTTGTTACTACCAGAAACAACTGTCTAGTCTAAGAGTTAATTGTAGCTCGAAAAAGAGTTTAATGATTTGTGAGCATTGATGTTTCAATGATTGCAATTGATATCGATCATTTAAGAACCACTGTAAGGATTAATTCAAAAGTTGAAGTTAATATATTGTAAAAAGTTTTGGTACCGGGTTAAAGCAGATACAATTTACCATCAATAGGTGTCAAAAAAATGTTTCCATGTTGTTTACTTTTTTGTTATACTCTCCCAAAGTTCAATAATTTTCGGTAATTAAGTGCAAAGTGGTAAAAAGTAAACAAATACGAATTTCAAGTATTTTTTTGGTTGCTTGTTCTAAAATCAAAACCTTTTTTAAATTTAAGCTTCAACTTCAGCTATTGGAATATCTTCTAGACACATTCTTTTACAAAAATGTTTAGAAATATTTTTAACATTTTTTTGAATACTATCGCAAAAAATGGGTATTTTTGAAATAAATATAGAATTTCAAAGTGTTATTAGGTGAGATTGGACAAAACTATTTCCAACGTAATTCAGCTTGCGGATTCCAAAAAATATTTAACGTATATTTGTATTTACGCAAAATATTTAATTTTCTTTTAAAAATACCCAGTTGCAAATGCAAACGCAGCTAACATTTGTTCATGTTTTGTTTTTTGTTTTGTCTTTCTTTTCGTTATTGTGATTTTTTTGTTGGTGTTGTAAATATATAACCTAGTATATCAACAAATTATTTTAAGATCATGTATATTAGAGTGGGATGAAAGTGAAAAAGTACAATGATAAGACAAATTGGTGAAAAGTTTTTAAATTACAATAAAAGTTTTATTTAATAAAAATCACTACTTTTACTTTATTCTACAAATTGAAGAAAACAGTAAGTCTCAATATTACAAATTGAAGGATAACATTTTTTAGTTCAACATACTTAATATGATAAAGCGAATGCATGCGGTACTTATTGTTGTATCATGTGGACATGAGATTCAAGTTGAAAAGTTTAGCAACTATACTCATAACACGGCCAGACATTTTGTTAAGCTCTACCCGTGGTTTCATATGCCACCGCATTACATAAATTCTTTATTCACGTGTCAGAAATAGTATAATATGCATTATTGCCAATTGGCCAACTATCTGAGGATGCTCAAGAAACTCGAAACAGAGATATTATAAAGAACACTATGCACGTAAATGCAGTCTGGAGAAGTCAAATGAAGACATATTTAATAGGTTTCAACTTAGTTCAGATCCATTACTTACCGCCAAAAGTAAAAGTTATAAGAAAATAATTCATCGTATACCACAGATGGCACTAGATTTAATAATTTTGCCAAACACAACAGGCGCAGAATAGGTGAAAGTGATGATGATTATGATGAGTGTGAAATATGATGTGATTACAAGAATGAAACTTTTTTTTGATATGGAGCATAATTAATAAAAAAAAAAAAATAAATACTTCATATTAAATTTAGAATAATATAAAAACATATTTGCTTATTTGTTTTTTTTTTTTAATAGAGCAATAAGTATATAGTTTGCAATTTGACTCATTAATTTATCTCTTTAGAATCCAAAATTAGACCAAAAATTGTGAACCAAGGTAACTTTTCGGAAAAACAAAAAAGCGCTTGACAGGTTAAAAAAAATTTAAAAAAATTATTTTTTTTCCCAAATGGTAGTTTTTAATGCACCAATAACAACTTGTAATTTTTTTATTTTAATTTCATTATTTTCTATAAAAAAAAGTTTTATTTTCGATCTTTATAATTTTAATGATTGAGTTTGAAATTATTCAGGCTTTTTTTTAAACGCGGCTTCCCTGGATTAATCCTTATTTTAACTATTATTCAACCCAGTATGCGCTGAGGCGAGTCTATATTACCGTAACACGCATATTATATCTTAACCCTTTGACTGTCCCCATTCAAACATTTTTTTTATAGCGTACGTCCACAGTAATAATTTTGTAAAAATGATGTGCATCACATGTGATACACGGAGCGATATTTAAAGTATTTATTATTCAAACGTTCTGTGCATCACATACATATGATTCATGTCATTTTTATTTGTTACTATTTCTTTATTTTGCCGTATAGTGTTAGCACCACTGAAATAAATACGTGTGTACAGTAAAATTTGGGTAATCCCATTTTTTGCAATTGTCGTTAGTTTCTTGTACAACATAGAAGCTTTTAGCTGTCAGTATCAATTTATTAGTGAAGTATGAATCCATAATCATTTTACGGTCGGAAAACAAAAAATGGTAATTCAGATTTACAAAATAACATTAGTATAAATGATAGCAGTTCAGATGAAGAGGACTTTTCTTCAGGTAGTGATGACAACTACATTTGCGAAGATGTTAGTGATTCATCCGATAGTGAATCTGAGGACGCAAACAACTCGTTTGAGAAATTGCCACAGATCGGCTCTACATCAAGATCATCTGTTCAGCAAGTGTGGAGCAGTGACTTCGAAGAAGCAGAAAAGATTCATTTTATTGGCAAACATGGTCTAAATAAGCATATTGTAATTGAATAGCAATTTTTTGACAGCGAAATTTTTGAACTGATGGTTTTGGAAAGAAACAAATCTGCGGAACAGTTTATAGAATCCCGTCAAATTCGTCGTAAATCTCGCATGAAAAGGCGGTCAAATACAACATATACCGAAATGAAAAAGTTTATAGGTGTTATACATACCACTGGCATTATCAAATATATATTAATATTGAATACTATTGGAGAATGGAACCGTTATTTTATCATCCGTTGTTCTACAATATTGGTATGACTAAAATCGTTATTGCCTGATTTTAAAGAATTGGCATGTTGCTGATAATAAAGCAGCTAATGCAGGAGATAGATTACATAAAAATTCCAATTTTGTAAGTACTTTTATATCAAAAATTCAGGATATATATAAGCCAGATGAAGAAATTTCTGTGGATGAAACTATGATTTCGCACAGTGGAAGGTTTTTATTCAAGCAATACAATCCAGGAAAAAGACACAAATATGGTATAAAATTATTCAAGTTGTTTGATATGAGTGGTTATGTTTGGAATTTCTCCGTATGCAGCGGGAGAGGCACATTTGAAAAATTTCCTGGACTAGATCATGGTGCTTCAATCGTTGCTTCATTAGCTGAAAATCTCTTGAATAATGGAAGATTATTGGTTGCAGATAACTGGTATAGTAGCATTTCTTTAGCTATGTTTTTGAAAAATAAAAATACCAAATACTGTCGAACATTACGATCAAACAGGGTTGGTTTGCCGAATCTGAAATCGTTCAAACTGACGAAAAACGAAATAGCAGGTGCAATAAACTCTTCTGGAATTAGAATAATGAAATACCACGACAAGAAAGAAATAAGACTTATTTCAACTTTTCATGGTCTCAATATGCAAGAAACCGGGAAAAAAACCGGAAAAATAGTGAAAAAAAACCAACCATAATACTAGACTATAACCGAGTCAGAAGTGGAATTGACCTCTCTGACCAAATGAGATCTTACTACAGCCCAGCAAGAAAAAGTGTAAAATCGTATCGAAAAGTATTGTTTGAATGTGTTAGTATTGCAATTTTAGATAGTTGGGTTTTGTATAATAAATTTTATTCAAACAAACAAATGAAATTAGAGAAGTTTACAAAGTCAATTGCGAATTGTTTGCTTGGCATTACCGAAGAGCATACAACTGTAAAAAACCAAAAACAAAGCTCACGAGCTTAGCGAAATACCTAGAAAAGACGATGGAAATCTTGTGCGTAAAATATGTCTTGGCTGTTATAAAAAATTAGTCGAAAGCCATAATAGAAATACTGCTATCGCAAAGTCTAAACAAGTTTATACATAGTGTAGTGAGTGTCAGAAACAATATTGTTACCATGCTTTAATGAAATTCATAAAAATTATCCTTCCTAAGTTCTTTAATAACTACTAGCAGATTCCAGCCCTCGAAATTCGAGCTCAAATTCTAGGAAATTTTATTTTTTCATTAAACAAAGACCGTAAAAGAATGCTGATCAATTATAGCCAATTCACAAACCAACACAAAAAACAAACTCATTTTTATTACAAACACATTAACAAATTTAATAAACACACATATAGCATTGTATAATTTTATGTATGTGTTAGTAGCAACTTTAAATTAAATTTACTCAAAATAAAGGAAAAAATTAAAAAATCTGTAAATCTGCAAAACGGCTAAAAAGAAATACCTTTCAAATAGTCCCCATATAGATATAGCATCCGATATGAACTTTTTCATATCTACAGCCAAAAAATTAATAAAAATCCCACTCAAATTTGGTTTATGCTTATTTTCTATGTCCAGTTAGTTGGGCCTATGAGATAGAACCTATAAACGCATGGTATAGGATATCATAATTTTGTATCACATATGATGCGCAAGCGTATCAATCATAACGTCTCTGCATCATATGTGATGCATTGGACAGTCATTGACTCGCTGATTTGCTGATGCGATAAATGTACAATTATGTACCTATACGTATAATTAATTATCGCTCATCGAACATTAAGCGAGATAGAGCGAAACTTTTTACCAAACCAAATAGCAGCTCATTGATTTTTGCATTACCAATAATGACCTACCCCTGCCCACTGCATTACTTCTAAAGTAAAAATAAGGCGTTACTAATAATGTGTTATACAGTTACTTGTATTTCATGCCAGCTCCTTGCATATTGCATTACTACCAAGGTGAAAATAATGAGTTCCTAGGCAACTAGCTACCTCTAATGACATCCCCATGTTAAAATAATGAGCTTATCAGGCAAACTTCAACCAGTTACTTCTCCTTCTAAAACCCATTATTTTGTAATGTTTTTTCCTGGGTGATGAGGATTGATAACTCGACCCAAAACATCTGTCATGTGGGATGTAGATCAATTTTTAAAACAAATATGCCTATGTTTTTAGCTTTATTTGAAGTAATAACATTTGGTCTTGAGCTAGATTTAATTTCTAACTCAATCATTATAATGGTGTAGATCGAAACTAAGAATTTTTTTGAAGATTTTTTTAGGGTTGTCAGATTGAAAAACCTACAATTATATGACCCTATTCATTTTCGAATGCAACAAAATTAATAACAATGTCACTCAAATTTGGTTATGCTTATTTTCCATATCTAATTAGTTGGCCGACTATAAGTTTCTTACTTGTATTTTATATTATGTTTATTTGGTCATTTCATGCCTATTTGTATGTTATTATTTTGTTATAATTTTATTTTCATCACTTTATATTTTGTATGCTAACTAGACGTCGCGAGAGTCAGAAAGTGTTTTTGTTCACTCCGACAATAGAGTTAGGTTTTTTCGGTTTAACAAGTGTTAAAAAAAAAATAAAACAAATTTATGGGAATGAAACCCCGCGCGTGAACGCTTAAAAAATTAAAACAAATATAGTTTTATTTTAAATTGGTTTTTTATTTTAAATTGGTTTCTCGCTACAATGGAAGTACACAAAACACAAACATTAGCGCACAGAGAAAAGAACAAAAAACAAACCTCTGGTGTTTAACTCGAAGAAAAAAGAAACAAAAGAAAATGAGTGATTTTAACACACAATCAAGTGAGAGAAGGCTTTGCAGTATTAGTGGTAACAATGCTTAAATTATTTTAAGCTTTGAGAATAGCTCAAATGTTTTAAGTATAATAAACATTATTTAATCTCGAAAACTAACACCAATACTAGAGCGCGTTCATGTTCTCCTAATTTCTCGATGGAGAAAAATTAACAAGAGACAGTGAAGAAAACAACAACTTACTTGATACAGTAAGTGTCTGTGTGGTAAACATTGTTTTGGTTCGTGCAATATTAACCCTGCTGACAACGCGAATGGTGATTGTACCCGGTTGTCAAAAGGAATTTCTTCACAACACACTCAGAAAGAGATAAATGCCCTGGAAGTATCTGTGCAAACCGGACTGGGCAGATACATCATCGTGATGAAAAGGCAATGTAGTCCCAAATCTGCTAAAAGTACCTCATCATCGAAGCACCTAAAGGAGGAGATCAACCGACAAAAGGTAAGCCCTTTAAACCACCTCGAATATACTTACGAGAACAAACTCATTTTACGTTATCCCTATAAAAAAAAGGCAATATATATGAGACAAAAATTCAAGTCCATCACGAGGATAATTTCCGTAAAATTGTATACTCACTCGAAAAGCAGGGTAAAAATTTGTACACCTATCAATTGAAGAGCGGCAATGGCCTTCAAGGCGTTATAAAAGGTATTGATTTGTGTGAACTTCAAAAAAAGGATTCAAGGTTAAAGTTGTAGTAACCATCAGAAACCTCTCACACATCCAACAACTTCTTTTCTGCGTAGAGTTAGAACCGGGGGATATAATATTAAAGAAAAATGAAATGAACCTAATCTGCAATTTGGGATATATTATACATAGAAAAATTACCAAAGAACAGCCCCATAAAAGAGCAGGGTCGGTTCAGTGCTTAAATTGCCAGAAGTTCGGACACACTAGGGCGTGCTGCAAGCTACCACCAGTATGTGTCGTTTGTGGTGAGTTGCATAGTATGAGTCAGTGTCACAAACCAAAAACAGATGATAAGGTAAAAAAAATAGCAACTATGGTAAAAACTACACTGCAAATATAAAAATATGAAAACAGAAAATAAAACACGCTTTACCCATATTGAAAACAATTTTCCCGTAATCACCAAATATTAACACAGCTGCTCCTCGAAATTATTCAATTAGTACAGAACATCCCCAAATATTAAATCATATGCTAATGTTGTGCTTTCACACCCCGCTGTAACATATACCGAATGCGATCCCCCGAAGAAAAATCAAAGTAAACTTGAGTCGACCCTCAATACCCTAGTTCAAACGATGAATAAATTCACGATCGCTATGAATAACATGATTCAAAAGATGATGAAAACGAAATCCGTGATATTGCAAGCTATTCTACGCAAACCATGAACTGTTTGAAAATATGTTTCTGGAACGCAAACGCCTTAAGCCATCAAAAAGAAGAACTTGACCATTTTCTTAGAGATAATCAAATAGATTACTCTTTGTGGTGAACTACAAAAAATCTTAAAAGACCTGTTGTATGCACGCTTCCTCTAAGCACGGAAATGACAAAGAAAAAGGAAATCTGTTTCTGGAACATCTAAAGAAAGTTTTTACTCAGACTATAACCATTAGTTCTATTGATGAGTTGCCACCTGATACTCCACAGCATAGATCAGTGTCCTTTCGTTTTGAGATTCGTGAGGTCGAAAAGGCTATAGTTGATTTAAACCCCAAAATAACATCGGTGATCAATGTGATCAGTAATAAAATGCTTTTGGAGTTACTTCGAATAGCATTAAGAATAATTCTGTTTATTTTTAATGCTGTAATACGCCTTGAACACTTTCACCCAGACTGGAAAGTTTTACTCGTTACAGTACGTAAATCAGATAAAGATCACACAAAGGTCGATTCGTATAGACCAATAAATTTACTGTCGAACTTTTCAAAATTATTCGAGAGAATTTTGGTAAACAAACTTACAATATCCGTAGGTCAAAATAATGTCATTCTAGCACATCAATTTGGTTTCAGACGAAAACACAGCACCACTGAGCAAGTGAAGAGAAAAGATACTGCTCTGCACTTTTTATAGACGTCTCGCAAGCCTGCGACCGAATTTGGTACGAGAGACTCCTCTATAAAGTTAAACAGTAGTTGCTCCGAACACACATAAGCTAATAGAGAGCTATATAATCAAGAAAAATTCACTATAAGAGAGAAAAACTTTGTGAGCCCTCCACAGACAATTCTTGCCGGTGTACCACAAGGCTGTCTCTTGGGCTCGCTTCTGTACATCCCTTACACATCAGACATGCCAACAAATGAAAACACACTTACGTCGAATTTTGCGGATGATACAGCAATTTTAAGCGCACAGGAAAACCCCTCAACAGCATTTCTTCTTTTACAGAGCCATATTGGAAGATTGGCTGGAAGATTGGCTAGATATGTGGAAGATCAAAGCAAATGAGCAAAAGTGTATCCACGTAGCTTTTACCTTAAGAAGGTAGACTTGCCGTCAAATTCGAATTAAGAACCAGCCAATACCTCAACATTCCTCTGTTAAATATCTCGGATTATATCTTGATCAGCGGTTTACCTGGAAGGACCATATAGACGCTAAATTAACACAAATAAAATTGAAATTAGTCCAAGTCACAGGCTAATTAAGCCTCGATTGTAAGGTTCTGATTTATAAAATTATAATAAATCATTATTGTATTGAAATCGAAGCAAATCGGTCTTGAAACTTTTTTCGTGCGAGTTCAGATATTTAAAAATTGTTCGCTATATTAAATAAAATATAACTTAAAAAATTAAATTTAAATTAAAATATTAGTGGTTTGAAAAATTTACTTTGCAACAATTCATTAAAAAAGCTTATGGAAAAACAACGTCCACAACAGCTTATATAAACTCTAGTAACAATTTTTAGGGTTTCCAAATCGAAAAAATGTATTCGCTGAAATATAAAATCGCTTATATCGGGAAGGCTAAGAGTGGTATAGGTAAATAGTTAACATTCGCATTCCAACGGCTTGCCGATTTGTGCATATAATGCAGGATAATTTTACAGGTTGGTACGAGGGTGTGTCAATAAGTCTTTAGGTACAATTAATATAAGGAGCACTTAAAATTTAAAATAAATTTGGTTTCTGAAAAATGTCAAGCAGCAAAGGCGACTTAAAAGTTTTTTAAAAAAGCTGTCATTCATTTCATTTTATATCGTCCCGTCTTCAAACACTTCTACTTGAAGAGCAAAACACCTATAGAAACTAATGCTGAGTTAGACAAAGTCCATGGCATATCTTTACTACCCTTTAAATGTAGACTTGGGTAAATGGATTTGGCCGTGCATTCAGAAAAGATGAGCCTTGTTCTGGACGTCCAGTAATCTGAAATCATCAACGGTTTAGTGATTTCAATCTTGCACGAGAAATTGAATAGGAGGAAGCTATCGGCAAAATGAGTGCCGCATTTGCCCATAATCTAGAATAATCGCAATCGTGAATCCGTCCCGAAGGAAGTTAAGGTACTAAAATTTCCTTCTGAGGTTATGGGCAGGCATTTTTGGGGTATTCATGAAATCATCTACATTGTCTACTTGAAAAAATGACAACAAATGAAGAATGTTATTCATCATTATTAGACAAGCTAAGCAAAAAAAAAAAAAAAACAAAGGAAAACCATTCCTTTAGTTGGCTTGACGGAAGAAGATTACAGTCTGGTATTTAGGTCATACCTACCTAGAAGCCTAGAGGGCTTAAAGATGTTCGTGAATTGCTGGATGAAGTGTGTCGAGTAAAAAGGCGACTATTAAAAAAAAATAAATAAATGACTTTAAAACATGTTTTTTTCTATTTTTATATGGACCTATGACTCCCTTTCGTAGTAACGCAATTGACGTCTGTGGCAAATTGAATGTATGTATACTGAGGCTTAAGTCTTTGACCACGACCCTGAATGGGTGACTATTCACGAATATGTTGAACAAAAGTTAAAGCAAGACCGAGTTGAAGCAAGCCAAAGTCATTAAAAAATCAAGGTCATGTTATCAGTTTCTTTCGATTAGCATGGTAAGGTGCTTTATATAACTTCTTCTGCTTGTCCAAAACGTTAAAAGGAATACAATTCTCACGATAATCTACCGTCTCACGCTGCATTTGTCCTGGATTCTGCTAATCTATCATCGTTTCACTTCTGGCCGTTTACTAATCTCAAAAACCGATTCCAAGGATAACTTTTTAAATCGTGCGTGGATATAAACGCCAATCGCTGCACGCTTTCTAGGCCCTTCCAGAAGTCGACTTTAACGATTGTTTTGAGGATTGGAAAAATGTTGCCATAAATGTATTATATCGGGGGAGTATTAATAAGAAGGCGATTGAATTGATTTTGAATAATAAATGAAACATTTTCATTTTATAACAAAAATCACTTTTCCATTTGAACACAATACTATGCGTCATTTTGTAACTGGCGAGCGCCTGTTTCCTTAAGCGTACAGGCAGACGGATATCGTTAAAAGAAAGATGGACTGCGATTTTCTGACTTTGATATATGTTTTAAATATTTTTCATTCTCCTCCTTATTGAATCATTGATTTTCGATAATATGTAAAATCCTCTGAGTCCACTTCTAAGACTGGATTTTAAATGTGAAAAACAACATTGGTTTCTACTTTTTTATACGGCTGGCATCCTTTCTGTTCGGAAACTTATTTTATATTTATTTTCATTTAAATTTTTAAATGATAAGTAAAAATTTCAGATTAAAATTTTTCCATCAGGCTCAACAAATTTTGAATTTGACATCCATAACCAGCATTGCTAGAACTGAGACTATTTCCCGAAACTTATGATGTAATGTATGGTATAGTCATTCTTAACTGACTGGTAACTTTAACTAAATTTGAGTTTATGTTTATTTTTATTTTAAAATCTCACCAAATAAGCTTAAGATGTAGCCTTGTTAAAAGATTTTCTCGGAATTCATAGTTCATGATAGCGTATAGTCGGCTTAGACAAACTACAACTGTATTACATGTATTATACTGAATTTTTCATCTTATTACTGCCTTTTTTCGCTAGTAATAACAATCGTGATTTGTTGCTCCATTAGAGAGATAAAGAGAATGCGAGAAAACGACTGTTTAATAAAAATTCATAATATACAAAACAAACACTATAAAACACTTACCCAAAAGAATCATTCATTTAATGTATGCACATGAATACAAAAACACGCTTAAATACAGTTATATGCACACACATTCAGAATCTTCAGAATTATTTGTATGCATATGGATATTTGCTTACAGACAGCATCACATTTATATGCACATGTTAATGAGCCAATAGCTGCTTATGTGTTTTGAATGTTTGTATATAAATATTGTTGTCACTTTTGAAAGTATGTATGTGTTGAGTTTAGTAATACAAGTTAATAATTTTTAAGTATATCAGTCAGCCAAGCTACTGTTGATAAGGCTAGAAAATGCTGCAGATGTTTTTGGTGATATTAATATTGTTTCTTTTTTTTGTTTTGATCGAAATTAATTTTTTGCTTTGTTGAAGCCGTTAATTTAATTCTTTTGATTACAACTACTTAATAGCACTTTTTATAAATTTTGATTGGTATATTCTTTGTTATATTATATTTATTATATCACGTATTTTAAGAGCATTATATTTTATTTTCTATGAAACAAGAAAATTTATTTTGAATTGTGAAATGATTTTAAAATTTTTCAATTTATTCTTTTTTAAATTTAAGTTTACATTTTTTAGTAATATACTAATAAAACTCTATTTGGTATTTTTTTTTTTTTAATTTTAAGCTTCTGATAATATTTGATTAAATTATTTTTTTTTCTCCTAGTACTGATAACAATTGTATTTTGTTGCACTTAGATATAATATTTTGTAGAATTTATAATTTATTTTAATATATTCTTTTCAATTAAAATTATTTCACTGCTATTATTTTAATTTTATTATCCTTTTAATTGATTTTATATTTTTTTATTTTATTTTTCTTTATTGTTAAATTATTGTTAGCATTAAATTTGTATATAATTTTGATTGTATTTTACCTTTGTTGTCATAATATATTCAGTCATTCTCGGTATAAATGATTTATTTCTTAGTGCCCTAATGTATTATGATACTGTAATAGTTCCATTGTATTTTAAATATTTTAATTTCGTTTTGTTTTAAATAGAATTAATTTTGATTGATGAAGTTTGTAGATATTTTGAAATTAGCTTTATATCGATAAATTTATTTGTAATATGTTTAACACTAGTTGCATATATCCGTTATTTGGTGGACCTGTAAAACGAGAATAACATTTTTTTAAGTAACATAATAAAATTCTAGTAATATTTCTATATAGTAAAATAATGTTAGTTTTTATTATAATCTACACATTGCCTCTAATTTGTTTTTATACAATACGAATCTTGGCTGTAAGACTTGGTCGAGCATACCATACTTATCTATCATTTTAGTAAGAAAATCAAAAAACTCCCTTTAAACTCCTTTTTAGCTTTATTAAATGTTTAAATTTTTGATAATTACGGTTATATAAATTGCCTTTCGTAGCCTCTGTTACAAAAGCGATTGGCAAATGCCAAAGGTCATTGTCACAAGATCTTGGTTTGGAAGGGTATGCCGTCTAAAGGAAATGTATATCCAAAAAAGTTATATTTTTATTAAGGAAAATATATATATTTTATCTGCTTATGCTCATTTACTTCCCTATTATTGTGCAAAATTTCACTATTAGCTCTAACCGTAGTCACACATAAAGTTAATGATCCATACATACTAATCGTAGTTACCTATAGATAAAAAAAGTACTTTTTAATGAAAAGGTTATTTTTAATAAAAGATACTTTCTTTAAGGAAAGGCACTTTTTGAAGAAAACATGCTTTTTCAAAAAAGGGCACTATCTTAAGAATAGTTAATTTTTAAGAAAAAGTAATATACTTATCTAAAAAAATTACTAAGAAAAAATACTTTTTAAAGAAAAATTTCTTCTTCGAGAAAAGTTACTTTTTCCCTTTTTAAGAAAACTTATTTTTTAAGAAAAAGTCCTGAGAAGAGTGAAAATTAGAGGTATAAATGCAAAAAATATTCAAAAATAACGATTGTTTGTTTGGACAGAGTTGTATCTTCTGAAATTAATACAAAGTAAAGCTGTATGGTACGAAAACTGTATCTAACCACACTTCTCGTAGGCCTGACTTTAGGTGAGCCTGTTAAAGCGCTGACCAAAAAGTGCAAGTACGAGTGTATGTGAAGGTTCATGGTTCAAACCTCATGGCCGCCCTAAGTAGAAAATATTTCATATAGAAACAATCTATTCAATTAAAACAAGTAAGAAAATTATAGTCGGTCTAGACCGACTCTACGATACCCTATACCATGCGTTTAGAGACCCTATCTCTTAGGCCCAACTAACTGGACATAGAAAATAAGCAAAAACCAAATTTGAGTGGGATTTTTATTAATTTTTTTGGCTGCAGATATGAAAAAGTTCATATCGGATGCTATATCTATATAGGGACTTGGTCCAAAAATGGACCGATCCTGATCATGTTTGATAAAGTCTCTTGTATTTTGCAAAAATATATACAAACAAAATTTGAGAAGCATCAGTGCAATATTTTTGTTTGTTAATAGATTTAAGTGAAGATCGGGAAGCAGCTCTATATGGGGTCAAAGGGATCATTTTTGGACTACTCATTAATGGATGTAATGAACGCATACAAACCCAATTTGAGTAAGATCTATATGACAATTTGGATCTTATGGCAATTTATGTCGATTTCATATGGGTAATTTGTATGGGGGCTAGGTCTGAACATGGACCGATTCTCACCAATTTCAATAGCGTTCATCCCATGGCCGACAAAAGCTTATGTACCAAATTTCATCAAAATACATTCATATTTGCGACCTGCAGTTTGATTACAAGCTTTACATGGACACACAGACGGATGGACGGACGGACGGACATTGTTAAATCAACTCAGAATGTGACTCTGATTCGATCGGTATGATTAAAGATGGGTCTAGGTCAAATATTTTTGGTTGTTACAAACAGCAGCACAAAGTCATTATACCCAAACCACATAGTGGTATAGGGTATAAAAGCATAGCAATTATCACAATGATGATAATGCCAGAAACCAGTCCGATTAAGAATACAGTGCAGTTATGAATTTTTGAAATATATGCTTTCTTCTTCTTTACCACGCACCATTTAAACAAAATTAAAATTTGCATATTAATTACAGTAGTAATTGCAATATGTCTGAAAAATTACTATAAATCTAACAAAAAAAAGTCCTATACTATGTTAAGGCATTTCACTAAGATTAAGTACTCTTTCAAGAAAATTTACTTTATTTAGAAAAGGTCTTTTTAATAAAAATATTTATTAAGAAAAATTAATTTTCTAATAAAAGGCACCTTTTAAATAAAAGTTACTTGATTAATAAAAGGTACTTTTCTAATAAAAGGTACTTTTTTTATATGCAAATTATTTTTTTAATAAAAGGTTATTATTTAATGAAAGGTTATTTGTAATTAAAGGCATTTTTTAATAAAGTGTACTTTAAAGGTAATTTTTATTAGAAGATAATTTTTTAATTTCTTTTTATAACATTGTTAGATTTAACGAAATTTATTTTTTTGTAATTTGTTCATTCGTTGAAAACTCGTCTAATAAACAAGTTATTTTTCTTTTAGTACCAACAACTTGGTCTTTAATTCACGTATAATTTGATATACAAAATGTTTTGGAATTTTCAGACCATCAACGTAGGAAAGTATATTTTGGCTTCCAGATTTTATGAAAAAACAGACTCGGTTTTGTTTTTTTTAACTTAATTTTTTTGAGCAAAGTTATATTTTTAATAGAAGCTCTTTTTTTTAAGAATGGGTACATTTTAAGTCAATGTACTTTTTTGAGAATGTTTTTTTTAAAAAGGTAACTTTTTGTACAGGGACTCTTTTATAGTAGGGGTACTTTTTGAGAAAAAAAATCTTGTGAACAAAAGATAGTTTTCAAGAAAATTCATTTTTTCATTTTTCATTTTCATTTTTTAGTGATGTTGCTTTTGAAAAAAAATTTTTTTTATAAGAAAAGCTGCTTTTTAAGTTAATGTACTTTTTTAAGAAACAGTTCTATAATAAGAAAATATATATTTCTTAAAAGAGGTACTTTATTCAGAGAAGGTAATTTTTTAAGAAAATTACTTTTTAAAAAAGTTCTTTTTGAAAAAAATGTGTTTCTGTGCCTATGTTCTCTTTAAAAAGTGGTACTTTTTAAGAAAAGGACCTATACTATATAATGGTACTTTAATAATAACCTAAACAATAAAAACAAAGTTTTTATTAAAACTCTTTCTCTCATTATGCAAATGAGTTTTGAGTCTCTCCGTAACTGTACGTGACTATGTCAAATTTAGTCTTTTTTTTGCAGCAAGTCTATCCACCATGTTGCAGATCGATCGGATAAGGGGAAATGGGTTATAAATCACTCCATAACTGTGTGTGACTATGTCAAAGTTAATCTTTCTTTACAACAAATATATCCACCTAGTTTCAGATTGATTGGATGAGACGAAATGCGTTTTTAGTCTCTCCGTCACTGTGCGTGACCGTGCGTGATTATGCGTGACTATGTCGAAGTTAATCTTTCTTTGCAGCAAGTGTATGGACCCAGTTTCAGATTGATTGGATAAGGGGAAATCTTTTTTAATCTCTCCGTGACTATGCGTGACCATACGTGACTGTGCGTGACTAAGTCGAAGTTAATCTTTTTTTCACAGCAAGTGAATGGACCAAGTTTCAGACTGTGCGTGACTACCCCAAAATTAATTTTTTTTTCACAACAAGACTATGGGCCAAGTTTCCGTTCAATTGGATAAGTGGGAATGGGGTTGACCCACGACAGACAGACAGACAGAGAGTATGAGTTAAAAGAAAGAACTTAAAAAGGTATAATGTTAAGAAAACGTTCATTTTTAAGAAGAGGAAGAAAAGGTAATTTTTTAAGAAAAAATACATTTTAAAGAAATTGTACTTTTTAAGAAAGGGTATTTTTTTTAAGATAATGTACTTTTTTAAGAAAAGGTACCTTCTTAAGAAAAGATTTAGTTCAAAAAAGTGTAGAAATGCAAAAAATGTTTGTGCAAAAAGAATTTGCTTTTATTTAAAAAAATTATGATTCTTTATTAATAATAATTTAATTTTTTTAATATCCTTTTGACTATCCAAAGCACTTTACCATGCAGATTGTTGCACTCCGGATGTTCTTAATCAAATTTGATTATTTATTTATAATAATTCACGACTCTAAAAACAATTTCGTTCTTTGTCCTAAATTTTATTTTCTGATTTTTCGGTTAATTATGCACAAAAACGAAAAGAAAATAAATTTTTTTGTGTATAAAGTTTGCTTTTGTGATATTTATAGCAATAATACTCATTTTTGATTTTTTTTTGTCTAAATTTTAACTAATTTTAATATTCTAAAAAATCGCGCGATCATAGTGTGGTTTTTACGTTCACATAGTGCTGCTAGATGGTACTCGAGTGATAAACAATGATCAGGTGTTGTGTACAAATCTAGAAAAACTTAAAATGTCGTCGCGAAAGTGTAAATATGATGCTGATGCATTTTGTTATATATGTGGTCAATTTACTAAAGTTCGAGACGTAAAATACGAACGTTCTCTGTGAGACCTACGAAGCGTATTTCGACAGTCATGTTCGGTATACAGACAAGCCATGGGCTCCGCATGTTGCTAGTAGTTATTGTAAAGATAAGCAAGGAAGGTTAGCAATTTTTAATTAAGCTGTAACTCGAATATAATAGACATATTATAATAGACATATTTTAGTGTGGTATCGAGGTGAGAAAAGGTCTGTGAAATTTGCAATACCAAGGATCTGGCGAGAACCAAAAGACCACGTTAATAACTGCTACTTTTGTATTGTGAATCCGTGTAAAAGACGTAGAGGTAAAAATGCAAAACCTACCGAATATCCTGACCGTGAATCTTCTTCTGCTCCAATTGCATATGACCTGATATGACCAGTAATTGAGCCACCGAAAAAATTATCGCACAAAAGTAGCTCATCTCTTTGTTCTAGTAAAAGTAATTCCGATAATGATAGTGAAATGTGTTATTACGATCAAAATAGTGCAATGTGTTATTACCTCATGGTTGCAAAGTACAATTTTTTGTTTAATTATAAGACGTTAGTTAGATGACGGTAAAGTTACTTTTTTGGTTCTTCTTGATTATTCCAGAGCCGTTGGTACTGTCAATCATTCTGTATGAAGCTAAGTCAATTATTAAATTTTACATCAACATCAATACAATCAGTATACGTAAATAATACAATATCTGACCCATTAGCTATTAGTAGAGGTGTACCTCAGGTCAATTCTGGGGCCGTTTCTTTTTTCTATGCAAATGATTTACTTCACCACTTATCACATTGCAATATTCATATGAATGCAGATGATGTAGAGCTTTATCTTAGCAGTCCTGTTAATTCGATTCATCAAAAAATAATAAATTGTTGGCCAATTTCTAATGTATTTTGCCTAAATCCAAAAAAAAAATACAAATGCATAGTGATACACAGTAAGACGTTTGATTGGAACTATCATTAACTAATCAAAGAGTTGACATAGTTCTAACAACTAAAAATTTTGGATTGGTTTTCAACAGCAACTTAAATTGCTCAAGCCACATCAGTATATTTGTTGCACAATTACGCAATTCTTTACTCCATTAAGGGTAAGAACACTATTGGCAAAGGCTTACCTAATTCCAACACTAACTTATGGATGCGAGCTCTTTGCTAATTGTGATTCAATCAGCAAGAAAAAACTTGAAATGCATTACGACAATATTGTGAAGTATGCGTATGGATTAGGAAAATTTAATCACATATCGTTCTTCTCAAAAATTCTTTATGGAGTATATCCCGTAAACCTACTAAAGATTAGAGTTCTCTACATAATAATAATATACATAATATAATATACGTAATATAATATACAATGGAAAGCCACAATAATTATTTAATCATATACTATTTGCCAAATCAAACAAAGGTAAAAAATTAATTATTCTTAAACATCGATGCATAGTATCAGACTGGCTCTTTCTCAATATATAATATTCGACATAATAGCAACGCAATACATTTCAAAAGTTGGCATTTAAACTCCTTGCCTAAACCTTATGTTTTTCTTTTTCCGTAATTCTTATTGTATGCTTATTTCCCGCCCTCCATTTTACATATATTTTATTTAATTTTCTTTTATTTCTTATTTTCTTTTCACTTAATTTAATTTAATAAAATTAATGTTATATACATTACAATTATCAATTGTAATCCTTGTATCAAATGTAATCCTGCACTGTAATTATAAGATTTAGTCTTTTTGTGTAGGAAGTAAAATAAATAAATAAATAAATAAATAAATAAAAATAAATATGATAAGGTACTTTGCTAAGAAAGGTTAATCTTTTATGAAAAGGTAATTTTTTAAGAAAAGGCACTTAAGGAAACGTACTTCTTTAACGTGTATATTTTAAGAAAACGTACTTTTTAAGAAGTCTTGTAACTTTAAAAAGCTATAATATTTTATTTCATGAGCATTTTTTTTTACTAATATTTGAAAAATATATTGAAATAAAGGCATAAAGATGCTGGCAATGAACAAGACGTATTTGTGGAAAGCAGCTACTTAGTTTAGGGCTGTTTCCAGAATTTAATATTTCGGTTTAAAAATCAGCAATACTCTGCTATGAGAAGTGTTGCTTATTTTAATTAATTTATTTTGTATTTCCGCTATATCCTGTCTTATGTGTTAGATTCTTTCTAAGATCAAGTTGCACGAAGGTGATCTTATGGAATTTAATTATATTATAAGAACGACTATATAAAAATATTTTTTCATCGAGACCGTTAAGTTAGCAATTTACTTGAAAGAGCACCGCTACTCAACCGAAATGATATCTCTTATAAAGTTTCTTTACGAAACTTGACCTAGTTAAAATGCCTTTGGCACGCAGCTAACGTAGTGCCCATGGTGTGTTTCAGAATTATACAAACAATATTATTTTTTTTAATTTTTTCTTAAACTTTTGAAGCAAACTTTTAGGTCCTATAGGAGGACCTACTTGACATAGAATGTATCATTTAGAATTAAATAGTTTCCTGAATTTATTCTAGTGGGGTTGCTAATTCTTTCGTATAAGTTATATGCGCACCCTGTAGTACTAAATAGTATTACATTGAGTTAACAAGTATAGTTCTTAATTTTTCAAAGCAATTTAAATACACATATGTATTTTAATCATAACGCTTTAAAAGTGTGCTGATACAACCAATGTTGCTAAGGGCAATATAAAAAAACTCACAAATATTTAATATACAAATATTTTTGCCACATGTTGAATTTAAGTTATACACTGTCGCACACTTGATTAGGTTCACATTTTTCCTTAGATCCAATTTAATTTTTTTTTTAGAGAATAATAAAGAAAATAGTCATGGTACTTGCTTAAATTATAAAGTATTTCATTTCCAACCATTTAAAACAAGTAAAAAATTATAGTCGGTCTAGACCGAATATACGATACCCTATACCATGCGTTTAGAGACCCTATCTCTCAGGCCCAACTAACTGGATATTGAAAATAAGCATCAACCAAATTTGAGTGGGATTTTTATTAATTTTTTTGGCTGCAGATATGAAAAAGTTCATATCGGATGCTATATCTATATGGGGACTAGGCCTAAAGATGGACCGATCCTGACCATGTTTGGTAAAGTCTCTTGTATTTTGTAAAAATATATACAAACAAAATTTGAAAGGAATCCGTGCAATATTTTTGTTTTTTGATAGATTTAAGTGAAGATCGGGAAGCAGCTCTATATGGGGCCTATGACTAAGAGTTGTCCCATAGGGATCATTTTTGGACTACTGATTAATGGATGTAATATACACATACAAACCCAATTTGACTAAGATTTATATGATAATTTGGATCTTATGACAATTTTTGTTGATTTCATAGGGGTCATTTGTATGGGGGCTAGGTCTGAACATGGACCGATTCTCACCAATTTCAACAGCGTTGCCGATGATGGCTTATATACCAAATTTCATCAAAATATATTCATATTTGCGACCTGCAGTTTGATTACAAGCATTACATGGACACACATACGGACGGACGCACGGATGGACATCGTTAAATCGAATCAGAAAGTGATTCTGATTCGATCGGTATAATAAAAGATGTGTCTAGGTCAAATATTTTTGGTAGTTACAAACAGCAGCACAAAGTCATTATACCCAAACCACATAGTGGTATAGGGTATAAAAAGCAACAACAATATGTATCAAATTTTTAATAATTTATTTTCTAAAAAACCTGTTTTAAAAGGTCATTATTTTTGCGCATTTTAACAGGTTCAACATTACTAAATAAATAAAACAACAAATCATTTTAATTTTTATGTCAATTTATTAATTTTTAAAGATTGTTTGGAATGTTTTTAAAAAGTTTTAATAATGGGTATATCCATCCTCCTTTATTTGATATAACTTCAAAAATACGATTTGAGAGGGAGATATAAAGTTTTTCAATTATTGGTAAAGATATTTCTCCAAGCTATTTTAATTCCTTCAATTAAGGTATCTTTGGTTTGAAATTATCTACTTGACTGATATACTTTGAGATAAAACAATCCCCAAATATTTTGTGTAATATTCAGGTCAGGAGAGTACGATGGCCACTACAAAGTACTGAAATTTTGTCTTCGAATCCAGTGCTTTACTATCCTTGCAGTGTGCATCGGGACATTATCTTGTTGGTATGTCCATGGAATGGGCCCAAAAACTGTAGAAAAATGTGGAAAAGCCTTTTCAAGTACAGCTTTGTAACTATTTGTTGTCATTCTAGATGAAAGAAATTGGTGCTCACAAGTACCAAAGTATGAAATTGAACCCCACAGCATCACACTACTCTCACAACTATGCAGACGACTCAAATGGCGTCCTTCTTTTCGCAAATCATGGAAATAATAATTATAACCGTCAGGACCCTCAAATTAAACTTCTTTTTATCCGAAAAGAACAATACGTTGTCATTCCTCTTTATAACGCATGTATTCACGGGCAAACTGAAGACGTTTTGCTTTACGAATGGCATTGTGAGGTGGTTTTTTTAATCTTTTATTATTTTTAAATATTTAGAATTTCATATAACACATTTAACAATAGCTAGGCTTGCTGTAACACCTGTTTTTTGTTTAATTGTTGCAGCAAAATCAGTGGAATTTGAGGCAGCTCTTACAATGGCTCTTCTAACCGTTTCTGTTGTGGCTCTATGTGTACGTCCTTTCATATATTTTCCGTAACCACATTGATTTCTAACACAATTTTGGCTGACACAATTTTGACTTCTCTCAATTTTTTTTTGGCAATATTCCTATGGCTTAGCCCGGACTCCATAAACGCGCTTTAATTTTGCCTTTATCTTCTTCGCTTAACGGCTTTCCGCCCTCCATTTTTAACGATTTTTGTATAAATGTAATGCAAATATTTAGAAAGCCAAGAATTATGACAAATTTGATCCACTGTCTAACGCAAACTAAATTTATTCTTATTGAACCTAATCAAATGAGCTAATATTTACATATGTTTTTCTTGCATTTTTATATAGAAGCAAAAAATCAAAGTAACGGATAATTATATTAGTATTTCGTTTCTAATCTATAAGTATAGAAATAAATCGTTTTCTTA
Organism: Cordilura impudica; assembly: GCA_963682025.1. Classification (NCBI taxonomy): domain Eukaryota; kingdom Metazoa; phylum Arthropoda; class Insecta; order Diptera; family Scathophagidae; genus Cordilura; species Cordilura impudica. The sequence continues at coordinate 208,467,526 of OY821518.1, forward strand.
AGCTATATATTTATTGAAAGAAATGAACATAAAAACTATGGACCTAATCAAGTATAAAATAAAGCTAAAAACACGCATTTCTATACCTACACCCAGCATGCTCGGTAAGCAATAATCACATTTTTTTTAGTAATACTTAAACGTACAAAAAACAAAAATAAATGAAAAGCATTACGAGGCTATAATATTTATACGGCATAAAATTGATCGGCTACTTTATAATATTGAAACGACGCACAGTGGCGCCATTTGAATGTTTTTTTTTTTTTTTTGCAAAAAATCATAACTTTTGAACCAAACAAGATAATCAAAAAAATGTAAAAGGCATATGCTCAACCTATGAAATGAGTGTTTGAAAAGGGTTCTACGCCTTTTAGGTGCCTACTTATGGGTTAGAAAACTTGAAATTTATGGAAAAATCAATTTTATGGGAAGTAAAATAAAATATTTTTGAAAATTTTTGATTTTTTATGTTTCCTTTTAAAGGCTTTTGTGTTTAAAACTAGTTGATTGTGTGGCGCCTAGGCGCCCGTTTAAAAATTATGAATAAAACAGTTTAAATTTAAATACACGAAAAATTTATAATAATTATATTTCCTTTAATATAGTAGTAAATTGAAAATTATATTGTTACATACATATGTACATGTGAAAAAAAATTGCGTCTGTAGAAATTATATACATAAGTATCAAAACAGATAAGAAATATTTGGCAAAAAAGTTTTTCAATTTAGAATCTCTTGAAAAACTATATTTCGTGTGAAATATCGTTGGTCATTTAATAGTTTTCCTTGCTGTGGGTTCGATTGAATACGTATCTTAACTTCGCTTGCAACTTTTGATCGTGACAAAGCCACATAGTTGGCCGTATGAAAATACCGCGGTCTCCAAATGAATGCCAAATCAAATGACTGGCCTTGAGTCTTGTTTATGGTAATTGCGTATGCAGGAATTACTGGAAACTGGCGACGTTTTAATATGAAAGGTAATGTGGTGTCGGTTGGGGCGAGATCAATCCTAGGAATTAGAACCGTATCATTTTGGTCAGCGTTACAGAATTTGTCAGTCACTGAGTCAGGGATCAGCGTAAATATATTTAAGATATTACCCGGCCTTCACACGTTAAATTTTTGGCTTTCAGGTTTTAATGCACTCACACTTTTTTACTCTTTTTTATTAAACAATCATACGTTTCAATTCTCTCTTTCAATTTTTCAATGAGACAGTTGCTTAACAATTTTTTGACTATTGGATGTGTGATCATTTTGACTTGAACATGGGAAGGTCGGGTAAAGTGAGGAGATTGGAGATTCCCAAAATTATTAAAATTTAATACAATGGAGTTCGCTTATAACGAACCCTGGTTGTAATAAATTTTTGTTTATAGTGAAGAATTTCTTCGGTCCCTTATAGCGAACAGTGGTTATATCAAACTTTTGACTTTAACAAACAAATTTTTTTTCCATTTCAGAATTTTCGTATATTGTATATATTTAAAAAAAATTAATTTAAATTTAATTTAATTTTATTTTCATTTCATTTTAATACAAAACAACAACTTCGATTTTCAAATTAAGTTTTGTAAAACGTACTTTTATGTATATTTTCGTAAAAGTTTGCCATTAGCCAACCTTTGCTTTGCACTTTCTGCTTCTATATTTTATTTTGATAGAAACCCGGAAATTTTAGTCTTATTAAGACAAACAAAAAATATGTATCTTTTTAGTAATTTAATTTATGTTTTATAACTTTATAAAATGCCCCAAAATAAATAAACGTATTCAACTAAAAAAACTTTTTAAACCTTTCGGACAAATCAAAAAAATACTACGGTTATAACGAACTTAGTCTATAAGGAACTAATTTGGCAGGTCCCGCCGAGTTCGCTATAACCTAACTCCATTTTATTGTAGAAAAATAGAATAGCATAGAAAAAAAAGACGTTTTAGAGCAAGGTTCCTAAAAGTTTCTTAAGGGGGGTAAGGTTTTAAAAGTTATAAAAAGTCGTATTTTAATAATTTTTTTTTGAAGATACGAATAATGTTGGATTATTTATTTCATATATACGTTATAGCATTGTATCTGAGGAATCTTTAAAAAAAAAATTCAATTAAAAATTTTAATAAATAAGTCTGTGACAGCGAATCTACGGAGGCGTTGTTGTTTTGCGGTGAACATCATAACTCGTTACCGGATCACGTGAAATAAAAAAATCGAAACGCGTTTCAAAGGTGACATGTTTCCTGTGGTAGTGACGAAGAGTTTTTTAATTTTTTTTTTTTTTTTTTGGCAGCATTTTAAAGTGAAAAACGATTTGTGCTATACAATTTCAGGAATTTGTTGTTAAAAAATGGGAAAGAAAATGGAATTAAAAAAACCCTTCGTCTTTACCTGATGATTTATGTGTCGATATAGTGTCTAAAATTGCAAAAGAATCAGTCAAGTAGATTTTGAGTTATGATGTTGACGGACTTCGAATTTATATACTATGATTTATATACTATGTACCGTATGAGGCCGGTCGCTGAAAACGCTGTATCTTCTTAATTTTCGCTCTGATTTATTTAAAATTTTGACACAACATTCTCGATATGTTGTGTATTCAGAAGGAGAAATGCAAAAAAGGTTTTAAAACCTACCACCCCTTAAGGAAGTGCAAACACCAATACACCTACAAAAAAGAGAAACCAATATTTCATATGTCATCATAAATGTGAACTGTAAAAAGCGAACATTTTTTCCGGTTATCTATAAATCCAAAAAAAAGGCGTATTAGTTTAACTTAAAAAAGAAAATTATTATTCCAAATCGCCTTTAATTCTTCTATGATAATTTCAATAAATTATTCAAATTAAAATCTTAAATATACCTATTTACATAATTTATGTTTGTCTAAATTTTTTGAAAGCAAATTATGCAAAAATTAATACTATGCGTGAAAAAAAATTATTTTCCCACCTCTCTTCTGAAATTACAATGTAATTTAATTATGCAAAGTTACAATAATTTAAATTTTAAACCTAACATTGCACTATTTTTTCAAGTGCATTTCAATACAGAGCTTTGAACGAAATCATACGTTGGACAACAACAAAATCCACATTGAAGATCTTTTTTTTCTCAAATATTTATCAAAAAAATCATACTCTTTGGTAAGTGCTGGCCATCAGAGAACCTGAGCGAAAGCACTCCTAACAATTCAAAACAATTTTGAGATGAAAAACAAAACAGACAAACGCATAAGTTTAGTTTGATATAAAAAAGTATGTATGCATATCGGACGACGTTAAATGAGAAAAATAAAAATGTTTAAAATTTCCATCATTACTTTTTTTTGCAGAATTTTTTCATTGACCAACAAAGGGAATTTAAAGAAGAATTTTAATAGATATTAGTTTTTTGATACATTTTTTCCGTTCATCTTATTCCATATGTAACACGAAATCTGCATATGTAGTGCTATTATCGTTAGCAGTGCTGCTAATTTTGACAACTTATTTTAATTTCGACGATTTCTCAATTTGTTAAAATGATTTGTTAAATTTGTTAAAATGATGATTGAAGATTTTAAATTTTCAGTAGTATAAAAATTGGGATTTCAAGGGTTTACAATTAATGGGTTGTAAATCGAAAATTGATAGTTTTAGTTCAGTGTAAATGTAAATTACAAAATATGTATAGATTTAATTCTGGGTCAAGTCGTTTCAAAACGGAAACACCTTGAATAGCATCTCCATTTAAGATTTAAGTTTTAATTACGGCGATACTTTAAACCTACATATATTATATGTTTGAGCTATAGATACATATCAATAAAATTATTTAGTTGATTGCTGTGTTAAATTTTTTTCGTTGAAATTTCATCACTAATACATTTTTATATATAGAAATAACCAATGCTGTAATAATATTCGTAATACGAAAGATATAAATAAATTTTATTGCTTCCTTTTGTAATATTTTTTCGAGTTTTATAAGCGGTAAAATTTTCTTGTCAATTTCTTGTTTTAAAATGACAATTTTGGCGATTTACTTTCCAAAATTGTAGATTTTCAGAAGATTTTATTAGCAGCACTGGTCGGTAACAAAGAAGAGTGAAAATTGTGTGTGGGTTTGTATAAAATGAGAAAGATTAAATTTTGTTTGTGTATTTCGCATAGCTTTGTATGGAGTGCTATGTGTGTGTATTATTTCAGCGTTACAGAATCAGTCAGTCAGTCAGTGAGTCAGGGATCAGCGTAAATATATATAAGATTATTCCAGAAAAGATTTAAAATAAATAAATTTTTTTTAAATTTATTTTTAAATTTTTTGTAAAATATTTCTCCCAATCCGTAAAAGAAAATATGTCTAAAATACTAATAATTTTTGAACTATAATTATTTTCTAATTTTTCGTGACTTTACATGTCGCAGTGATGAAATAAGTGTTAAAGTGGTCCTCATTTTGTCTAACCTTTGATGACTTGAAAGTGTTCAGCAATCTATATTTTTTATAACATTTGTTTAGGGCCTCCTGTGCTTCCTTAGAAAACTCTCCAATTGGCAATATCTGATGTTTTGTTCAACTATATCTTTGCCTTGCGATAATATTCAACTTTTTCTGGGGATATAATTCTGCTAAAAGTGATGCCGTGACCCATATTCTCCATATTTTTCAGAATCAAATTTTTCTTTGCAGTTTAAAACATTCAAGATTGTTCCCAATCACTTAGCGATTTGATTATTTATTCCAGTGATACGAGTCACAACCTCATCATTTTCAAAAAATTTTCTCGAAGTGTTTCCATCGTTTGAGTTTCCGTATCCCTACCTGTATCCGTGCCGTATCCGTATCCTCTATTCGATTCTTTCTGCTCGTCAAGGACGGGCAGCTGGAAATTTTTGCATTAGGTAAAGGAATAATCAAAGAACTTATTTTGAAAATATGGCAAATATAGAAATTTACAGCTTTTTTTTTATTATTTTCCATCAAAGTTAAGTCAAAGAGAAATATTGAAAAAATGGGTAGTTGATAAATATCGATTTACCTGGGCAAATTTTAAGTAAGCAGTACAATTTTTTTATTCTTTTCTTAGTGGTTTTCGAGATACTATATCTGAAAGCGGAGCAAATTACATAAAAATGGTCTCGTTTGTTGAACACTGAAAATCAGTCAAGTTTCAAGAGCTATATCTTTTGAACCAAAAATTAACCAAATTTCATATTTGAAATACTTGGACAATTTCCTGTAAAATGGGTTTATTCAATATTTTTAAGGGGCACATGAAATTATTGAGTTTTGCAACCTCACTTGTTCTACAGGCGCCACTGTGCGACGTCAGCTATTATTTTACAAACCTATTTTCTATTTGTGTAGCTACTTTAAGTTATTTTGTGCGTGTTGGATGATTCTATTTATATATTTATTATTTTTGTTGTGTTAAATATCCTTGAAATTTTCATAATTTTTATGATTTTCTATAATATTTTCATTGAAAAAGTTATGTTTTTTTTCTGAGTTTCTTTTAATTTTGTACTTTTTTTTGACAGTAATATTTGAAGTTATTGCCTGAAATGTAACATAGTCATATAACATTACGTATTTAATTGATATATCAAATATTTATTGAATGCAACACAACGTTAATAAATGTTATTAAACTACGTATAAAAATATATGCTTATTATTGCTAATGTAAGTAGACTTTGCTGCAATACTTACACATATTTAGATTTATCACTCGGGAATATCTATTTATATGAAATTATAGGAAATTTTTTCATTAACTGTTATACCCTATACCACTATGTCGTTCGGGTACAATGACTTTGTGCTGCTGTTTGTAACTACCAAAAATATTTGACCAAGACCCTTTTTATTATACCGACCGACTCAGAATCATTTTCAGACTCAGAATCACTTTCTGAGTCGATTTAGCGATGTCCGTCCGTCCGTCCGTCCGACTGTATGTCCATGAAAACCTTGTAATCAAACTACAGGTCACAAATAACGACATATTCCGATGACATTTGATATGTAAGCTTTCATCAGCCATAGGATAAACGCTGTTGAAACTGGTGGTGTTCGGTCCATGCTCAGACCTAGTCCCCATACAAATGACCGCTACGAAATCGACATAAATTGCCATATGATCCAAATTATCATATAGATCTCAGTCAAATTAGGTTTAATGCATTAATTGTATCCTTTAGCCGGTAGTCCAAAAATAATGCCTATAGGAAAATTCTTAGTCATAGGCCCCATATAGAGCTGCTTCCCGATCTTCACTTGAATCTATCAAAAAACAAAAATATTGCACATATTTTTCTCTAATTTGATATGTATACATTTTTCAAAATATAAGTGACTTTACCAAATATGGTCAAGATCGGTCCATTTTTTAACCCCATATAAATAGCACCCAATATGAACTTTTCATATCTGCAGCCAAAAAAATTAATAACAATGCCACTGAAATTTGGTTTATGCTTATTATCTATACCCAATTAGTTGGACCGGAGAGATAGGGTCTTTTAACCATGGTATAGGGTATCGTATAGTCGGTCTAGACCGACTATGATTTTCTTACTTGTTTTATAAATGTCTTAGAATACAAATAGATACATGTAAGGCCCGATTCGGTAAGATATTTCTAGAGTGCACCCACATAGCTTTTTTTTTTACATTTTCATACAAATTTCCTAGTCGCTCGAATAAATCATCAACTGAGTCGGGCCCTTAATACGTATGCTTTATTTTTAACATTCAGTATAAATTTCGATTCTCTAAAAAATTTCAATTATTTTGCGTTTGTTTCAGGTTCTGAGCACAGAAAAAAATATATATAATTGGAAACCATAATGCAAGATGGATTTGATGGCATATAAAAGTGTTGACATTATACAGTATACTAATTACACGTATAATCCGTAAAATACCCACAGGTGGTCTGTAAATAGTGTGAGAACCAAATTTTAAAAGTGGTTTTGCTCCACACATTTGAGTTACACATACAGGCAAAGGGTTGGATGGAATTCGGTTACCACTAGAACAATTAGAAATCTCTAATATTAATTAGCAAGGCAATTCCTAATGACCCCTTCTTCGCCTTTAGTTATCAACCGATTTTTACAAAAAATATATCATTCGAAAGGTATTTCTTTGCAGATGTACACTATTTTTACAAATGTGTACCATCTGAAATATTATTTATTTTTTTGGATTAATAATCATTTATGATTGCTACTAACACACACATAAAACACACATTTAAGCTGCAAACAAAAAACTTTACAATGCTGTGTGTGTTTATTATGAAATTATTTATTAAAAATCCCATTTATATTTCTTCTGTGTGCTCAACAAATAAATATTTGTGATGAAATTTAATGACTTTTGTTCACAACTTAATGAATTTTATTTAAATATTCATAAATTCAAAAAAAAAAAAAAAGTTTCGAGTGCTTGGCTCAGATAGTTTTTAATATTATTCTTAATTATTTTAATACTGAATAGAATTTCTTCATTACTTCCATATGAAAAAAAGTCATACAAAACTAAAGTAATTAAAATAGCGATATAAATTCATTTTCCAATCGATATTTTTATATAATTTATTAAACAAAGTCAATTAACACAACTTAATTAAATACAGAATACCATGCTTCAGTCCTAAATATATGCGATTACAATAACTTTTTCTATGCTAACTTTTTTTTAATGCAAAATTTCCAAACAGATCTTTTAATAAATGTGTGGTTAATATGTTCAAAATTAATCTTTTTTTTCGGTCATAACCGACGAAAAGAATAAAATTTTTACTTGCATCGATAGTTTTGAACGAAAGAAATTTCCAATCGAATTTTCATATTCTGCTGTCATCATAAATATACATCATCATAAATATACATATACATAAAATAAAAGTAATGGATTCACAGCTAATGTTTGCAAACAATATATATACATACATGTTAAAAATGTAGTTAAAACAAGTAAAAAATATGCTGGTCTAGACCGACTATGCGTTACCATATATCATGCGTTTAAAAATTGGTGTTAGGTCCAACTAATTAGATAACTCAAATATGAGTGGAATTTTTATTTTTTTTTTGCCTGCAGATTTGAAAAAGTTCATATTGGATGCTATACTTATATGGGAACTCCTTTTTTCCAAAAACATATGAAAATCATATTTAAGAAATATCTGTCCAATAACTTTGTTTTTGATGGGTTTATGTGAAGATCGTGTAGCAGCTTTATAATTTTAATGGAACAACTTTTAATTAATGAATGTAATAAACACACACAAATCCAATTTGAACGTAATCTGTATGATAATTTGGATCTTATGGCAATTTAACTCGATCATATAGAGGTTATTTGTATAAGGACTAGCTCTGAACATCACCGATTTTCGCCAATTTTAATTGCGTTCGTCCGATGGCCGATAGAAACTTATACATCAGATTTTATTAAAATATGGGATTATTTGCGATCTGTAGTTTGATTTCAAGGTTTACACGGACATACAGACGGACAGATAGATGAAAGGACTGACGGACGGACGGACATCGCTAAATCGACTCAAAAAATGATTCTGAATTGATCAAGGTAATAAAAGATTGTGCTAGGTCAATTATTTTTGGTAGTTACAAACATCAGCATAAAGTCCTAATACCCTAACCATATTGTGTACTAATATGTAAAGTTCATTCAAGGAAATTAAAAGATTGGATGAGTAACAAACCATCTGGTCATTCGTTTCTATATGTTGGCTTTTTTTTTTAATTATAAATGGGAACAGCTGCAGTAAATTTTGTTGCATTTGTGCTGCAGAACTAACATTGGTAAGGAATTTTGTTGAAATAGAAGCAAATTCAAAACTTTGGATATAAAATTGGTCAGTTATTCTTTTAGGTATACTATAATTGTGCTGTCGATGCCCCGTTAAGGTCTCAAGAGCTCAACAGTCTCTATGGAATATTGAACTAGTGTATAGAACTCCATCGTATGTCCTCAGTTGTTTATAAATTACAACGACTTCCTGTAGACTAAATTAAAGGAAACAGTAGAATAAGAGGGCTATAATGCTTCTATTCATGAAGAACAATATAAAACACCAACCCTGATGTAGCTAGGTATGTACATTCAGGAAAACAATCATGCAAGGAGACAATAAGAAAATCCACTGTTCCGGAAAATTCACTGATAACAATTCTTATCTAAAAATAAATAAATTTTATATAACAGGATTTAAAAATTCTTTGGCATTTTGAAAAACGTAACCCCGATAAATGGTTGTAACAGTCAATATTCTAAATCTTAATTCGATTGCATAAATTAAATGTGAGAATTTATAGAATCGAACTAAAAACGATTACATTGAACTCAGGACGGTATTTGGAAATTTAAAATAAAGTTGCCACAACAAACTAATATGATAGTACATAGGAACACCAAAAATTAATTTGTCGCAACGAATCCGTTCTGCGTATATGGTTAGTAATAATAATTATTTTTTTTTATAAGTAATTTATCACATTGTAGAATGTACGTTATTTGTAATGGATTATTGGGCTAAGGCAGTTTGGTTAACATAATATATATAGCTAAGTATCAGTTATGATAGCATCAGCTGTCAATTGATAATCGTCTGTATATCGTTAGGGTAAAAAACAGCAGATAATAGAATATAATTAGAATTTTCGCTTGACAGTTTTATGTTAAAGTGGTAGTTGGCAAATATTAGAGCTGGCTACTTCTAATATAGTTAGGTAGTTATTAGCAATAGGATAGACGACTGTTTCATTTACTGTTTTATTTACGGTACCAATGAGTAAGTTAGTTGACAGACGACTAATGATTGTTAGCATCGCTAGTCAGCGGATGCGTTGTTCGTCTTAAATGTTAATTGATTTAAATTTAAATAAAGCATACGTATCAAAAGGTTGTTTACTAATCCTCCACAAAAATTAGATACTTTTTTTGAAGAGTAAGGCGAAATAAAAGTTGTGATAATTTAAAGTGTTTGTTTTAAATTATCAAAAACTCTGGAAAAAGTAACTTGCAACATAAATATTGAACAAGCAATAAAATGTATGTGGGGCTTTAAAGCATATTAATTGTCCTTTAAAAATAAACAAAACAAAATCGTACGACAAAATCAAAAGTTATGGTAATTTAAATTGCGTTGATTATGGGTTGCCAGTCTGAAATTCCAGATATAGCCTCCGGCAATAGAAATACTGAGAAAAAATATATACATAAGACATAGAGCAAAAATGAAACTGCAAAAAAAAAAAAATACCGTATCAAAAATAAGTACAGGGCTGAGAAAAACATTAAATTTCCTCTCAACTGAAACCCCTTTTTTATAAAAATGAAATCTTATGACGATATAATTTAGAAGACCTGTAATAGAAAATATATTTTAAAATATATCTCTTTATCAAATAGAAACTTAAGTGACCATGAATGATAATAATGAAATATGGGAAAAAGGTTTCTCTTTAATTGCATACATCCGCTAAAAATGCATCCCTAGTGTTCAACACAGTCGATTCATAGCAAACTTGGAAATGTGAAAAGCCACTAAATTAACTTTTATTTAAAAAAGTACTTTTTATTTACTTTTTATTGTAAAAAGTACCTTTTTAAACTAATTTTGACCTAAGGAAATACTGTTTAATATAACATGTTTTTTGTATTGGAAAAGTATCTTTTATTAAACAAGTAACTTTTATTTAAATAGGAGCTTTTATTGAAAAAGTGCGTATTTCTTTTATTAAGAAAGTGCCTTTTATTAAACAATATTTTTTATTCAAAAAGTTATTTAAAAATTGTATTTTATTAAAGAGTTCCTTTTATTATTTAAATTTTTCAATTATATATTCTTCCTTTATTTACATATTTTAACAAATTTGATATTTACATATGAGATCTTATCTTTACATATAGATATTGCAACAAATAATAATAATATAAATAGTTTTTATTTTATTTTTTAATGATTTTTAAAGGAAAATGGGAGGAAAAAACCTTTATATGATTTTTAGTTCCTTTAACTAAAAAAGTATCTTTTAGTGAAAAAGTATATTTTATTAAAAATTACCTTTTATTTAAAAAAAAAGCTTCGTGATATTAAAAAAGTACCTACTTTTAAAAGACTAACTTTTATTAACAAAGTACCCTTGAATAAAAAAGTACCTTTTATCAAGATAGTACCATTTGTTTTAAAAATACCTTTTATTTAGGAAGTACCTTTTACTAAAAATGGACGTTTATGTGAAAAATCACCCCTCATTAACAAGTTCCTTTTGTTAAAAAAAAATACTTTTTATTATAAAATTACCTTTTTCTTAAAAAGTTACTTTTAATAACTAACCTTATATTAAAAAAGAGTCTTTTATTACAAAAGCACCGCATAATAAAAAAAAAGAACTTTCTATTATAAAATTATATTTTATTAAAAAAATACTTTGCATTGCAAAACGTACTTTTTAAAAAGTACGATCTATTTAAAAAGCAGCTTTTGTTACAAAAGCAGTTTTTATTAAAAAAGTACCTTCTAATAAAGAAGTATTTATTATAAAAAGGTACATTTTTTTAAAAAATTACCTTTTATTAAAAAAGTACATTTGTTAAAAAAGTTCATCTTATTAAAAAGAATTTTATTTAAGTGGCTTTTATAAAAAAATAACTTTTTAATAAGCAGTACCTCCTACTAAGACAGTATTCCCACAAGTAAGTGTCATTTCAATTTTGTGACTAGGTTATAACTTCATGCAACCCAGTCGCCAGTTTAAGTTACATATTTTAGAAATGTTGGACGAAGTATAAATTTAAGTATATTAATAATGCCTTTTTTGAAAGTACATTTGATTTTGAGTACTATGTTTGAACCCTACTTGTTGCTTGCTTTGATCAGTCTGCTAATTATCAAATTTTTCGACTTTAGTGCCAATTTAAGCAAGAACTATGTTTTTGCGCCAACAACTAATACCACCTTAAACATTTCAGGACAGAGATAATAAAGCCATTTTCCTTTAAGTAGTTACTATAATTTATGGCAATACAACTGTAAATATGTTTCACCTAATTATGTTTAACCTAATTTGTGTTAAGTATTTAATGAGAATAAGTTTTTAACTTAAAATATTTATATAGAACATTTTCAATATGAATAAGTTGATATTGTTTCCAAAACAAACCTTGCGAGTACTTAAACTTTAATATAATTAATATCCAAATAAGTTTGATTTTGCTTAATTTTTTCTAACAACTTTTTGATTATATTTTTAACCTTTCTTAGCACTGAATTTAGCAATTTAAATTTATACACACTAAATTATTTGCACAAACACTGACTGAATTTAAAATTGATTGAATTAGGTTAATGATAAATTTCATACATATTTTTTTTATATATATACTTATGTATATATTATTTTATTTTTATAACAAAATTTGAATTTTAATACTTCGGAAAATTTTATTATTAAGGAGCTTTTCTTTATACTGGAGCAACAATAGACACAATGGAATAATTTTCATTAAATTTTTCTTTGATATTTAAATTGATTTTCAAATGATTCTTTTTATTTCTTTCTTTGAATTGAACTTAGCAAACACTTTTTCAAATTTAATAAACACACAATACAAAAAACAACACACACAGAGATAGATAAAGAGAAAAATAAAATTTTTCGTTCTTCTTAATGGTTGCAAATATACGCTACTCAAGCTAAATTAGCTTGAAGGCATATATTAAACGGTGAAGATTTGGAACAAAAAGATACGGATGGATAAGGAAAAATAAATTTTCTTAAATTTTTTTTTTAATTTTTAAATATATAAAATATTTTTATATCACTTAAATTTCTTTTTTTTAATAATACAATTTTTGTATTTTGTTTTATATTTTTTATATTTGTTTATTTTTATTCACTAGGATTTCGAAAAATTTTACACCATGTTTTTATTTTTTGATTAATTAATTAAATTTTTTTTTAAACTTATTGAATTTGTGCCTTAAATTAAATTAATTATCAATTAATTAAATGTTTTTTTAATAACTTATTGAATTTTTGCCTTAAACACATGTGTTTTTTGATTTATTGTTGAAATTATATCCGTCTGTCTTGTTGGTTGGCTTCATATAGTACGCAAGTCTGGAGCTGAACTAAAATTCTTTTGTCTGAGGCTATGGTTTGCATTCATCATAGCGCAAAAGGAAATTTATCCTTCAATAATACTGGGAAAAATATTAAACAAAAGAGAAATTTATCTTATAAAAGAGAAAAAGGAAAACTTAAGGAACATAAAACTTATTTGGAATAAGTTGTTTTTTAAAGTAAAAATATGTTTAATTTATTTACTAAATATACTTTGAACAAACTAGCAATACATACTATTTTTGATATTTTAAAATACAATTTGCAATTGACGAACAATGGGTTGCTATCCTTTAAAAAGAGTAGTTTTTTTATTGAAATATTGCTCTCTTAATGGTAAGAAACGTACCAACTCTCTCTTTGATTTATTTCAAAAACTTTTTATTCCTGATTATTGTTGTTAAACATTTTGTTATGGCTAAGCACATAATATAGGTTAAGTTTTGTTTCAATTTTCTTTTAGGCATATAATAACACTTACATAAAGACATACATATGTACATGCAATCAGAACATAAACATTATTAACTTAAGCATACACTTCGCCATGGAATGAAAGTATTTTTTTTTATCATTTTGTTTGCAACACATTGAAATATTTATTGAGAAATATCTCAAGGGGCGTGACTGCTTTAGGATGCCAGTTTTAATATTTAACGATTTTCATATATTTTATTTAATATAAATAGCAAATAGTATAGATGCTAAAGATTCGTTTTTTTTTTGTTTTACGACGGTTAGTTTTCGAGATATAAACGACTATATTATCATCCGATTTATTGGGTGTTTTAGTTATGGGAAACATGTCAACTATTTCGCTTAATTACGCTTAGTCTCCGATTCTATCAAACTCCCAAAGGTAATACGTATATCCTTACAAATTCATTGTATCAATGAGCTTGTGCTGCGCACAACTACATATTAAAATATAATTGCTTTATAAGTGTTAGTGTTTTATATTTCTTGAAATAGAAAACAATTTATTGAAATCTAAAAATCATGTTTTAAGCGTGGTAAGACATGTAATGTCGCCCTGTCGCAGTGGTCATACTCTGTATATGATTACGGTAGTAATTTCTACGCGATTTACATATATTCACAGCACGGTAAAATCCTCTTCAATATAAATTAAATAATTTTTTTTAAGTGTATTTGAAATACATATTCCGTGGCATTGGAAATGGAGTTACATCATTTCAATCTAAAAATTGGCAATAAAACAAAAATTCCAGTTTTTGTAATACATATTGCAAATAATATATGTATATTTATTTTATTTAATTTAAGACTAAGGCCTATAATTACAGTACAGGATTTGAGTAGTGTACAAACATGTTAAGCCAAATAAAATTGAATAAAATTGTAACGAATATATAAAAATAAAAATACATAATATTATAACATAACAATTTATAAAATTATTACATTAATAATATATGATATAGAATATTATAAAAAAAAATTTTTAAAACTGAAAATTATTAAAATTACAAAAAAAAGAGAAGTATGTATATACATATATATAAATGAAATTTTACCAGGAGTAGAAATAAATAGGACATAAAAAATTAATAATTATGATATACATAAGTAACTAAACTACCAGTATTTAATTAAAATTATTAAAAAGACTTTTTTTAAAACTCATTGCGTTGCTGTATATTTGTTGGCTATGTGGAAGAGCATTCCAAAGACGAGTAGCATTTATGAAGAACTGCCATTCAGAAACGAGACATAGGAATTTGAGAATTATGACATTTTTGCCTCTTGACGATCTAGCAAATCGTATATTTTGAAAAAGGTAATTCGGTTTTTGAGAGTATACAATTTTTCGAAAAAATATTAAGGTTCTAATCTTTAACAAGTTTTCAAACGGAACTCAATAGAGAGTCTTCAAATAAGACGATACTTGATCTCGCTTTTTAAGTCCGTAAACATATCGTTTGATATTGCTATATAAAACCTCAAGCTTTTTCTTACTTATGGAGTCACAATTAGAAAACAATTCACGACCGTAAGTAAGACATGTAATCAAATAGCTTTCGCGAGTAGTACTCTTACTTTAAACAGCGTAAAGTATTGCACAGACCACAACATTCTTAATTTGACATGCATTTGCACAACCAGAGCATTGATATGATTTGACCAAGTTAAGTTACTGTTAAACGCTATTCCCAAATTTTTTGCCGTTCGTACAATATCAATTTTGTCGTTGTTTATAATGATGTCATCTGGTATAACGTTTTCTTTGATTAATTGAACTTGACTACTTAAATATAATTGTACATCGTCTGCATATACACATGTGGATCTTGCAGTGAGATAAATGTTGTGGCAAATCATTAGCGTAAATAGAAAAAAGTAGTGGCCCCAGAACAGATCCCTGAGTGTAAATGGATTGGACTCACTGCCGCTTAAACATACCGATTGAATGCGGTCAGTGAGGTAAGATGATATAAGTTGTGACAATGTTGATGAAAATTTAAAATGAGACCTTAGCTTAGTACATAATATTTGATGGTTAACTGTGTCAAAAGCCATGGAGTGATCGAGTAGCACCAAAAAGTTGATCTTACCGTCATCTAGATCACACCTTATTCTCTCCGATACATCAATTAAAGCAGTTACACAGCTGTGATTAGGTCGAAAACCTGACTGCCAGTCAGACATCTGGTGATTTTCATAAACGGGAGCACTTATCTGGTGGTATAAAATTTTCTGTAAAGCTTTTGAAAGAAAACTTAAGACAGATGTTGGTCAGTACTCACTGTTTAATTTTGGGATTTCAAACAAAAAATTAAACATGAAAATTCGACAAAATAAATTCCGTAATCGTGTACATAGTTTCTAAAAATTTGGTGTTATAGAAAGCTTAGTTCAAATTTGTCTAACAAGGTTGACGTCACGACTGATGAGTAACTGTAAAAATTTCCTTTGAAACTTCTTCGGTTAGGTGCTCTATTGCAATGATGGATGAGGCGGTTATATACATTATTATTTTTAGGTGCGGTTGGCATTTTGTCCTAAAAATAGTCTTATGCAGTATAAACGAATTTAAGTATAACCACATTCGCTAAATATTCTAGTATGACTGAAATCTTTTTATAAGACGAACTTACGTTTAAACAAGTTATATCGGTGCTTTTTTTGGGTAACTTTTAAAAGGCTTCTGGCTGTATTGTCTTCTTTTATTTTTCTATAACTCTTTGGAGATTGTCAATTAGTAGCCCTAGTTCCCTTCGAAATCTGCATTGGATATTATTTCTGTTTTCTCCTTTAATGTGTCACTTTTTAAATACATATCTGTACGCAATGTAAATCAGACATTACTCATACATGAACTTTATCCATGCATGTAATGCGATAGACTATTGCTAGAAGCTACACGTGGAGTGGAGGTCTTAATGTTGTAACAAGATAAAAAAAAAATTGATGGTTAAATGGTGTACAAGAATTATCTGCTATTATGGAACCTAGGGATGTATTCAGTCCACATGGTATGAATTCTTTCTTGATATTTATGGTTATAGCTTAGAAGAATAATTTGCCATAAAAAATCGCATTCCCGTTCCTTCTGCAAAGGTGGATATGTAATAGGGCGGGTCGATTTAAAAATCGCCCAAGTGACAAGGAAAATCGTATTCTAGGGATCAAAATAAGAAACTTTGTGCGAGGAACCATACCTGTAAAACGAATTCTGATGTCCCGACTTTTGACCTGTCTCACTTTGACCCATTTAGAGTGCCCCAATCGAGCCCAAATGTATGATCAACCCCCACTAACTTTGTAGGGCCGACCCACCCATACCAGTGGCACACCCCCTGGAACCCCTTGGGTTCCAAAAAATCAACATTTTTGTTTAGAATTGGGCTGACTATGTTTGATTTAATATTAAAATTAACACTCATACGTATACGTATCTTCTACTCTGCTGTATGTATGGAAATTCAGTTGAAAAAGGAAAAATTGGTAGCCAAAACGAATCTGGTTTCTACGTGTATGTGCTAAAGCTATTTTAAAATCGAGCTGAAGGCGTCGCAGTGCAAGTATTGTTTAGAAAAATTCCACCGTATTTTTTCAAGCTCATCTTTTTGAATTCTTCAGAAGGGTGAACTACAAAACCAGATATTGTATGCAGATTTGTATTTTGAATGATATATTTAATTAAAAAATCTGTGTTAAAATATTGTTACGAGTAAAAACATAAATCAAAAATTCTCAGTTTAAAATATCAAGAATAAGCCACAAAAGTACATCTACTAATCCCCCTTAAGCCAACAAACCTCGACTTAGTTTATTCAATATAGATTTATGTTCACTTCACATAAATGCAAATAATGCCTGGAATGATTCAAATATTCTTAGCTTTGTCCTTTTCTAAGCCAATACACAGGCGGTACATATTTTCATAGCCACAAATCAAAAATTGGAATATAAATTACTCCCTTCTTCAATTTAGTCATCAGATTAAGCCGGCTGTGGTCTTTTTCTGTTTCCAGACTAAAAAATATTTTACTATATTTGAACCACCGTTATTCAGTGGGGTGCAATAGTTTAGAAAAATGTTGGATTAAGTGTATCAAGTTAATATGAGATATTCTGAAAAAAGAAAATGTTTGTGAACTTGAAAAATGCTCTGTTTCAGTGACAGGCTAGGTTCAGCCCTCACTCCCTCACGTTTTCATTCATTACTATTGATCTCATAGACCAATTTAGCTGACTACTAAGTTTATTAATTAATCTGACATTCTTTACCGCCTAACAAGTTTATAGTTACAATTAACCAACTTCTGCTTGTACTAACAATTTTGCAAAAAAAATGTTTTATATCTTAATCAAATTTACAATATCATTATTATTATTCTAATCAACCACTTGATTTAGGTAAATATATACAATAGAAAAAAATTAACAAAAAAAAAAAAAATAAATAGAAAATAAAAATATTTATAGAAAAAATACAAACTTTCCGATGGTCTAAAAATATAATTTACCATCAGCACTTTTTAACAAACCCATAATATCATGTTTCATTTTTGGCTCGTTTTATTAACATGGTAAATGTACGTATTCAAATTGCCTTTTTGCTTTAGTAAATGCTCTGAATAAATTTACCGCCAAAAAAAAAAAAAAAAAAAAAAAATTAACAAAATATTTCCGGTAGAAATAAAGTTAATGTAGGTTTGCAGACAAAAAAGTAGGTTATTTCAGATAATAAAATTATTAGTTAGTTCATAAATATCACCATTATACGTTGTAGGCAAAAACATATAGAAAAACTTTTTGCGTTTTTTTTTTATCAAGGAACGCAAAAAAAAAATTTTTTTTTTTATATAAAAGAAAACCAACTTTAAAGTAAATACAAATGCCCCATTAAATTCTGAAGTGAAAAAACTATTCTGTGATTGAAGTAAATAAAACAGAAATATAAAAAAAAAAATAGTAAATTGATTCAGTTAAATAAAAAAAAACAGATGAAAATAGAGCAAATAAACATGACCTACGCAATTTATTGCTATTTATCTGATGTGAAGCGAAAAAAAACCAAGCGAACAGTCATATACTATCATGTAAGTATTTACGTTTACACTCATCTATAACAGTTAACATTTACTTAATCTGGTTGTATAAAAAGTGAAAGTTTATACATTGACTACTGAATATACATTTGCTACATAAATTTTAAATACAATCAACTAACAGGTAATGGGGGTCCACGAAGGGGCCTTTTAATTGTTGTATTTCAAACAAGTAAGAAGAAGTAACAAAGTTATTATTGGTCGAGACTTGCAATATGATACCATATAGCAGAAGTTGGTTAAAAGCTTTTCATGGACAGACAGAAGGAGGAATGGAAGGATGGACAAGGTTAATTCCATTCAATAAATTTTCTAACGTACAAAGTGGTTTTTATGAGCTATTTAGGGTTACTCGATACGTTCAGTTGTAATTGAAATATTCACAAAATATGTTCAGCTTTACCGTGTCTACAATTTTGCCAAACATGGTTAGTGAAAAATTAGTTGTGCGAAAAAAGTTGTGCGAATAAAACTGAAAAAAATAACTTTTGATTCAGCGTATTCTTAGCTACGTTATTGCCAAATATAGCTAACTATTAAGCGCGTGTATGTAGCGCCGCGAAACGGTTTTTTTTAATGATTTCCTTGATCGCAACCCGCGGGAGAATTTAGGTTTTTTTTATTCACGTCTTATTTGTCTCAGGGATCAGGACATTCCATTTTTACAGTTTTTGAATTTAAATTTTACAAATATAATACTTTGCACCTCAAGAGTTAAGCGGTATCACCAAGTCTGTATTACTTGTTGGACGAAAATTGATGAAACATTTTTTTGGAGGTACCAACTGATATTTTGGCCACCAAACTTGCCGAATCCGGCATTGTGTTTTACTACCCGTTGATATTAGAATCGAAGCTATACTGTCAAGTCCGTGTATTTATTTCACTCTTGCACCGTATAACTTCAGGTGGGTATATGGAGAGTAGTTTTTGGTAGTTACAAACGTTAGCAGAAACTTTTTACGCGCTGATAACAGTGGTATCAGTGTAGCGGTGTGTCAGCTACACAATACACTATACCATGAGTTTCGGAAAAGTATCTTAGGTACAACCTGTTCGGTGGACATCGAAAATGATCAAATTTAAGTGAACTTGTAGTTGTTGTCTGCAGATTTTTTTAATTTCATTTGGATGTGAATATAATATGAGAACTAAGTCAAAATGCTCAGCTCGTAGCCGTGTTATGTGAGGCTCATTAAATCATCTAAAGTCATATAGAAACTAAATTGTATGTATCAGAATATTAGACTAGGTTTAGTTGAATATCGGGAAACAGATTGCTAGTCGGTTTATTTGTTTTTGTGAACAACTAAAAGTGAATTTGACGATTTAAACAATGTCTTGTTTGTTGAGCAAAGAAGTTTCATTAAATTTGGTTTGCGATTTGAAATTTCTGCTGCAGAAATCTTAAGTAAGTTACAGTAGATCTGAAGTGTTCAAGATGCTAAAAAAAAATTGTAAAAGAGTACAAATAGTTCCAAGAAGGCAAAGAATGTGTTGATGAAAAAAAAAAAACGCCCCACCCTAGAAAATACTTCAACTTAGACAAAACACCAAAGAAATCAAACATATAGTGCTGGAAAATCATTGATTGATAATAGGGGATCTTGCTGCTGCAGGTGACCTTTAAAAATGTTCAGGCACAACAATTTTAAAAAATATTTTCGGCCTAAATCTCGATAGGTTTCTTAAAAAATATTTGAACATTTAGGGTATCAAAGTTAAGCTTATAGGGGATATTTATATCGGAGCTAAGTCTGAAAAAGTATCGATATTTTCCAATTTAGAAAAATTATATGGCGCACAATGACATAAGGACGGATAGACGGACATCGCTAGATCGCCTCAATGATTATCAGTCGATCGGTATAATAAAATGCGGGCCTATGTCAAGTATTTTTAGCAGATAGAAATCACAGACTGGTGTAGGGTATAAAAATTCCAAACAATTATTTGAAGCTGTTATCTAAACTGAAATATTATTGTGATAATTGAATATTTTAGCTATTTCGTGATTTGGAAAATCGCTTTTAAAATCCATTAAGAACGCACTATAATTGCAGAAAACTCTCAAAAAACTAAATATGGATTTTTAAATACAGGCCTTGTTCCTGCGACTCTGTAATTTTATGTCTGTATATAACAATAACTGTATATTGCTATGAATGTATCTATATGCGCTAAAGCAAAGTGCTTTATTATCATGCATATATGTAAACCAACGAAATTTATAAGCAATAGCAACAACAGAGAAAAACCCCAAAACATACGTACGGAAACGGAAATACGGAGATAAACAAACATATAAAATATAAAAGTGTATGTATGAGAAACTTATATACACCTTCCTACATTTAACAATTTTTCGCCATATTTTATGCTACAGACTAACAGTGTTCTTTCGTTGAACAAAAACAGTCAAATCCAATGTTTGAAATTCTATAAACATAAAAAATATTTTTATAGAATTTATTAAAAGAAAAATGAATCGATATCTAATATATATTTTGATTTATGGCTCCCTGATATAGAGTTCTGTTAAGCATAGTTCATCGAATATAAAAATAATAAGATGTTCACATTAGATTACCGCGGATAAAAAAGTGTTAAATGAGCCAAAATAAAATTAAAACAAGTAAGAAAATTAGAGTCGATCTAGACCGACTATACGATACCCTATACCATTCGTTTAGAGACCCTATCTCTCAGGCCCAACTAACTGGATATAGAAAATAAGCATGAACCAAATTTGAGTGGGATTTTTATTAATTTTTTCGGCTGCAGATATGAAAAAGTTCATATCGAATGCTATATCTATATGGGGACTAAGCCCAAAAATGGACCGATCCTGACCATATTTGGTAAAGTCTCTTGTATTTTGCAAAAATATATACAAACAAAATTTGAGATGAATCAGTGCAATATTTTTCTTTTTTGATAGATTTAAGTGAAGATCGGGAAGCAGCTCTATATGGGGCCTATGACTAAGAGTTGTCCAATAGGGATCATTTTTGACTAAGATCAATTTGACTAAGATTTGTTTTATAATTTGGATCTTATGGCAATATATGTTTATTTCATAGGGATCATTTGTATGGGGGCTAGGTCTGAACATGGACCGATTCTCATATCATCAAAATATATTCATATTTGCGATCTGCAGTTTGATTACAAGCATTACATGGACACACAGATGGACGAACGGACGGACGAACAGTGTTAAATTCTGATTCAGATAGTGATTCTGATTCGATCGGTATAATTAAAGATGAGAGTAGGTCAAATGTTTTTGGTTGTTACAAACAGCAGCACAAGGTCATTATACCCAAACCACATAGTGGTATTGGGTTTAAATAGACATATTTCGCTTATTTGCGATATCTACCCGTGAGCTAAAGTGTTTTGAGAATGGTTTCAAAATTCTATTCTGTATGAATAAAAAACATTATATTTTTATTCTTTAATACAGATTCAGTAATATTTCGCTTCTGCTTTTAAATATTATTATTAGTTTTAGCTCTGCAAGTCTTGAGTTAAATGTTTGTTAATATACGAGAGAAGAAAATGGTATCGCGAAGCATGTAAAATTATTAAGTAGAAGTAAGTATAGGGTCTTCTTTTCAGAAGTTCACAACTTTGAGTTGGTAACACTGCTTCATTTGACAACCAATTTAACAGCTGATAGTTGTTATAACTTATAGCACTATGTGGTTTGGGTATAAGACTTTGTGCTGCTGTTTGTAACTACCGAAAATACTTGACCTAGACCCATCTTTTATTATACCGATCAACTCAGATTCACTTTCTGAGTCGATTTAACGATATCGGTCCGTCCGTCCGTCTGTCTGTGTGTCCATGTAAAATTTGTAATCAAACTACAGGTCGCAAATATGAATATATTGTTATGAAATTTGGTATACTAGCTTTTGTCTGCTATGGGATAAACGTTGTTGAAATTGGTGAAATTCGGTCCATTTTCAGACCTAGTCCCCATACCAATGACCCCTATGAAATCGACATAAATTTCCATAAGATCCAAATTATCATATATGTCTCAGTCAAATTGGTTTTGTATAACACATACATTATATCCATTAATCAGTAGTCCAAAAAAAATTATTTATCAACGAAACAACACACAGAATAAATGAAACGGATTCAACGGCACAACCTATTGTCTTTCGTACAAGGACTAGTACACTCGACGAACCATCTAGGCCAGAACAGGCTTGCAAAGAAATGAACAGATACAGGTTAGATATCTTAGGCCTTAGCGAGGTGCGCAGAAAGGATCATGGAGAATTAAGGTCTACGTCTGGGCATTTCCTCCTGTACAGCGGCAATAATATAAATAATACGGACGGAGTCGGCATCCTGCTCACAACCAAAACCAAGAATGGAATCCGCTGCTGCTTGAAGATGTTGTTTTGCTACTCTGCGTTGCTCAATTATTGGCCAGGTGTCTTCGCTTATCCATTTAGAACGGTAATGTTTGTAGAAACCAAGTGTTTGTTTGGCACTGCCCAGTCATGCAGCTTTTATATCCGACCATCTGTTGATGTTGTTTAACTTTGAGCGTTAGTGTTTATTTTATTACGTTGTTTCGGTTTATGGTAGTTAGCGAAAGGTAGAAATTTTACAATACCCTCTTAAAGTTGATGATCAATCAATATGTCGGGTGTCACCATCAGGTGATTGCCATGCATAAAGACCGACGCCAATTCTATGATACCATCGCAGAGGAGGCAGAATATGCTGCGGCCCGTGGTAACATGAGAACGTCATATGACGCTGCCAAGAAAATAAGTGCGGAAAAGGTACTAATATAAAGAGTGACAACGGTCAACCATTAACTTCAATCGATAGTCAACTTAAAAGGTGGAAGCAGTTTTTGGAAAGCTATGAAGATGAGGCACCCTTTCAACCTTTCAATAATTGTGATAGACGTGATCCATGCAGATGCATACCGACAACACCACCCACACTTGAAGAGATAAAAGCTACAATTGGCAAACTTAAAAAGAACAAAGCCACTGGTCTGGATAATATCCCACCTGAACTTTTCAAGGCAACAAACATCATGGCCGAAGCGATTCTGCCCATAGTACAGAATGCCTGGTGGACATGTAATCTACCGTCCGAATGGAATGAGGGCATCATTATAACCGTACCCAAAAAAGGTGACCTCAGTAAGCGTACCAACTGGAGAGGGATAACTATTCTCAGACCGCATCTCTCCATCAATAGAAAAATCACTGCGACGTGAACACGTAAGTTTTAGGCCCAACAGAAGCTGTGACGACCAAATAAATTCACTAGGAATAATCGTCGAGCAATCGTTGAATGGAACTCACCACTATTTTTACTATTCGTCGACTTCAAAAGAGCCTTCGATACATTCAACAGATGTGCTATTTGGTACTGCCTCCAGAATCTTGGCATACCGGAAACAATAATTTTATTAATCAAAGAACTCTATCGTGACGCATCATGCAGACTTCGATTTAAAGGTCACAATAGTGCCAGCTTTACCATCAACAAGGGTGCAAGACAGGGATGTGTAGGGACAGGGATTCTTTTCCTGAGAGTAATCGATTATGTTATGGTTCAGACAAATCAAAACACGCCTAATGGAAATCACTGGCATCTGAACCAACGTCTTCACGACCTAGATTATAGGGACGACTTGTGTATGATGTCACACACACTATCGGGCAAGCAAGACAAATTAACTCGACGTCAAGAAAATGCGAAAGAGTGGGCTTGGAGATCAATGTGGCAAAGACAAAACTGATGCACTTAAAACCCAACAACACCTCCCCTATTCTGCTCCAGGAAAGAAAAATTTATGAAGTAACCAAATTTTCTTATTTTGGCAGCATAATCACGATAGATGGTGGAGCAGACGACAATGTAGCTAATCGTATAAACAAAGCTAGACACGCATTTGCCTCCTTAGGTAAAGTCTGGCTGTCCTCACGAATATCAGACCAACTCAAAATTCGCATTTTTAATACAAGCGTTAAGTCTGTTCTGCTTTACAGCTGCGAAACATGGAAGGTGACAGACAATATTGTTAAAAACTCAAACTCTTTGTAAGTAAATGTTTACACCGCAGACTACGCGTTTTCTGGCCTATAAGGATAGCGAGTACAACACTACTCTCCAGATGTAATACTAAGGAAATAGCCACTGAAGTGTACCATAAAAAGTGGTCGTGGATCGGTCATACACTTCGGAAAAACCTAAAAGACATATCTCGTTCATGCTTTGAATGGAATCCTCAGGAAAGCCGAAGTAGGGGTCATCCTAAGTTAAATAGGCAGAGATGGCGTTTATTCGTTGATAATCTTTGTGTTGCTGGAAGCTCCGCTGTGGAGTAGCATTTTAATTTTCTTTATTAATTTAATATTGTTAATTAAATTGTTAACTAATAAAAAAAAAAATAACCGTCAATCAGAGCGGATAATTCGAATAACTTAGGATCCTTTGCGCACCACTTTTACTCTTATTGAGAATGTGCATCCCGTAACGAATTAGATGTAGCCGCTGTACAGCAAAGCATTGAAGGAGACCAACATTGATCAATTCGGTGCCGTTCTCAGCAAATGGGAATGTGCCTGTAACTTTATGGAAGATTTTTTGAAACGATCTTGGGTAACGAGTTTTAAGATTGGGCTTGTGCAAGTATTAAAGCGAAACGACCATTCTAAGAAGAAAGAAAGTATATAAAAATTGGAACAGTGGCCAGAATAAAATTATAGGATGCCCCTGGATTGTTATTAGCATAGATTGCTATTGTCTTGGAATGCACCTTCACAATATATGGAACTAACCGTTTTTTTCTGAGAAGCCTGTGTGTCTTTGAGATTGATGGCAAATGACACATAATGGGACCTAGGCATGTGAGGTAGTGCGGCTGTGAAAGTGATGTATCGAAAGATACTCCTTACAGAAAAATGTCAAATTTGGAAATTAGTGTTTATAAATCAATTGCAATATTTCGGCCAATTCGGTGTTTAAAGTCCATAATAATGGAAAAACCGTTGGACTAGTTACCAAGGGAAATGACTACAATCTTCCAGGGACAAGTTCACATATCGTAGAGATGATGTCACTCTTATCTCCAAAGCAAAAATATACTTTGATCAGTTATTGATGCATATTAACAGGTGCTTCACGAGGCTGACACAATAAATATCTCCTAAATTATTTATCATAAATTCAGATCCGTAAACATACAAATATCGCCACAGCTGTAGATTCTTCGGTCATAGCGGAAATTCTACTCCGTATAAAAATTACTGCTTCTACTAGCAATATTAGCAAAAACAGCAGCAAGAGTCTGTAAGTTAACCGAATCAATAATCTTTCTTCTACCTGGAAAGTTTCAGGCATACAATCATAACTAAAAAAAAATGATAGCTGATAAAATTAAAGCTTTTGTGAAATCCTCTCACTTGTGAAAGCAATCAAGCAAATTTAATTTTACTACTAACGTACGAAATCATGGTATTGACCTTCTTAATATTGGAAACAGTCATGTTAGAAGGTGGTTAATTAGCATTACTGAAAGTATTTTGTAATCCAGTTTAATCAAAACAGGAACTAAAATTTAAAGTTTATCCAGAAATAAACAAGAATATGAAAGAATTGCGAAAGACAGACAGCGAAATAAAACTATAACACACACTATTCACAGTTGCTGTTGAAGCCACCAGATAAACGTTAGCAAATATTTTGTTACGAGTGAAGTGCATTGCACCTCATACCTATATGATATATTAACAAATAGAATATAAAGATAATTTCCAAATATCCAAAATTTTTAATAATTATTTTGTAACTATCATTAAGGTAATCAGATTTTCCATTGAAAATGTGCAGTATGAAAATCAAATATCTGTGATAAACTTTAAAGCATTAACAAAAAACCTGATTATAACGAACTATCAAGTAACATAATCCTAGGTAATTGAGTTAGAACAGAAATAATTGGAAGGAATCGATGATTTTTCCTATTGAAAAAGTAAAAAATACATTAAAATTTGAAGAATATCGACCAATTAACACCTTAAAGACATGTGAAAAAGTGATGGAAAAAATAGTGCAAAATCAAATGGAAGACTACGTGGAACAACACAGTTTATTATCAAAATATCAATCAGGCTTTAGAAGAAATTATTCATGTGAAACTGCAGTAAATTATGTCATAAGCAGATGTGTGATGGTGATCTGTTTTGCTCTGCACTGTAGCAAAAGAATTTCTGTTACAAGCAGAATAAGAAAAAAAAAAAATAATAACCGTGATCTTGAAATTATTTTCAAGTTCAAGTATGTACATATAAACAACACCTTATATGGTTGATCGCATTTTTTTTTTGGCAAACTGATTTATGGCGTTTTTTTTTCTCTTCATTGTGTTGTATGAAATCATGAACACATTCATATGCAATCATGCTGGTCAAACCACGTATTTTCTTGTATTGATCTCACTTGCTCTCATAGTCATATATGAGTGGGAGTGTTATAAGTACTAGAGAATATTATGAATGCATATGAATGTTCTCAATGAATTGGTGGTGATTTTGTTTTTTTAATAAACAGGTTTTTATCTGCAGATGAATGAATGAAGATGAGAAGGTTTAATGTAATAATGTTAAATTTAAATCGAGGAGTTGAAGTTTTGTTATTGAGAAGAAAGGTTGAGGAAAAACATTACATTAAATAAAAATAAGTTATAAAATAAGAAATTAAAAATTTAAGAAAATTAAAATTTAAGAAAGATAAGACATTAAAGTGAAGTTTAACTAAGTGTTAAGATTTAAAGAAATTTAGAAAGTTAAAATAAAGAAGTGTGGAAGTTAATAGAAAGTTAATGTAAAATTAAAAGTAAAGACAACGCAAAGTGCATATAAAGTTAATGTAAAATTAGGACATTGAAAAAAAAAAATAAAGTAGCGTTAACGTCAATTAAAATAAGATATTTTTAACAAATACTTGCCAGAAAAAAAAAACTGGAAAAGAAAGAAAATGGTTAAAATAAAATTTATCCTTTAATTCTTAAATTAAGTCTCGTTGAGTGGAATGTAATCGATTAATTTGTTGAAAATCGAAAATACAAGACTTGCATCGCCAAAATCCACAACCAGAAACCTACTGAAGGTACAACAACCTGCCTGGAGCAGCCACCGCAGCCCAGCAACAGCTGAAAATTTAAAATTACATTGAGTTGCAGCTAAATTCAACGGAAATTAATTATTTTCAATTACCTTAAACGTAAAGTATATGTAAAACTAAATTTGACTAAAATTAATGTTTACTGAAATCAAAATGTTTCTAAAAAAAAAAAAAAAAATTAACTAACAGTTTACGATTATATTGAAACTAAAAATATTTTTTAAACTACAATTTGACTAAAATTAATTTTTTTTCAACTAGATGGAAATTAAGAGATTTCTAAAACACGTTTAATTAGAAAATCAAAACTACTTTCACATGAAAGTTTAAAAAAAATAATTTAAATTAAACCTTTTTTTTTATGACATTGAAATTAAAATATTTCAAAATTTAAATTTAACTAAAAATATTATTATTCTGAAAATTAAATTTTTTTCTAAAACCCCATATAAATAAAACCTTACCTACACTTAAAAGAAAAATCTTTTGTCAAATTAAAATTATTAAATATATTGATTTAAAATTACAATGACATGAAAAAATTTCTAAAAAAAAAATACATTGAATTGAAAATTGCATTCAAACTTAAAACTTTTATTATATAAAATTATATTAAACAAAATTTTCTAACATTAAAATTTTTCTAAAATTACATAAAAGGTCTTCTAATTATAAAATTTAAACTAAAATTTTCCTAATTCTAAACTTAAGCTAAAATTTAAAATAAGCTAAAATTAAAAATTTTCTAAATATAAAATGTTTTCTAAATCTAAAATTTTGCTAAATATAAATGGTTGCTAAATATAAATGGTTGCTAAATAAACTATAAAAATTGAAACCTTAAAAGAAGGGTAAATAAAAATAAATTTTTTTGTTAAACCAATGTAGAAAACCAAACCACACCAAACTCTTTTCATTGCTGTGGGTTACCTCCAATTAAGATGGAGTCGAGGTAACATGGTAGGGAGGGCAAAAGGGGCAGAACACCTCGTCCCCAATCCCAAGGTAAGTATGGCCATCCGTCCCATTTAGCGTCCGTTTTTTGACAGTTGTTTTTTTTAAATCGCACGTGAAAATCTGTAGTGCGGTTTCCCTGGGGCTGAGCAAGACCCCACCCATCCGGCGAGCTAGGCCCCTACGCCAGCACGTGCGGCCAGCAAAGGCTCAGGGAAACGGAAGCGGATCTTCCACCAACGCCGCACCATTACAGATGGAAATGTAAAAAGAGAAAAAATAAAATATTAGAGAATTTCCTTGATTTTAAAAGAGCCTTTAAAACGATAGATCGGGACATCCTACTGAAGAAATTAGTTAAATACGGTGTTGAAGATACAGAGCCAAAATGGTTTCAAATCATAGATAATTAACAAATGTTAATAATGAAATATCAAATGCAATAGAAAATGATTTTGGAGTACCAAAGGCGCAATTTTAGGAGCTCTTCTATTTGTTATATTATTTGTTAAAGAAGCAGCAACGGAGGAAATATGTCTTGAAAATTTAAAGAATGATATAGATAATATTAATAAATGGCTAAAAATGAATAAATTAAAACTTAAAGAAAACAAAACTAAATTAATGGAAATCAATATGAACACAAACATAACATTCAAAATAAAAAATGTACTAATAGAAAAAGTGACTAACATAAAATATTTGGGTTTCTTAATTGATTGCTAAATGAAGATCTAAATGCTATTGGTTTTTTAAGATAATAACTTAACACTTAATCCCAAAAAATCTCTGGTGTTACCTATCAGTAGACACAAACTTAGCTCACTCCATTATCCAACTTTATATATAAATGGAACTGCTCTGAAATTTGTTGATAAGGTAAAGTATTAAGGCTTTCATATAAATTCTAGTTTGTCATGAAGTGATGATATAAATAATATTGTGCGCAATGTGCGCAACTGAAGTTAAAAAGAAACTAGTCATTCAGCTAATACTTCCTTTAATAACATACTCGGTTTATAGTAAGATTGCCTCTCACTCACTTCACAGGTTACAAGTATCATTTAATAATGCAACTCGATATGTTTATGGCTTAAGTCGGTTTAGTAGTATATCCTCTTGGAGAAAAATGATTCTTTGCTGTAATTTGACGCATTATTTATGTATGCGACTCTCGATATTCTTACACACAATTTTGTATCAGAAAACACCCTCGTATCTTTCTGAAAAAATTATATATGGCAGGTCAAACCATACATGAACAGTGGCAGATTTTTCTTCATTAATTCCATTAAGTTATGGAATAGCCTCCCCTTAGCTATAAAACTTTTACAAAGAAAAACAGTTTTAAAAAAGCTTTACAAGATCTTATATCCCAGAATAATTAGCTTTCTTATTCTTCTATTTCTACCATCTTATCCCCTTTTTCAGCTCTACCCTATCTACTTTCTAGCCATTTTTTTTTTTTAGCTATTTAATTAAGAAATTGTTATCTTCTTTTTTATTGGCCATTATATATTTAATGTTTTTATATGTTTGTTTATATATATCTACTCATTAATTTGTAACTTTAATTATGACCTGTTATATGACATAGAAATTGAACTATAAAAGAATTATATTCTTATAGTTCTTACACTGAAATTAATTAATTAATAAATAATAAAATAACAAAAAACAAGTAGGAAAATTATAGTCGGTCATGTCCGACTATATGATACCCTATACCATGCGTTTAGAGACCTTATCTCATATGCCCAACTAACTGGACAAAGAAAATAAGCATAAACCAAATTTGAGTGGGATTTTTATTAATTTTTTTGCTGCAGATATGAAAAAGTTCATATCGGATGCTATGTCTATATAGGGACTAGACCCAAAAATGGGCCGATCCTGACTATGTTTGGTAAAGTCTCTTATATTTTGCAAAAATATATACAAACAAAATTTGAGAAGAATCAGTGCAATATTTTTGCTTTTTGATAGATTTAAGTGAAGATCGGGAAGCAGCTCTATGTGGGGCTTATGACTAAGAGTTGTCCCATATGGATCATTTTTCGACTACCAATTAATGCGTACAAACCCAATTTGAGTAAAATCTATATGACAATTTGGATCTTGTTGCAATTTATGTCGATTTCATAGGGGTCATTTGTATGGGGATTAGGTCTGAACATGGACCGATTCTCACCAATTTCAATAGTATTCATCCTATGGCCGACAAAAGCTTATATACATATTCATATTTGCGACCTGCAGTTTGATTACAAGGTTTACATGGACACACAGACGGACGGACGGACGGACGGACATCGTTAAATCGAATCTGTTAGTGATTCTGATTCGATCGTTATAATAAAATATGGGTCTAGGTCAAATATTTTTGGTAGTTACAAACAGCAGCACAAAGTCATTATACCCAAACCACATAGTGATGTAGGGTATAAAAAAGAACTAAACTTTAAAGATCATGTCGAATACATATGTAAGAAAATTGGCAAGAAAATTTGTTTTTTTTTAAACGTTTAAGAAACAGGGTGACAATATTAACTGCAATTAATATCTATAACATTACCATAAAACCTCATTTTGAGTATGGGTCAACCATATTATTTACATGCTGTTCAACAAATAACGAGGCTGCAAAAACTACAAAATAAGGCTATGCGCTCAATTTTAAAATGCAGTCGGTTTACGTCAATAAGATTTATGTTAGACACTCTGAAATGGCTAAAAATCCAACAAAGGCTGCAACATAATAAAATATTTTTTATCCAAAAAATGAAGATGGGAAGAGCACCAGATTTCTTAATCGAACAAATTATAACCTTAGGATTGCCTTAGACTTTAAACTATAGAGAAAAGATACAACAGCAATACAAAAATCTTTATTTTACAAAGGATTAAATCTTTTCAACATTATGCCGAATGATGTCAAGAACGAAATTAATATAAATCTTTTTAGAAAGAAAACTGTAATTTTTTTTTAAAATGTTAACTTTTAAATCAGAATATACATATGATAATATTTATTAATTAATATGAAATGTCTTTTAAAAGTATTTATTTAGATAATACTAATAATACTAAATTATTCCAAAACCATAGTTCATACAGCTTATGCTGCAACAGAGCTTATCCCGTGGTTCGTAACAGGGATGAGTAATCTCTAGCATATGCGGACTTATGCAGGGGTGGATTTATTTCTAATAATAATAATAAAAATTTTTTCTTAACTATGTCGAATTTTCTATAATTCCATAACAAAAACTATGACTAATTCGGATTACTATTGCCCTAAAATATTCTGATTCAAAGCATAAATTTAATCGCATATTGGACATAGTCTTATTGGAGCAACAATATTAGCATAATTACCGAAACAAGAAGTTACATTGGTATATATTTGAAAACTTTAAGTGATTCATTTAAGTTTTTCATTACAGATAATCTGTAATGCAAATTCAAGCCATCTGCACTATGTGGTTACAAAATAAAAAATATATCTTGAGACGTCCACATGTTTTTTATAAAAAGCCTCCTACTTTTCATAGAATATCGGCCGATATATATATGTTTGAAGCACTAACTTGCAAACTTTATGTTACTAAGAAATAGGAAAATATGGTTGAGTTAGTGAACTATTTGAAATGAAACTTCGTATTTAATTTTTCATAAAAATCACATTCAAAGAAGTTAAGAAATGTATATTCTTTACTCTCTTACAAAAGCAAATAAATATTTAGCAGAAGATAAGTCAACTCTCTTTTTTTACACAGTATAGTTGAAATATTTTGGATATATGTAGTCGTAATATTTCTTCATCATTCACAGCAAAACCGTTTTTGGTCCCATATGAATCATGCTACTCTGATGCACATTCCTCAATGGAAAACAATACAGTCATAGTCATATATATTTACACAAACTAAAAGTGTAAGTATGCTTCGAAATAAAACAAAATTTTGCCACTTTATGAATAAATTTGCAATAAAAAAACTTCTCTATCGCTATTCTTAAAGTGTATAGATTATGTTAGTTAAAAAAATGCATTGATGCAATTGATGGTTGTTAATTTAAATCAAAAAAGAAGTCCATACCTTAGCTTTCAAAATTATTTACATAATTTTATTTTCTTTCAAAAATATTTACACATCATTAAAACAAATATAGAACAACAAAAATAATAAGTTTTTGATCAGTAGCCGGATACATTTCCCTCAGCGTCTATCACAGATTGTAGTCTAGCGGGAAACTCGATTTCTAGGTCATTCCACATCTTTTTTATTTCTTCAATTGTTTCCTCTCTCTTTCTACCTTTTTGTAAAGTTCTCTGCCTTTTTATGAATGCCCATACATTCTTTATTATGTTAAGATCTGGACTCTGGGGTGGCCATGGAAGAACCGCTTGTCCAACTTTATTTAAAAACGTTGTTGGTAACCATGCTTTGTGACACGGAGCATTATAATGCTGTAGAATCCAATTTTCATTAGAAAATAGTCTCTGAGCTGAAGTAAAAGCTTGGTCATTTAAAATATTAAGGTAACCTGACTAGTTAAGAGTGTCTTTTATTGGTATAAGATCTCCAAACCCGTTGTATGAGACACATCCCCAAAACATTACTGAGCCTCCACCAAAACGGTTTAGAGGTTGTACTGCTTTATGCTTCGATTCTTTACAAAGATGCATATAAGTTTTTCCAAATGACACTTCAAATTGAAAAGAGGACTCATCCGTCCATAATACATTGTGCCAAAACTCCACTGGCTTATGGATATACTCCATAGCAAACTGTAGACGTTTGATTTTATTTTGTTGGGATATATCTATTATTTTTCTCACGACGTAGGTCTTTGTGTCATACTTGTTTAATCTTCTCCGAACTGTAGATTCACTTACATGTTTCCCAATGATGCTTTCTGTCTCTGCTGCAACTTTAAGCTGACTTGCTACTAGATTTTCTGGGAATATTTTAACAAGTGAACGATCTTCCATTTTGTTTGGCACATATTTTCGACCAGTTCTGACCCTATTTTTAAGGCTTCCGTACTGTTCTTTCTTTTTTACTAAATTGTACACTGTTTTTCGGCATACTCCATACTCTTTTTCCAATTCTAATGCCGATACTCACATTTGAAATTTCGTCACAATCTCAACTCGAGCTTCGACAGGAATTTCCTTTATTTTTACCATTTCATCAGTTTTTTTTTTAGCTTTTTGTATTGATATTTACAACTAAGAAATAGAAGTTTCATAACTAGCAACACAACTGACGTTATTTGCAAAGATTGGAATGTTTTCAACCATTTTTAGGAATGTGTAAATTTTTTTGAAAGAAAATAAAATTGTGTAAATAATTTTGAAAGCTAAGGTATGGACTTCTTTATTGATTTAAATTAACAACCATCAATTGCGTCAATGCATTTTTGTAACTAACATAATCTATACACTTTAAGAATAGCGATAGAGAAGTTTTTTTATTGCAAATTTATTCATAAAGTGGCAAAATTTTGTTTTATTTCGAAGCATACTTACACTTTTAGTTTGTGTAAATATATATGACTATGACTGTATATTCTTTGAATAGCGATTGCTACATTAAAAAAAATTGCTGATATTAAACAGTTTTTTGAGAGATAAATGATGTAATATTGACAGCATTTCGTACCACTCATTCATTCTATTTTCGGTCACCCATTGTGCAAACTCTAAACACAGTGAGATCCCATAATGTATATTTTTTTTTGTATAAACATTGCAATATGCCATTGTTTTTGTACCTCAGGTGTAAGACTGTATATTCTGAAATATTTTCCATTTTATGTTGGGATTTTATGGAATATTTTTTTATTTTGTAATATTTGTAGTTGTGCTAAGTTGTTGATAAACAAATCATTAAAGGTGCTAGGAAAAGACATGCATATAAATACATACGAAACACAATAAGTTTTAGAGAACAATGCACAACAACAGGATATACAAACAGAAAAAACGACAAAAAAAACTTTAAAATATACAAATTATCCAAAGAACGAAACAAATGCAAAAGGGAAGTTTAAAATAAATTTGTTGTTGAAAAAATCTTGCTTGGATTAACAAAAAATTACGACATATCTTTAGTTAAAAACGTTTTTGGAACTATTAGGCAATAAGACCTGTGAAGCTCAAACACTCCAACAGATCAAACACTAAGGCGCTTCGCTAACCATCTTGTCAAATAGCCTCCGACAAGAATATAGCCGCTAGGGTTTCCATTCTCGGTTATAGAGTACTCGGTTACTCGGTTATTTCTCTGTGTTATATATTACTCGGAAACTCGGTTTTTCACCATCAATACTCGGTTATTATTTAAACAATTGCAAGAGCTAAATAAATGAATTCAAGTAAATTCAAATTCAAAACTAATAACATTGCAAATAGTATAGTAGGCTTTGCAAATAAAATAGAATTGGTTTTACTTTTTCTTATTTAATTTTGAAGAAAGTTTATTCGACAAGTTGATGGTAAGTTTATTATATTTTGTGAGGTTACGTGTAGTGTAGTTACAATTTGATTTTCTAAAATAGCCATGTCAACCAAGAACTCAAATAAAAAGTCTGAAGTCTGGAATTTTTTTAATAAAAAGAAAAATAATGAAGACGCAAAATGTTTGAAATGTGGGAATGTTATCTTCTGTAAAGGACCATCCACAACCGCATTGATCAACCACTTAAAAAGACAATATATATATATTAAGAAGAACTTCCGATGATATCCACTGGTTCCGATTGCGCCAAAAAAACTAGAACTGAACAAGGTAATTTATTCAATTACGTGAATCGAGACTCGTTGGGGGAAATTTTAGCAAAATGTGCAGCTGTGGATGGATTTTCCATACATGCTATTAAAAATTCTTCAGCTCTAAAGAGATTTGTTCAATATCGCGGTTATGAAGTGCCAAAAAGTGATACATCCATCACGAATCACATTAAAGATTTTTCTGTATAGAAAAAAACAGAACTTACCAAATACTGATCGACCTTGAGTTCAAAAAATAATGGACAAAAATTTAGTATTATCATAGACGAATGGACAGGCAGAAATGTGAAACGATATTTGAACGTAACCTTACACAGTAAAAATAAAGCGTGCAATGCAGTTAAGTTGAAAAATTGGGTGGAGAAAAATTGCTTTGCTTTGGTCTGAAATTTGCGGAAGACATTATCGCTTCCACAAAAAATATGGAAGGTTAATAGAAGCTATATGCCAACTTTGTTTCAATCATTCTATTCATCTAGCAGTAATTGATGTTTTTTATAAAAAAAAATGTAAACGAAAACATAATTTTAAGTGAAGGTGATGACAATTATGACAGTGATGAAAACAGTGAAGAAAATCCCAGTAATTTGGATGCAAATGCAAACATAAATTTTGATAATGTTGAAGAAATAATTACAACTTTTAGACCAGATATAGGTAAAACATTAGCAGAAACCAGAACCGTTATTAAAAAATTTAAAAATTCACCAGTAAGGAACTCAATTTTGCGAAATTATGTCACAAACCACGAAGGCAAAAATTTGAGTTTGATGTTGGTTTGTAAAACCCGCCGGAATTCTCTTATCCCAATGATTGAATGTTTCTTAAAATTGAAAGAATGTATCAAGAAAGCACTGAATGATATTGGTTGTTTCGATATTTATAAAGAGGAAAATGAGGCAGTTTTGGAAGAAATTTTAAAAATTATGAAACCAACTGAATTGGCTGTTAACGAATTAAGTAAAGAAAATGCTACGTTGTTAACTTCTGAAGGTGTTTTTAAATTTTTGTTTGAAAAGCTTCGTGAAATTAATACTAGTTTAAGCAAAGAATTATTAACTGCATTAAAAACTAAAATGAACGACAGACGAAATGAAACAGTAATAACGTTGTTACAATATCTCCAGTGTGGAAAAATGCCTCGAGCCAATGGTGATTTTACATATTCGTCAAAAATTGCAATTTGTGAATTTGCAAATATTCTTTTGAATAAAATATATCCGGTTTCTGCTACTTCTGAAGAAGCTGGTAGTGACAGCGTGTCAAAAGACGATTGCTTCGAAATAGAAGAAACGGATACAAATGAGCTTAATCAAGAACTGCACAGGGCAATTTCGTCCGTTTTGGTCATGAATAATAGTTCTAATACTGGAGAAAATATAAGAGACTTAAAATCAGATTTTAAAATATAAGATGGAACCAAAAAGCGTACGGAGAATCTTCGACGATTATACGAGGCCTTATTAACTATAAAACCATCTACCGCTACAGAAAGGGTTTTCTCAACAGCAGGAAATTTCTTGACCAAAATAAGAAGCCGCTTAAACTTCGAATCATTAGATGCACTAATTTTCTTAAAGTATTATTTTTTTAAATAAAGATAAATATTTCTATACTCCACTCTCTTTTTTATACTCTATAGTCTTTAATACATAATAAATTAAAAATATAAAAATATATGAATTACAAACATGTTTTTTTGTTTGAAATACTCGGTTAACCGAGTACTCGGTTAATTTTCCTTACAGATACTCGAAATCTAGGTTAGTTGATTTTGCCGAGTAATTGGAAACCCTAATAGCCGCTGTGGTCGCAAATGTTACGGATGAGGCGTAAAATGTGTAACAATGCTACTATGACTGATGAGTGATATAGAACTGTGATCAATGAGTTCCAACAGGAACATATGTAAGTCTGGGTCTGCGGGTCGCTTAATGCGGAGTTTTGAAGTGACGAGTATATGTGAATAAGACGAATACTCTGGAAGCTCTCAAACAGTGCGAGTGCAAGAATTTATTGTCCAGAATGATGGCATATGCGATAAAAACACGATAATGGCTGTATCCAATTTATCGCCTCCCATTTTCTATAAGTGAGGTCCACAAAACTCTTGCTGATATATGCACAAAATGTATCGGAAATTGATTGAGTCACTAATGAAATGTTATGGAGTTATTTTGAATTACCTTTTATAAGCCAATACGGCCTGAATTGTTTACATATAAAACGTAGTTAAATTACATTTAACAAAAAACATAAAATCAGAAGTTTAACATTAAAACGCATATTAATCTAATATCACAGCTTAACTAATCTATAATATTAATATGCTAGGTGATTCCTTGTGACCGATGTTTTATTCTGCCGTTTTCTCCCGATTTTGACCAAACGTACATTATTTGAAGGGTATTTTATTTTAGCCGTTTTGCAGATTTACAGATTTTAAATTTTTTCCTTTATTTTGAGTAAATTGCATTTAAAGTTGCTATTAACACATACATAAAAAATTATACATATGTGTTTTTTATAAAATTTGTTAATGTGTTTGTTAATGAGTTTGTTCTCTTCATTCACAATAATAATAAACCAAAAACTGTTGGTTTGTGAATTGGCTAAGTTGAAAAATAAAATTGTTTAGATATTGCACTCGAATTTCGAGTGCTGGAATCTGCTAGTAATATTTATTAGCTTATCTTTTGTGTTGTATTAAATCAATTTGAAGTAAATCGAAGCAAAACTAACAAAGATACAGCGTTTTCAGCGACCAGCCCAATAACGGTTTATGGTATATGTCAAAAACTAAAACCAATTCTCGCAAAGAACATTTTTGAAGTCCGTGACATCATAAATTAAAATCTACTTGACCGATCCTTTTGAAATTTTATACACTATTTCTACACATAAATCACCAGGTAATCGCAAAGAGTTTTGTTCTTTGTTTTTTACCACTTTTTTTCCCATCTTTATACCCTATACCACTATGTGGTTTGGGTATAATGACTTTGTGCTGCTGTTTGTAACAACCAAAAATATTTGACCTACACCCATCTTTAATTATATCGATCGAATCAGAATCACCATCTGATTCAATTTAACGATGTCCGTCCGTCCGTCCGTCCGTCCGTCTGTGTGTCCATGTAAAGCTTGTAATCAAACTGCAGGTCGCAAATATGAATATATTTTGATGAAATTTGGTATATACGCTTTTGTGCGTCATGGGATGAACGCTATTGAAATTGGTGAGAAGCGGTCCATGTTCAGACCTAGCCCCCATACAAATGACCCCTATGAAATCAACATAAATTGTCATAAGATCCAAATTATCATATAAATCTTAGTCAAATTGGGTTTGTATGTGTATATTACATCCATTAACCAGTAGTCCAAAAATGATCCCTATGGGACAACTCTTAGTCATAGGCCCCATATAGAGCTGCTTCCCGATCTTCACTTAAATCTATCAAGAAACAAAAACATTGCACGGATTCCTTTCAAATTATGTTTGTATATATTTTTACAAAATACAAGAGACTTTACCAAACATGATCAGGATCGGTCCATTTTTGGGCCTAGTCCATATAGATATAGCATCCGATATGAACTTTTTCATATCTGCAGCCAAACAAATTAATAAAAATCCCACTCAAATTTGATTTATTCTTATTTTCTATATCCAGTTAGTTGGGCCTGAGAGATAGGGTCTCTAAACGCATGGTATAGGGTATCGTATAGTCGGTCTAGACCGACTATAATTATACCCTATACCACTATGTGGTTTGGGTATAATGACTTTGTGCTGCTGTTTGTAACAACCAAAAATATTTGACCTACACCCATCTTTAATTATACCGATCGAACCTGAATCTCTATCTGATTCGATTTAACGATGTCCGTCCGTCCGTCCGTCCGTCCGTCCGTCTGTGTGTCCATGTAAAGCTTGTAATCAAACTGCAGGTCGCAAATATGAATATATTTTGACAAAATTTGGTATTTGATCTTTTATCTGCCATGGGATGGACGCTATTGAAATTGGTGATAATCGGTCTATGTTAAGACCTAGCCCCTATACAAATGACCCCTACGAAATCAACATAAATTGCCATAAGATCCAAATTTTCATACAACTCTTACTCAAATTGGGTTTATACGTATATATTACATCCGTTAATCAGTAGTCCAAAAATGATCCCTATTGGACAACTCTTAGTCATAGGCCCCATATAGAACTGCTTCCCGATCTTCGCGAAAATCTATCAAAAAAGAAAAATATTGCACTGATTCTTCTCAAATTTTGTTTGTATATATTTTTCCAAAATACAAGAGGCTTAATCAAATATGGTCAGGATCGGTCCATTTTTGGGCCTAGTCCCCATATAGATATAGCATCCGATATGAACTTTTTCATATCTGCAGCCGAAAAAATTAATAAAAATCCCCCTCAAATTTGGTTTAAGCTTATTTTCGATATCCAGTTAGTTGGGCCCGAGAGATAGGGTCTCTGAACGCATGGTATAGGGTATCGTATAGTCGGTCTAGACCGACTATAATTTTCTTACTTGTTTAACAATAAAGTCACCGAAAATTTCTAGCAAAAATTGTGTTTTTTACTGCCAAAATAAAAACAAAATTAAAAAACTATTCGTGACTACCTCGGGAAAAATATCACCTTTTAAACGCATTTAGATTTTTTTTATTTCACATGATTTGGTAACGAGTTATGATGTTCACCGCACAACAACTTTTTTTCGAGGTGCCTTGGGAGATTCACTGTAGCGGGCTTATTTATTAAATTTTTTTATTGCAAAAAATTTCAAAGATACTTTAAATATTATACTATAACGTGTATGTGAAATAATTAATTCAGCATTATTCGTATTTTCAAAAAAAAAAAAAAAAACAAGTAAGAAAATTACAGTCGGTCTAGACCGACCATATGATACCCTATACCATGGTTCAGAGACCCTATCTTTCGGTCCAACTAATTCGATATAGAAAATGAGCATAACTCAAATTTGAGTGGCATTGATATTAATTTTTTGCCGCAAATATGAAAAAGTTCATATCGGGTGCTACATTTATATGGGGACTAGGTCGAAAAATGGACCGATCTTAACCATATTTGGTAAAGTCACTTATATTTTGGAAAAATGTATACAAACCAAATTTGAGAAAAATTTGTGCAATATTTTTGTTTTTTGATAGATTTAAGCGAAGATCTGGAAGCGGCGTTATATGGGGGCTGTGACTAAGAATTGTCCAATATGGATCATTTTTGGACTACTGATTACTGGATGTAATTAATACTTAAAAACCCAATTTGACTAAGATTTAAATGATAATTTGCATCTTATGGCAATTTATGTTGATTTCGTAGGGGTCATTTGTATAGGAGCTAGGTCTTAACATTGACCGATTCTCACCGGTTTCGACAGCGTTCATCCTATGGCCAATAAAAGATTAAATGCGAAATTTCATCTAAATATATTAATATTTGCGACCTGCAGTTTGATTACAAACTTTACATGGACACACAGACGGAACGACGGACGGACGGACATCGTTAAATCAAATCAGCTAGTGATTCTGATTCGATCGGTATAATAAAAGATGGGTCTAGGTCAAATATTTTTGGTAGTTACAAACAGAAGCACAAAGTCATTATACCCAAACCACATAGTGGTATAAGGTATAAATATTAAAATGCCATTGTGTGAAAATTAAGTTTTGAGAAAAAACGCATTTAAAGATTCTACACCCTTTTAGGTATCAAAACCCACCTTTTTTTTACACAACCCGTTTTTTGCCTTTTCTCTAAGAAGGTCACATATAATGTTCACAAAGACAAAAAATATATAAAAATATATATAATTTAATTTGGTCGGCGTATTAAACGCCAATGACTCTTTTATTTTATGCCGGCACAAGCCAAAGGCAAAGCACTTTATTTTTACTGCTAATAATTAAACAAATAAATAAAGGCAGCCAATTGCTCGGCTAAAGTTAGTTTATGATTGATTTTATTTACAGTCTTAATCCTACTTATAAACTAAATTAATGGTACTTCAAGCTATTGTCTTGTTTACATTTCTTAATCCTAATCATATGTTTATACAGCTGTTTTATTTATAACACTTATATATAACTTTAACAGCTGTTTCGTATTATACTAGTGATGGTCTAATTAGTAACAGTGATGGGATAATAGTGATGGTATATTCACTACACCTTCACCCTTTAAAAAAATGATTTTTGTATATTACAAAGCAAAAATTATTTTTGTACGAATTTAAATAATTTTATTGGAATGTTATTTTTTTGATATGAAACAAATTTTCATTTCGTAAACCTAAATTAGTTTCTGCTGTTATGCATTTCTCTACAGCCTCATTAAATGTCTTCGGCATATTTGCTAATAAAATTTGTTGATACTTCATGTGTACTCCTTTCATAAAAACATTAAGTCTGACACTTTCGCTCATTTCATATATCGCGTCTTTACTGTCTTGTGTGACATTGGGTAAATTTTTAATTTCAAAATTGCTTAATTGGTCTGAGAGTTCGGCTATTTCTTCTCTAAAATCAGATATGGTCTTGTTATTTTGTTTTATTGTTCCCAAATCCGTTTTTGGGTACAGAAAAGCGTTTTCTAGTGCACTTTTTAAATCTTTTAAATGCGAAGGTCGATTAGCACGGCCTAAAATGCTTCGTACTTGTGTCGTTAGCTTGAAATTATAGACTTATTTAATGAGTATTTCCTTATCTTCTTCTTTTAAGAGGTCATGCAGTAATTCTGCTTATGCTATGAAGTCTTCTAAATATTTATAAGTACCTACAAATATTTAAATTTGTAGATTTTTACCCACCATAGATATGTCGAAATTGGCATTTTTTGGTAAATTATCTTCCTGCCAATTTTGATCACAATCTTTCTTTTTTATATTTATGTTTTCTTTTATTTCTGTCACTTCTTCATATAAAATTTCAAATTCTTTTTTAAGATTCTTATTATCTTTATTCTCATTAAATTTAAAAAAAATATTCTGCGCTTTTTTTTAAAAGTACTAGTCATTCTAATTTTGTTTCTTTGTATTTTGCTTCACAAACTCTATTCTTCCTTTTCTTTATATTTGATTTGAGCTTTTCTAACTCATCTATACAGTCTTTTATAAAATTCGTTTGCCGAATTTAATAATTTTCAAATAAAACATATGAAGTTAATAAAATTTTTAAATAATAAAGTTATCTTTCATTAATAGAATTTTTTTCTAGTGTATTCTTTTTTCAAATTAAAAATATGAATTTAAATTAAAAGTTGTTAAATAAAAATGTTTCATTTCATAAGTAAATTTCTTTAAGTGTATTTGGTTAACTTGGCATCACTGTAAAATTATCGATTACTAAAAAAAAGTTCCATGTATATTGTGTTTTACCATCTCTCATAGACCAGATGTTTAGTTTCTTCTAACTTATCAAGCGTGTGTTTTAAAAATTTTTGTAGTTTTTTTTTCTTTAACAATGTGTTTTTTTATTTTTAAGTGTTTAATGTTAAGTTTATTAACGCATACTTTTTTTTGTTCAATCAATGTGTTTTCTTTTGTTACTTAATTGTATTATTTTAAGTTCTTAGTGTTTTTAACCAATTAAATATGAAAAATTTGATAAATCACTGATATATACTAATAAAAAATATATATGAGTATATGTGAATAATTTTTGGCTTAAGTCTCGTTTAGGTGCACCTCTCCGATCCGTTCCAAATTTTCACCACTCGGTCCACTTCTTAATGCGATTCCAGCAAAATATTTTTTTTTGGCGGAACCCCATACTTCCCGAGTTATAGACCTCCAAAGTTTTGACATTGATTTCGATATAACTTGAACAATTCCAATCGGACTTTAGCAATATATATATCATATGAAAGCTTATTGAAGTACCTTTAATTTGATATCAAAAAGTTCGAAATCCATTAACCCATTATGGACCAAAATAATTTTCTTTCTTTTTAGGATGCAGTTTTTTGTAAATAATTCATTTTATTTCAATAAAACGCTATTACAACAACAAAATATATGTTAGTTAGTACATTCATAGGATTAACAGCTTTTATTTAAGATATTGTTTGACCTTTTAACCCTTTGTGATCCGGAGATATTAGGGGTACAACTTTGTATTTTTTATTGCACAAATAACAAAAAACCATAACACTAAAAACAACACTTTCTTACAAAATTCGATTTTACAATTCTAA
Source organism: Cordilura impudica (assembly GCA_963682025.1). Lineage (NCBI taxonomy): Eukaryota > Metazoa > Arthropoda > Insecta > Diptera > Scathophagidae > Cordilura > Cordilura impudica. Next base: position 208,511,443 of record OY821518.1, read on the forward strand.
CTAGAAATTGAAATTTTTTTTGCTACATACATATTTTGTCCTCTTAACCCCTCCAGGACCGAAGATATTATTGACTTTTAATGAGACTATTATGAAAATTTTGTTGGAAAATTCCCTTGTGACGTACGCAGAAAAACTTTATTCAGCGAAGCCACCTGCCGTGTCCTACTGGAGGAGAAAACCCTTAAGCTCGGCCGCAGGCCGCCACGCAGAAAAACTTTAGTATGCGAAGCCAGATTTCAATACTTAACTTTAGTGTCTCCGGGAAGACATAAGACAAGATAAAGCCATCATGGCCTTATCTCACATGCTATTAAAGCATACCCTCATTTCTTCTCCGTCCTATTATGAAAATTTTGTTTTAAAAATCACGCGATTTTCATAACCCCCAAATCAATATTAACACTTCAAAAAAACAACAACAATTAAGAGTCAAAAAGTCATAATAGACACCAAAAAATAGCTTGTGATCCCTACTTTTATTGTAAATGTGCAAATACATACCTTATATACGTAATTTCGTCTGATAATTACAGCTTTTCACAAAAAACTCTTTACCAAAAATGCACAATCTTGAATAGGTTCACAATGGGTTAAAGGATTTCGAACTTTTTTACTTTGAAATAAAGGCAATTTAATAAGCTTTCAAATGATACATATATTGCTCAAATCTGATAAGAATTATTCAAGTTATATCGAAATCAATGTCAAAACTTTGGAGGTCCATAACTCAGAAAATATGGGTTTCCGCCAAAAAAAAATTTTTTTTTCTAAATCACCTCAAATACCCCTATTTCCAAAAAAAAAAAAAAAAAAATCGGGGTGGTGCACCTAAACGAGACTTGTTCCTAATTTTTTCACTGTATTTTGTTTAATTTTCCACTTTTTCAGATAAATCTCAATAAATTTGTTGCTTTTCTTTTAATGCTGTTATAGCGTATAGAAATAAAAGGCGGATAAAATCAGTGTTGCCGTTTCACCATTTAAATGCTATATGTAGCAACTGAGAAAAACTACACATTTTTTATTCACCATTTTTGACTTTTCTGTGAGATGTCATTTTTTTTGAATAACAATATTTTGTTTAACGTAGTAGGCACATTTAAAAAAGAACAATAATTTTATTTTTTGCATTAATATTAAAATTATAAAGATTTAAACATGCCAAAAAACAAAGAGGAAAAAAAAATTGCCGCGTGAACACACTCTACAATTTATTGAATTGTATAAACAAAATGAATGTCTTTGGAATAACGAACACAAAGACTATTCAAACCGTTATATACGTGCAGATGCGAACAATATTTTATTAACTAAAATTATGGAAATTGAACCGAAAGCAACAATTGATGATGTTGGAAAAAGAATTGGTGTGCTTCGAAAGGGTTACTTACGCGATCTTAGCCGGTTTGAAAAGTGTGGACGGATTCCAACCTGTTTTTATTTCGATGCGATGAGTTTTGCAAAGAAGATAATAAAAAGTCCAAAATGTAAGTTTACGATGTAAGTTTAAAATTACTGTTATGTTTTATAATGAATTTTTTTTAGCAAAAACTCATGGGAAAACATCACCAGCCAAAAATGAAGATACGTTCGATGACGCTGTACTCCAGGAAAATTTTGGTATTTCAATATAACATAAACGGCAGGGGTACACGGACTACTATGCTACTGCTGCCTGCATTCCAATGTCTTTTAACAATATATAATCATATAATCGTTTATATATTAACGGGTGTATTTCATTTTTTACAGGCTATAGATGCAGTCAGTTCGTTGGTTGTCGTGTATTGGCCGTTTTCTCAATAGGCGATTATCTTTTATCCCAACGGGAAACTGCCGATTAAAGAAATTTGTTTTCTCAATGTCTGGTTTGCTTCTATTTTGTCGCAAAGCTAACCGGCACTCATCTGCAAATTATTTATTTATCGTACGGATAAATTATTCTCCCAACTTTCATATCAATTTTGAGAAGCATTGCCAACTGAAAATAATTCTCCCAACATTCATACGTATTTTGAGAGGCATTGCCAACTGAAAATAATGTTTTTGTCGGTACATTGAGAAACCCAAAATTGTTAACCGGCAGTTTATCGGTACAATAAATTTATGTCCTGGTTAAGTAACAGCCAGTTTGACGATACATTGAGAAAACCGGCATATGTGTTTCATGCGTAATATAATAATTAAATTTAAAATAAATTCATATTTAATTTCTTAGATGAACTAATTGCGGAAACGTGCTCAAATGTTTCGTCACCTCCATCCGGTTCAATTAATTCTAAACTAAGGCAAAACGTAGTGATTCCACCAGCGAGATGTCATGAAACGATGCGTTCGTCACTAACAGAAACTTGTTTTGGATCGTATAGTGATTCACAAACAATAAATGAAAATCCAGAAACGAATGATAAAGTAAATAAATTAAAGCGGAAAATTTATTACAATAACAATTCTTTGATCGAAATAGCTGGTGCAGCTATTTCAGATTCAGCAAAAATGAGTAAAAAAATTGCCGAACAAATAGAAAGGAAAATTAAAATCGACAAAGGTGGAATGTATAGGCAAAATAATGTAGAAGTAAACCATTGCGATCTCTTCGGTATGTACATCGCTGCGAAATTAAAAAAATTATCACCCGAAGCTCAAACTAGAATGGAGGCAGGTTTGATGAAAGAAATGTTGAAGCATTATCCAAAAAAATAATAAAAAAAATTTTTTTCTTTTTTTGGGTTATACCAAAATTTGTTTTTTGTTTTTGCAATTCTCCTTTTTAATTTTTTTTTTTATATTTTTACATATGTTAAGCCTTCTTTCTTGAATAACTTCTTTAATTTTTTATTTCTAAATTACCTTAAAAAAAATGAACACCGACACCATTGAAAATATATATAAATTAATTATTTAAGTGTTTCTTTTCTTATTAATATGTTCAATATTTTCTGTTAATTTATGAAATGTGTTTTGATTATTATTTTTTTAAATAAATACTGAAATTTATATTACTAATTTAAAGAATTCCAAACCAAAAAACTATTAATCACTAACAGGAAAAATTTATATCGTTACGTCCTTCTACTTAATAAAATTGGATTTTACAATAAATTTGTTTTCAAATTTTGGCAATCTTATGTTTTGGCAATTTGTAAGATTTTATAAATATTACAAACGCAGTGTAATACTTTAAAAAATATATTTTTATATTGCATTCTGACTATTATTCTGTGAATCAAATAAATTTTTAAATGTGCAAATACATACCTTATATACGTAATTTCGTCTGATAATTACAGCTTTTCACAAAAAACTCTTTACCAAAAATGCACAATCTTGAATAGGTTCACAATGGGTTAAAGGATTTCGAACTTTTTTACTTTGAAATAAAGATAAGAATTATTCAAGTTATATCGAAATCAATGTCAAAACTTTGGAGGTCCATAAATCGGAAAATATGGGTTTCCGCCAAAAAAAATTTTTTTTTCTAAATCACCTCAAATACCCCTATTTCCAAAAAAAAAAAAAAAAAAAAAATCGGGGTGGTGCACCTAAACGAGACTTGTTCCTAATTTTTTTTTTGTTTAATTTAGTGTTTTGTTTTCATTCCTTTATTTTTAAATTTGTTAATGAATAATAAAAGTCTGAATTGTATTAAAAATATGTGTGTTTCCTTTATTTTCTTTTTAATTTCATACTGTGTATTCTACATTTTGTGTATATTTGAATTAGTGTTTTTAAATGTTTCTCTTTTTTTTAACCAAATAATAAGGATATATGTTTATATGTAATTTTTTACGATTATTGTGAATTCAGCGTTTTATTTTCCTTGTTTGTTTGTTTTTAGTTTGTGTTCTATGTTGTTAATTTCTATCCATGTCTCCGATGCGATATCCCACGGTGGTGGATTTTCCGCATTCACTCGCCGTTTTAAGTCCGCCAAGTGTCGACAGGATCGCCATATTTTCTGAGATGATGACATTTTGACATACAATGTTCACAAAGAAAAACAATATATAAAAGTGGTGAATTTAATTTGGCCGGCGTTTTAAACGCCACTGCCTCTTCTTTTTTATGCCGGCACAAGGAAAATGCAAAAGGTAAAGCACTTTATTTTTAGTGCTATTAATTAAACAAATAAAGAAAGGTTAGCTGATTGCTCAGCTAGAGCTAGTCCATGATTAATTTTACTTCCAGTCTTAATCCTACTTATAAACCAAATTAACGGTACTTAAAGCTATTGTCTTGTTTACATTTGTTAATCCTAAACTAATCCTAATCATTTGTTTATACAGCTGTTTTATTTATAACACTTATATATAACACTTATATATAACACTTATATATAATGAAAAATTTTCGTATTTAGTTTTTGTCTCTTCCTTAATCTGTACTTAGGGGGAAAAAATTATATATTAATCTTATATAGCAGCATAACCCTTGCCGTGGTGCTGGACAATACAATAATATACGATTACGTCTTTGTATTAAAAATGAAATCTTCTAGAAAGAATTGACATTTTCCTGAAAAAGAAATGAGAACATCGAACACGAAAAAATGTTTTGTAGTGCTTTGTGGTAAACAACATCATTATTGGAATTCAAAAAAATAAAATAAACAAAATGAAAAAAACAACGGCTTTCCAATTTGTGGACATGCAACTTGCAGTTGAGCTTGTGAAAATAAAGAAACTTCTAAATGCAACCGTAAACTTGCAACGATAATCCTTGAACTTTTTTGTAGATACAGTGTAGGAATATTTTCTTGAACATAATTTGTCAATAGATTAGGATCGAAATTCTGTTCTCGAAGAAAATTTTGATTAAAAATATAATTTCTTGAATGATTTTGTGATTGTTTACCCAACTGAACCAAAGCTTTACTCCTAAACACATATCCTCAATTAATATCAATGCCTCATTATACATTTCATCTGTGTAATTCAATTGGACATTAAATGTAAGGTGCGCATTTGATGTGAAATATTTTCTGTCATATAATCACGATATTTCATCTTATTTTATGGTTATTTTCACAAATGTAAATGAAATATTATAATTTTTCGAAAAAAAAAAAAAAATCTTTTGTTTTTTAATAATAGTCTAGTATGAAAGTATGTATGAAAGTATAATGTTTTAAAAGAGAAGGAAAGAATATGATTTTTTCTTTAGAAAAAGGCCTTTGCAATTTCCCCATATTCTAAAAGAAATTCAATAATAAAAATACGCTTGGTAATATATGTTATTAATTTGTAAGTATCGTATTCCACTTAATGAATTAACGATGAATAATGAATATGAATAATAATGAATTAACGAATATATTCTCAAAATGGTTAACATAAACTCCCAACATCAATACCAATACTTGCTGAAAATATAAATATCTATGGACAACAAAAAACCGATTAACTTTATTAAGTGAAAATCGATGCGCATAAGTTATTATTTATATATTGATCTAGAAATACTGGAAAAAACGGGAAAATTTTTGCCGGTTATTCAAAATATATGGGTTTTTCCATCAGTTTTAAAGTTTGTAGGATAATGTTAATATTTTCCAGAAATTATTAAGTTTTCAAAACTATAGAACTACTTAACAAAAAAGTTAAGAGGCGATTTTTGGAAAAAATGCCTTATCCTGAAAAATATTGGATTTTAGAATAAGTGGCTTTGAGAGTGTGGTTTTCGTTCTTATTCCGAAAAATATTTAATTCTTTTATATATTTTAATTATTTCTTTTAATTTCGAGAGATTATGTCACAAGTGCATTGTTATAATAATAAAATTATGTAGCATAAGAATTATTACTAGCAGATTCCAGCCCCCGAAATTTTTCATTAAATAAAGACCCTAAAAGTATGCTAATCAATTATAGCCAATTCACAAATCAACACAAAAACAAGTAAGAGTGTTAAATTCGGCTGTGCCGAATCTTTGATACCCTCCACCTCGGTTTGAGTATTGATGATAAATGTAAACAAAATATTGGAAATATTGGAAAAATATGCATGCATTTCCTATATGCATGCGTTTCCGGTCATATGACATAACTTCTCGTTTAATTTAGTGTTTGCTAATTAAATAGCTCGCCCTAACCTCCATTGCAGAGGTAATGGTTGTATAGGGTGGCTATATGCATTAAATCGTGCTTTTTTGGCTTTTAACTGGCCAAATATTTCTTCATTGCGGCCGAATATGTCGGATGGAGTAACAAAATAATAACCGAAAAAAGCTCTCTCAACTTTTTTTTCAAAAAAATATTTATATATTTGGAAAACATAGAGAATAAATTTATAATAATAAATAATTAAATTAGGGATGCCAAGCGCAAAAAACCAAATACCTCAAAAATTTTAAATAAAATAATTTGTTATCTTTATCTTCTGAAGAACTTCAAATATTCATTCAAAAAAAATTGTTAAAATTTATATATAAATAACATTCTCATCAAATTGCGTTTATTTATGTAACAATTTTTATGTTCGCAATTCATAAATATCATTTGAGGTTTTATAAAATTCATTGAATTTAAATAAATGTTTTCTGTAGTCCGATTCTGTAAATTTCAACGATCCGACAATGGCAGAATATATCGACAGCTATTGTTGTTTGCACTAAGGATTAAGTGATTCACTAAGTACATACATCTTAACGACAGTCGACCAGTCTATTTTTCTATTTATTTAAATTATAAATGAGTGGCATCTCTGTCAAAATAAGCGAAAAACACAAAGAAGAATAGAAGAAAACAAATTACTTCGTGTTTGACAGGATGATTTTATGTTTATGTTTAATATCTCTTATTTTTTTTTTAAATAATATTTCTGTTTATTTATTTGAAAATGAAATAATGAATTGAATATGCTATTCAATTTTTTTTTTTTGGAATTTGATGCAATTGATGTCTTCTAAATTTAAAATTATTATTTCCGACGTTTTGATATGATGTTCTGAAATTCATTTGTTCTGAATTTCATTATTTGTATTACTTAATATGTGTATGTATGGATATGTAAATATTACACACAAAAAATGCGACATCAAACGTTATTTTTGTGTTTTTCTCTCAAATAAATTTATACTTAAAATTTTTTTTTGCTAAATTTGCATTGTTTTTCTTTTGTTAACAACTAGGTACATATTTTAGCATTATTTGCTTTAGATGATGGTTAATTTTTTCTCCCTTTATATTAATTCGTAGTGTCTGCTTGTCGAAAAAATTTTGGATCGATTTTAACTCCTTTTCCGTGACCCAATGGATCTGAAACTTTGCAGGCAGGCTCGTGGCAATGACATAAATGACCTAGTAAATTTTTTTAGTGATGCCAAAACAATGGAAACTTTTAAATAGAAAATTATATTTTTTCAAGACTTTTTTAGTTCTTTTTTCAAATCTCGCGCCCTAATTGACCGATTTGGACGATTTTAAACAGCGAACTTCTCAGGATGTTAATGAATCATTTTTTATATCAACCGGCACCCTAGCTGCCCGATTGATGCCGCCATCGTGATTTCCACAGACGGACAGACGGACATCGCTATATCAACTCCGGTTGTTGTAAGGATCACAAATATATATATTTTATGGGGTCCAAATTTTTTTTCTAATTATTACAAACGTTATGACAAACTTATATATACCCTCTGCACACTGGAGTGGAGGGTATAAACAAATTAATTTTGTTTACAAACACATTAACACACACATGGCATTGTATAATTATACCCTATACCACTATGTGGTTTGGGTATAATGACTTTGTGCTGCTGTTTGTAACTACCAAAAATATTTGACCTAGACACATCTTTAATTATACCGATCGAATCAGAATCACTATCTGATTCGATTTAACGATGTCCGTCCGTCCGTCCGTTCGTCCGTCCGTCCGTCCGTCCGTCCGTCTGTGTGTCCATGTAAAGCTTGTAATCAAACTGCAGGTCGCAAATATGAATATATTTTGATGAAATTTGGTGTATAAGCTTTTATCGGCCATGGGATGAACGCTGTTGAAATTGGTGAGAATCGGTGCATGTTCAGACCTAGCCCCCATACAAATGCCCCTTTGAAATCAACATATATTGCCATAAGATCCAAATTATCATACAAATCTTAGTCAAATTGGGTTTGTATGTGTTTATTACATCCATTAATCAGTAGTCCAAAAATGATCCCTATGTGACAACTCTTAGTCATAGGCCCCATATAGAGCTGCTTCCCGATCTTCACTTAAATCTATCAAAAACAAAAATATTGCACTGATTCTTCTAAAATTTTGTATATATTTTTGCAAAATACAAGAGACCTTACCAAACATGGTCACGATCGGTCCATTTTTGGGCTTAGTCCCCATATAAATATAGCATCCGATATGAACTTTTTCATATCTGCAGACAACAAAATTTATAAAAATCCCACTCAAATTTGGTTTAGCTTATTTTCTATGTCCAGTTAGTTGGACCTATGGGGTAGGGTCTCTAAACGCATGGTATAGGGTATCCTATAGTCGGGCTAGACCGACTATAATTTTCTTACTTGTTTTACGCATGTGTTAGTAGCAAATTTAAATGCAATTGTCTCAAAATCATGGAAAAAAATTAGAAAATCTGTAAATATGCAAAACGGCTAAAAAGAAATACCTTTCAAATAAAACACGTTTGGTCAAAATCGGGATAAAACGGTAGAACAAAACACCGATCATAAGAAATCGCCTAGCCTATTAATATTACAGATTATTTCTAAACTCTATATAAAAAATGCGATGAAGATATACGCAAAAAAACATGATAAGCTGTAAAATTTTATTCGTTACTAACTGGGCCCGGTCCGCATTACTGTCTTAGGACCAGCAACATATGGTTCTTATATTGCATCTAAATTTTAATACACAGCATCGGACAAAAGTTAAGCTCGACTCCCCCGAAAGTTTTAGCAGATATCTATGAATAATATTAAAATTTGATTGTGCCATGCTCCCCCGCCCACAGATCAAAAATCAAAAATCAGAATTCACAGTCAAAGCTGCCAGGCTATTCTGAAGATTCCCTGAAAATTTTATCAAGAGCGGTCCAGCCATTTTGGAGTCCATACGGAAAATATATACAAACATACATACATCCATTTTTATACCCTATATCACTATGTGGTTTGGGTATAATCACCCCTGTTCTTGAAACCACTATCACAAAAAAAACCCGTAAATGAAAAAATTCTTATATCTACGAGTTTTTTGCTGTTCTCTAATTTCAATAAGAATATTTTTTCTCGTTTTAATTCACATAGAAAAGACTTTGTGAAATCAAAACAAATGCCCTTTTTTTCTACTAAGCAGGTCTTAAGAGATAAAAAAGCTACTTGATATTTAAACTCTAATTGAACCTTGTCATTATTTTAAAAAATTATACATTAATTTTATGAAAAAAAAAAAACGATTTTAAAAAACGTCTACATTTTGCGCTGATTTAAAAAAAAAAAACTCGTAATAAGTGGTCGATGTTAATAAAACACACTTTTTTATAATTATTATAATTTTTTCAATTATAACATAGATTCTTTATGCACTAATTATTGCAAAAAAAGGAATTAAAAAAAATTTTTCATCAAATCACAAATTTTTATTCTTTTTGCATATGTTCGAAACAGTAGTGATGCCGTCAAATCCAATTTATTTGAATATTGAAATTTTTTTGGTGATGCCTAACTTTTAAAAAATAGAAAAGTCATTTTTAATTGAATGAAATTGAAGAACAAAAACAACTAAATGAACAAATAAGTTGTTATTTTAAAAGAAAATATTTTTCTTTATACTTTTTCTATAAACTTAAGAAAAAACATGCACAAAATGCTTAAAAGTTTTTTGTGAAACTGAATAAAGAACCATACGGCATCTCGGTTTCTAGATAACATATGTTCTTAACTCAAACATATGATTCTTAACTCAAACATATGTTTCCATTAAATAAATAAAAAAGTGGTTTCGAGAAACCCAAAATTTCAGTTTCATGTGATTTTAAATTCACTCTTATTCAAATAAAAACGTTTCAAGAACAGGGCTGAATGATTTTGTGCTGCTGTGTGTAACTACCAAAAATATTTGACCTAGTCCCATCTTTTAGTATACCGATAGAATCAGAATCACTTTCCGAGTCGATTTAGCGATGTCCGACCGTTCGTCCGTCCATCTGTGTGTTCATGTGAACCTTGTAATCAAACTACAGGTCGCATATATGAATATATTTTGATGAAGTTTGGTACTTGAGCTTTTATCTGCCATATGATGAACGCTATTGAAATTGGTGAAATTCGGTCTATGTTCAGATCTAGTCCCCATACAAATGACCCCTATGAAATCGACATAAATTGCCATGAGATACAAATTATCTTAGACATTTCAGTCAAATTGGGTTTACATGTGTTTATTATATCCATTAATCAGCAGTCCAAAAATAATCCAAATTCTTAGCCATCGGCCCCATATAGAGCTGCTTCCCGATCTACACTTAAATCTATCAAAAAACAAAAATATTGCACGGATATTTCGCAAATTTGGATGGTATATATTTCTTCAAGATATAAGTGACTTTAACAAATATGGTCAGCATCGGTTCATTTTTTGCCCTAATGTCACTGAAATTTATTTTATGCTTACTTTCTATATCCAATTAGTTGGACCGAAGAGATGTCTCTAAACCATGGTATAAGGTATCGTATATTCGCTCTAGATCGACTATAATTTTCTTACTTGTGTATTATATATAAGATTATTATTGAATTATAAACAACATACAGGTTAAATATAGAAAAATAACATGGTGACATAAATATTTACTACTCTCAAACTCAAAATATCAGACTCATAGTACTTCCTTTCAGTCATGTAGACATACAGATTGATAATATGATTATAAAAAATAACCATAATAGACTTACAGCTCCACGTATTTTATTAACATATTAATTGGGATTAATAGGGATTAATTTGTTACATTGTACATTTTATTCACATTAAAATCATACGATTCTCTTTAGTTGCTTTTTTTAACTTTTTTTACGACCGAACCATGCCTCATACTTACCCAACCCTTCCGACCGAGTGGTCACGACCCTTAACGTGGGGACCACGTACACATCATGGCGGATTCCAAACAAGATCTGGCAAGTAAATTGTGTGGTCGTAAATCATCTACAGACTACATCATCAACCGATATTAGTAATAGACAAACATAAACAACAAAAAGAATAAAAGATAGTTAACTAAGGTATTCAACTGTACCTATCATGCTTTACTTTCAATACATTAAAATTAAAATCAACAAAATTGTGCAACACATTATAATCATGACAAATTCTGTGGAAAGATAAGAATTAGCATAATTAGACCTGAAATACTTCAAATAAAGCGGATTAAAATGCTCTGTGAATCCACAAGGTTAAGAGAAACTCCGAGTCGACGTCACCATTTGCAAGGTTGAAAACAAAGGTGACACCCAACATGGGCATCCTACTTTAAAAATTTTGAAGTCTGATAAGCTTTAGTCTATTAGTATATGATGCTAAGTCATCATAACTTCAACCTTAACTACGTAGACAGAATAGCAAAAACTTTTTCTATACAGACTGAATTGAATTAGCGTGAACCTGAATTAGTCTAACAAGTGCCGTATAAAGTTGTTTAGTAACATATGAATCTGAAAACTCCTTAGTCCTTCTTTTTACGAAACCAAGAGTAGATCTTGCCGTATTAACAATCATACTAATATCAACAATGAAGTCAAGTTTCCTATCCATAAGTTCACCAATATCCAGAAATGGTTGAACGGTATCCAATACTATTCCATTAATGCATACTCGTCAGAAATTATCCCCTTTCTTAATATATAGTTACGAACATCACTGACTCGCTGAATCGATTAATGTGTAGCTGGAAGTATACCACTCTGGAAAAATTCTCTAGTCCTCAGTTACATGTTCAAGTATGTAGAAAGTTATTGGAACGTGATCCGAATTTAGTTTAAATGGATGTGTCTCAAGCTGATGAATGATGAAGCAAGAGATCTACTTTTGAAAGTCTTCGTCTATGTACAATACTCAGTGTGATCCTAGTTGAGTTTAATGAAAAACATATGCAATAAATAGAAGATGATTGATGATTGAATAGCATTTGCCCTACTTTATTGGTTTCTGCACAGTTCCAACTGAATTGATGAGCATTAAAATTACCTAAGATAAGGAAGTCGCCAGCAATTGATGTGAGTAGTCTTAGATCGCTTTCAAAAATTTACCGTGTATTTTGGACAATATGCTACAACAAATATTACCTCACTGCAGTTTATTGTTATTGCCAAACATATATTTTCAAACAGCTTTGTTGGATACGAATTCTACAGCTTAAGATTTATACACGATCGTATTTATACACGATCATTTCTGTATATTTTATAGCCAGGTAATATAAAGTTGTGTTTAAGTTTAAGTTGAGTTTCGTTTAACATTAAGATGTCAATATAGTGTTCTTTTATGGTAAGATTGAGCTGTACTAATTCACATAATTTCGAAATTACCTGACAATTCCAATGCGTTACTTTGAGACATCTTCGTATATATGTATGTTTTATATTCCATATTTAAGATATTATATCTTTAAGTTCGAACGTTACAAGATTAGTACGAAGGTCAGCTGTTGCATTAATAAATATTAAATAACGTATCTACTGATCGTACGATATATTGCTTTTTTTATTCGTGCGATTTAATGCATCTGAATAACTTATTCTCTAGGTTAATGGTCCAGGATTTGTATGTCAGGGTTAGTATTAGAATCGCCCGGCACCTTACGAGTAGAATTGTAAATCTATCTATTAGCTCGGGTTTGTCTGCTTTTGTTCAAGCTCCGTCGCATTTTTTATAATATTTACGACTTGGACATCGGGGATCATCGCCATAATGATTGGTGTTTTTTAGTTTTTATTTGCACAGTTAAAACACATATAAGTAACAGTGCCATCTATTTTATTGACATGGAAAGCCGAGTAGTAATGGTCGCCACCACAAGTAATACAAATATTATTTCGATGATAATTTTAAGTGATATGTCACATTTAGTGCAAAAATTACGTCCTCTGTCAATTTTTTTTTTTTTCATTTTTTCAATGAATCACAATGTCATCTAAATATATGATTTTTAGTACATAACACTTGGTATGTTGACTTCTGTCAAACTCTAATATGTATGATGCATACATTATCAGCTGATGATCGCGATGTTTCACACTTATCGCAACAACGTTAAATGATTTTTTGAGCTCCTCAGATATAGCTTTCACATCGGTTTGTGGCAAACCTAATGGAACTAATTTGAATAACCTCTATTTTTTATAGCATGTGAGTAATACAAAAACTCCTCATATGTGGGCGTAGCTTTGTCTGCGTTAAAATCGGACAAAGTTGGTGACATATTTTGGTACCAATTGATATTCTTTTCAACGGGGATGTTGCTCCCAGTTTCTAATATACTGACATAAAATCATGCACATCATCAACAACAATTAGCGAAATCACTACTTTCAGCTCTTTTGGTTGCAGTTCACCTTCGTCGTTTTCAATTTTCAAATTTGCAAAATCTTGAAACCGTTTGTTGTTAGCAGCTAATTTTCTTTCTGGGGCTCTTCCCTAAGACATTTTACGCTTTGGTGCGTTCATTTGCATGGTTTTTTAAAATATTTTTTGCGTATAGTTGTATAGTTTTTGTTTGTGCAATGTACACTCTATATTATTTTTCGTTTATCTTTTATGCTAGTTTTGTTTATCAGTCAGAGATGCTCCTTATACCACGAATGTTAGTATGCGACTATCTTTGTAGAGGTATTATGATCGCATCAAAAATTGACTTCAAAATATTTCAAACTGTGCGACTCGCTTTATGATCGTAATCCCTGATAGTTGATAATGACCTTTGATAGCTGAAATCAGTAAAAAAAAATATATATAAATTTACGAATTTCATTATAAATATTTTTTTAACACATTGAAGTAATACAAATGGGATTATTAAGAAATAATTTATAAGAGCCCAAAGGTATCAATCAATTGTACGCAATTCACAACTCAATACAGGTTGTTTGATATACAAATATAATGAAATTCAATTGCGTGTATATTAATGAATAAATATTTTTTCCATTTTCTACCTGTGTTTCAAAAATATCATTGGTGCACAAAAAATTTGTTTTTAAACTCATACTCTCTGTTTGTCAGTCGTGGGATTTAAAACGGAATTCCCCTCATCCAATCAATCTGAAACTTGGTCGATATACTTACTGTAAAGAAAGATTACCTTCGACATAGTCACGCACAGTCACGGAATGATTCAAAACCCATTTTCCTTTACCCGATCGATCTGAAACTTGGTCAATAGACATGCTGTAAAAAAAATTAACTTTGACATAGTCACGCACAGTCTCGGAGAGATTAAAGCTCACTTCCCCTTATACGAACGATCTGAAACTTTGTCCATAGACTTGTTGTGACCAAAGATTAATTTCAAAATAGTCGCGCAAAGTTACGCACAGTCATGGAGATATTAGATTAGATTATTTTCTTTTTAATTATTGAGATGTTTTGTTTAAAAAACTTTTTTTTAACTTGTTTAAAGAAAAAAACGTGTTGACGGTATGACCGGCAGAACACTCTGTTTTATTATATGATTTGGATAGCACTCTTAATTTTCGTTTATCTATTAACAGTTCTTAATGTTCTACTCCAGAATAGTTCTTATATTTATAACTATATTCAGTAAAGCCTTGCATATTTCCAAACTTTTCATTGTCACCGCAAATTAAAGAACATGGTATTTACAAAAAAAAAGGTTGTAAATTCATTTCAATTTATAACAAACAAAAACAAAAAATAGTTTTTGGCAGTATTTAGACATTTATTACACTTTGTCACATAATAAAAACCAGCAACATATCAAAAAGCTATAAAACATCGCGAAAAAATTTCATAAATATTATATTAACTACAGAAAATTGTAAAACTGGAACACCAATGTGTATAGAATGTTTCTGGCCTACAATTTCATGAGTAATAAATATTGTTTTTGTGATACTCACATTATATTTTGGGGGAAATCAAAAATAGAAGAAGTAAGAAAGTTTGACTAATCCGACAAAACACTAAACTTCGTCATACGCCGGGTATATATAGGGCCATAAAAACCTGTACAGTGAATTATGTTAAAGTTATGTTAAGAAGTTATGTTAAAGTGTGTCGTGTTAAAAACCAGCCATAATGGTTTATTCTATTGATACGCTGTCTCGACTGGCTATAATTTATGACAATGTTCATGTTCAAGCAGGAGAAACAAAATGAGAGAAAATGCGAAGTGGGCAAATTATGTTTAAACATTTCATTTCCAAAATGTCTTTGAACCGTAAACAACAAAAATGTGTTATTACACTCAATGCTTTAAAAGAGTGACGAAAACTAAAAATATAAATTGAAGAAGAAAAAATGAAAGAAAAAGCACGAGATTTTGAGTGAATCCTTTTTTAGAATGAAATTAATAATTTCGCTTTTATTTAATTTAAGTTGCGCCATTTTAATATACTTAAACGTCAAAATCGAATGAAACTTCAAATAAATGGCTGAGTTTATGACAGACTTGGATTTTTTAGTGATGGCATGAACACTAGCCATTGACGTGAACATTGTCGTGAATTATGGCTAGTCGAGACACCATGTGATATACATAGAAAATTACTATTAATACAATTTGATGCGAGTTGTTAATCACTTAAGGAGATTCCGGTTTGCAGTTTGAGAGTAATTTGAAGTATTTCAGAATTAAATTTTGAATCAATATAAACTTTATTTTTGCTAATTTCAATTAGAGAAATAATTTTTAAAATTGTTTATTTCTTATTCCAATTTATTTGTTATTTAGAGATGTGAGATAATGAATGGATGTATTTTATAAGGTTTTTGTACGATAAAATAAGTGAATGAATTCAAATAACTAGTCATCGCTGAAAATCGTGTATGGGGTTTACGTGTGAAATGCTATAACCGAAACCGTATTATCTATCTACATCTGAAACTAGAGACAAAATGGAGTAAAACTGTGTTAACATTTTTTATTTCATGCTATGGTTTTATATTAAAAGGATCTCAATATTATTATAGAATACATTTTCAAAAATATATATAAAGATTTATTGTCATCCTACAATGCCGCTTTCAATGTGAAATAAAATGTGAATATCTTGGTAATTATTGTACTTTATCCTAGTAGCACAAATGGATGAAAATAAAAGCATTTCAATATTTTTTCCAAAAAATACTTAATCCAAAAATAAGAATAAGAGAAACTGGAAATTAGAAGTATAAATGCAAAAATATTAAAAAAAATTCAAAAATTACGATTGTTTGTTTGGACAGAGTTGTATCTTCTGAAATTACTACGAAGAAAAAGCTGTATGGAATGAAAACTGATTCTAACCACACTGCTCGTAGGCCTGACTTTAGGTCAGTGTATTGACCAAAAAGTGCAAGTACGAGTGTATACAAAGGTTCTGGATTCAAACCTCACGGCCGCCCTAAGTAGAAAAATTTCATATAGAAACAATCTATTCAATTATAACATAACAATTATCCCAATGTTCAATAAATCGCTGATGAAGGTTGAAATATCAGAAACCGGTCCGATTAAGAATACAGTGTAGTTATGAATTTTTGAAATATATGCTTTCTTTTTCTCTACCACGCACCTTTAGAAAAAAAAAATAAAATTTGCATATTAATTGCAATATGCCTGAAAAAGACTTTTTAAACTTTCTAAGCTTTCTAACTTTTTAAATTTTCTGCCTTATGAGGTACTTTTTTAATAATTTGTGTGCAATACACCCCTCAATTTCCATAATATTTTTAGATATATTTCGGTTTTCCTTATCATTTAGAGCTTGTGATACGGAAATTTCGAGTTTTCATATTGAAATTTTTTTCATTTGTAGCATTGAAACTAAGCAATGCAAAGAGTCAGGAGGGCTTTTATCTGATCGACACTTCTGGTTAAATAAATTAATGGCATAATATAGCCATTACATGTTGACTGTGTATTTTATTTGCAACCATATATATCCATAAGTGTCGACGATAGGAATGATGATTATTTAAAATTCGGTTGGTAAATAATAATATGGTCACAATCGCAAACATGCCCCACCTAATGCTAGCATCTGAAATAAAAATTGACATATCTATAGACAAAAAAAAAAAAAAAATTAGTATAATTATCGATGTGTTAATGAACCTAATTGAAGACTCTTCAAAAACTCATGATATGGGATAATTAATAATTTTATAATTTTCTCACTGGTTTCTTCTTTTATTTTCAGCGTTTTGCACGTGAACAAGCAAATAGTCATCGTTATATATTAAAGAGACTCTTGCCGCAAAAAAAAATTCGCAGATTCTGAAAGAATCTCATGTATTTGGGAATATTTTTACAGAAAAACAGTCGGAGAGAAAAGTGTCCGATTTTGAGTAACAGTCCCAGACTCGAAGAAATTTTGTAGACAGAGACAGTCTCTGATTTTAAAATAATGTAAAAAACAAAAAAAAAACATGATTATATAAATCCTGCTCTCCATTTTTTTTATGACATGTTTTTTGGTTTTAGTGAAATTGATATGTGCTGAAATAACTGTAATGTTATTCTTAATATTAATAACTTTAGGTTAGAGAAATTATGAATTGGCCTTCATCAATGAGTTAAAAAAAAATAGAATGATAAACGGAAGCAAATAAAATAATATTTATATCGATGCTATTGCTTAATAATGCTGTACTTACAACATGAGCGCTTGAAGTTGGCGATCTGTGTGCTTCATAAAAAAGTTAAATATTGATGGAACAATAAAACGACGAAAGAATAAATTAAGAAAAATTTTGACACAAAGTTTTTGGTTCATCATAGTATTTCTTTATTGGATACCTTTTTGATTAGTTATTTAGAAGTGTCAATAGTGACTTCTCAACATAAATGCAGTCAACTAATTGAATTCAATTTCTTCGCTTTTTACAAAATACATACCTATAAGTATTTGATCATATTTTTCAAAATACTTTACATAATTAAAATTGCTAGCAGATTCCAGCCTCGAAATTCGAGTGCAGATTCTAGGAAATTTTATTTTTTCATTAAATAAAGACCCCAAAGTTATGCTAATCAATTATAGCCAATTCACAAATCAACACAAAAAACAAATAAATTTTTTTTACAAACACATTAACAAATTTAATAAACACACACATAGCATTGTATAATTTTACGTATATGTTAGAAGCACCTTTAAATGCAATTTACTCAAAAAGAGGGAAAACATTAAAAAAATCTGTAAATATGTAAAACGGCTAAAAAGAAATATCTTTCAAATAAAATACGTTTGGTCAAAATCGGGATAAAATGGTTGAACAAAACATCGATCAGAAGAAATCGCCTAGCCTATTAATATTATAGATTACTCAAAAAATTTTTCTGTTATATATTTTTTTTTTCAGGTAATCAGCTCGAACATACGTATCGTCCAATCCTGACCAACATTTTTTTTTTATTTCTTTCTAGATTATTCTGAATAACCTAGTTTTCATCACATTTATTTTATAGTAAACATTAAATATGAGTATGTATAACTATTTATGTTCATATACAAAACACTATTTGATCAAAAGCCATTGTCTGTATTATAGTTTAAATATTTTTTTTTTTTAATTTCCGTTTTGTAGTTGTATTGATGTTCATTTATTCTACAAACTGCTTCATATGTTGACAGTTGTTCTAGAAAATGAAAATATTTTTGAATATTTTGGCTAAGAAGATTGCGATGTATTGAAATGAAGCATTCGATTTTTCATATACATAACTATCTGTAAATAGAGTATTTTTTTAACAAAATATATATACAAAAATAACTTCATATATATACGAAAAATATATATGTAGTTATTTGTGGATGAAAAAAATGTGAGTTAAATAAAAATGTGTTTTGTTATTTATTTACAATTTCTAAAGAATTCGTTTTCAAAAGTAATGAGTATGAAAAGGAGAATGATTATTTATAATGAGAAGCAGTGGTACACCAAAGCGTATGAATAACTTTAATTAACTTATAATTTTAGTTTAATAGACAAAATGTTTGTCTGGAAGAAGAACGGCTTTATTTCTATAGACAAGTAAAATAGTTGATCCCATAGAAAATATGATAACATATGTTTTGCACTAATTAACCAATTTTTGTCATTAGTGAGTGGTAGAGAAAAAGATAATACGACAAAATAAAAATTAAAAAAACTATACATCTAATAATTAGTTCTTGTAAGGCGCCGCTGAAACCTGCCGCCTGTAAAAATAAGCTTTAGTTGAAAAAATTTGATTTTACCAAGTAGTGCAAAAAATCTATTAAAACTTCTATTATATTTGAAATATATATCTCTAGCCAACAGAAGGGACATTGTTAAGCAAAGACTTTTTTAGAAGGAACTTCGTTACTGCCTGCTTTTCACTATGCCATTTTCAATGTTAATGGTTGTCGATTATTGTCAGTTGTATTAAAACGGGTTGTAATGTATTGTCATTTGCAACCCCTGGCAATATTTGATATCTAAAATGAAACTGCCAGCATATTGGCATTTTTTTCTTCTTTGATAGCCGCATTTTTTTTGTTAGTTTATAAGACGTAATACAAATGTTATTAAGAGAATGTTAGGAGATGACAACTGAGAAAATTATTTGTTGTCAGTTTATTGACATAGTGAAAACCAGGCAGAAGAAATGGTATGCTTTCAGATATTGTACTCTTTTAAGAAGGGGAAATATACCTTTTGAAGCAAATGCACTTTTCTAAGAAATCTTAATTTTTTTAAGGAAAGGTACGCTTTTGAGAAAAAATACTTTTTTTAGAACATTAACTTTTATACCCTATACCAATATGTGGTCAGAGTACTATGAGCTTGTGCTGATGTTTTTAATTATACAAATTATTTGATTTAGGCCCATCTTGTATTATATCGATGGATTCAGAATCACCTTCTGATTTGATTTTGGAATGTCCGCCCGGCCGTCCGTCTGTGTATCCATGGAAACCTTGTAAATAAACTGCAAGTCGCAAATATAGATGAATTTTAATGAAAGTTGTTATATAAGCTTCCGGAGGTCGAACGCTATTGAAATTGGTGAAAATCGTATAGATGCCGGTAAAATTTGTTTTATGTGTGCTTAATACATTCATTAATAAGCAGTCCTAAAATACACCCTGTAGTATAATTTTTTATCGTAGACCTCATATAAAGCTGCTTCACTTAAATCTGTAAATAAATAAAAATATTGAAAACATTATTCTCAAATTTGGTTTGTATAGGTTTTTATAAAAAATAATATTATCAAATATGGTCATAGTCGACCTTTTCAGCAACCTAGTCCCCATATTTTTACAAGTCAATCAAATTTGGTTAATCGGTTAAAACCGGCTATACTACTTGCTTAAGAGAAATATTTGAAGAGAATCTATCTTTTCTCTGAAAAGTAATTTTTTTTAGAATAAGAAGAAAAGATATTTTTTAGGGTGAGGTTCTTTCTGGAGAAAGAAAGAGAAAGCGATTTTTTAAGAAAAGGTACTTTTTAAGAGAAGGTACTTTTTTAAGAAGAGATACGTTTTTAAGAAAAGCTTTTTTTAAGAAAATGTCATTTGATTTTGAAAAATTGTATTATAAGCGAATTTATTTTCCCTGCTCTAGTTTTACATTTCTGAGTCGTGTAACCCTAAAAGTAGGCGGCACAATTCAAAGGCTTTTAAACTGTGTAACGGGAGGCTTTGATCACTTCTGTTAAATATTTGTTACTGCATTTTACTTTCCTTAAATATTGGATAACTAGAATTGGTTTGCTTCTAACAACTTTTGCAAAACCTCAATTTGCAATCTGATGCATGCGCCACTTCAATCAAAGTGCATTTATTTTTAATTTTTGAAAAAATAATTTCCATTATAACATTAACTTTTGTTATAAAAAACCCTAAAAATAAACATTTTTAGGGTTATTTTTTTTGGGAATGCAGAAATTATTTTCTATTTGAAATGTTACATTCGCAAATACTACGAATGCAGTAAGTTAGCAGTTTTTTTTGTGATTGTTCAAAGCTGTGGGTAATAAAAAAAAACAATTTTTTTTAACTTTTATGGCTAACAAATTGGACTATTGAATACAATGTAGTTAGAATTTCGATTGCATAAACATATGTACGAATCAAATTAATAGATGTATGAAAGCAAAATATACAAATCTGTCTGTTAGAGTGTCACTTATATTTTAAATTTCTTTGGAGCTATAATTTTTTAATTCAACTCGAGGTTATACGATAATATGTAAACATGTGTTATTAAAAAAAAAAAAATCAATGTGAGTCCGCTCACAGGGGAGATGTGTAAACATCTACAACTTTTCCAATTGTATTTCAGAAAGTATCAAATATATTTCAGAAAACATCAAATGTATTTCAGAAATTTTCAAATGTATTTCAGAAAATATCAATTAAATTTCAGAAAATATCTATTGAAATTCAGAATTAAAAAGTAGTTTACCCTACAATACCGAAAAGTTATTAATGTTTCTATTAGTGGTTAGGAGTCGCAGAAAAGAGTTCGGGGTCTTCTACACCCACATATCCCCCACATGTTGTGTCACTATTCCCCAGGAAAACGGGGTAATCGGGCGTTCAAGATAGATGGATACCGATATCGAATACAGATAACTCGACAGCATATTGCAGTGGTGCAACGGCTGAATAAAAAAGGTGATAAACAGGAGGAGGGGTCTGTGCGACGACATGACAAGCCCCGGAAATGAGGTGCCAAAGCCAAACCGAACCCCGGGGAGGGACCATTTGTAATGACAGAAGTCGTAACCTCGTTTTTGTCAACACTACATAATATCATTTTACTGTTGTATTTAATTCTACCACGAGAATTGTGGATTTATTTTGTTATTTACATTTATTTGAATTATAATTTTTGTATTATCGAATGAAAACGTGGAGTAATAAGGACACACTAGTTAGTAGAAAGAATGAATGAGAGAGTACGGGAATATGAGAGTAACAAATGAGAGAAATCCCTTATTCTCTTTCCAATATTCCATTACCTCTCTATCTGTCGACTATAAAAAGGGTAACAACAGGAGAACGAGGATCAGTTGGCTGCGGTCGTTGAAGCGAACAGGAGTATCCTCAAGAGTACTTACGTACCCTTGAACAATTTTTTATCCCTGAAGGTCCTTGAACATCATCGAAGGTCCTTGAGCACATCCTTGAAGGTCCTTGAAAGTCCTTGAACACATCCTTGAAGGTCCTTGAACAACCTTGGAAGGTCCTTGAACATCCTTGAAGGTCCTTGAACACAACCTTAAAGGTCCTTGAACATCATCGAAGGTCCTTGAGCACATCCTTGAAGGTTCTTGGAAGGTCCTTGAACATCCTTGAAGGTCCTTGAACACATCCTTGATGGTCCTTGAACATCGTCGAAGGTCCTTGAGCACATCCTTGAAGGTCCTTGGAAGATCCTTGAACATCATTAGAAAGTCCTTGGACACCCTTGAAGGTCTTTGAATACGTCCTAGAACATCATCGAAGGTCCTTGGTACATCCTTGAACATCCGTTCCAGATCACTGCAACTTTAACCAGGATCAGTGTGTCGTTCCAGATCACTGCAGCTTTAGCCAGGATCAGTGTGTCGTTCCAGATCACTGCAACTTTAACCAGGATCAGTGTGTCGTTCCAGATAACTGCAACTTTAACCAGGATCAGTGTGTCGTTCTAGATCACTGCAACTTTAACCAGGATCAGTGTGTCGTTCCAGTTCACTGCAACTTTAACCAGGATCAGTGTGTCGTTCTAGATCACTGCAGCTTTAACTAAGACTAGTGTCGTCCTAGATCACCACAACTCTAACCGGGCCAGCGGGCCATCAGCAGTCGCCAATACCACACGGAGATCTCTTCCGCTCTGTAGTATATACTTTCAATAAACGATTTTATAACGTCAGAACTCGTCTTTTACTCTCGGTCAAAGAAAGAAATTTCTGTGACGATCCCTAATCCCGCGAGCTTACCACAGCAACCGGAGAAAACTCGTCGTTACAGTGGCAACTTTATTGTTATGCACTGGAAAATAAACTATCAAGGGCGGCCTTTTAATCGAAAGAAGATGAAGAAGAAGATAATCAGCTACAATATAAACACCAGGATAGAATTTTGATCGGTTTTGAAGTCATCATCTTGAAAAAAAAACTCGTTTATAACGTCACCTAAAATGCAAAAGACCGTAACTAACAAAAAGTTCAATATTGACTTTTGTATTGACTATTTTTCTTAGACTCGATATTTTCTGAAATCCAATTCATATTTTCTGAAGTAAATTTAATAATTTGTGAAATGCATTTCATGTTTTCTGAAACACATCTGATATTTCCCGAAATACATTTGATTATTTCAAAAATACTTTTAATGTTTTCTTAAATACATTTCATCCTTTCTGAAATACGTTAGATAATTGCTGAAATACATTTGATGTTTTTTGAAATGCATTTAAAATTTTCTGAAATACATTTTATGGTTTCTGAAATACATTTGAAAATTTTTGTAAAATGTAATCATTTGATGTTATCTGAAATACAGTTGATATTTTCTGAAATACATTTGAAAATTGCTGAAATACATCTGGTAATTTCGGAAATACATTTGACATTTTCTGATATACATTTGATAATTTCTTAAACTCAATTGATATTTTCTGAAATTGAATTGATATTTTCCGTAATACAAATGATACTTTCTGAAAATCGATTGATGTTTCCTGAAAAACAATTGATACTTTCTATTGATGTTTTCTAAAATTCAATTGATACTTTCTGAAAGTCAATTGATGTTTTCTGAAACACAATTGATACTTTCTGAAATTCAATTGATATTTTCTGAAATACAATTAGAAAAGGTGTAGTAATTAAAAAAACATCTAAGTTCATTTTTGACTTCTTCAAAGTTTTCCTAGTATTGAGCTTTTTAAACTCAAAGCACACCTAAGTGGTTCTGCTTACTGAAAAAGTTCTGTCAATAGCAAATATACACTTGAATATTTAAAATTAACGAAAAAGATTTGTAATTTTGCCAAACATACAGCGAACTCGGCGGTTCTGCTTACTAAATACACGAATATCTCTTACGCTGTTTGGCTCACTGAAACCCACCCTGTTTTGAAACAAGGTGTTTTTGAATTTTGTACTTTGAAGATCCGCATTCTTGGCTATGATCGCCCCAAACAAGGTGATTTATCTGGCCAGCAATTTAGAAATTGTAGACATATTACCAGTATTTTGTTGCTGTTGAGAACAACAGTCCTTTTATATATATTATTTTAACTGTTTTCCTCATTTCCGTAAAATATTTTTGTCTCACTCAGTTTACTGATACACATTTTTTTATTATTGGTCAACATTGTGGAATATTTTAAAATATTTTTATATTTTTTATATACTCTATATTATTTGCATTAGGCAATTTTAGGCTGTGGCTTTTAACGAATGGAATTAATATTTCTTATTTTCTTATAGATAAATATTTCCGTTGATTTTCTTAGGGCCGCATGCAAAAAAATTAAAGTGTGCTTCAAGTAGACCTCTTTGTATGTTTTTCATACAAAATTTGTTGATAAAGTCTACTTTAATTTTTTTGCATACCGCCCTCAGTACTGACTTTGACTTTTTTCCTACACCGCCACAATAGGTACTTTTATGTTTTGACACGCAATTGGAAGAATCTAAACTTATAGGTAATTGGAATCTGGTTTAGAATCGAAGCATATCGCACATGTACCTCTAAAGTGAGTCAAATTAAAATTTACAAATTTTCAGTAGAGGCAAAAATTTTTTTTTAAATATTTACTGTATAATCTAAAAACAGTTGTTTCATTGTAAAGAATTGCGAATAATAAGTATTCAACAGTGGTTGTGTTTGCGATTTTGTCAGTGCTCATCAAACATAACAACTTTTTTTGGGTGCATCTCAAAATGTTTCTGATTAGTGGATTCTAAAGAAGCTACTCTTATTACACAAAGAGGATTACAACTGTATTTTTTTTTTTTTTGCTAAAGACTAGAAAAACCGACGAAAGAGTTTTACAGTGGATAGATATGACCACTGCGTATCGTTTTCTTGCAAAAACTGAAAATTGAAAAATTTTGAGTTGACTCACTTTAGAGGTACATTTTTTGATCTGTTTTTTTTTCCTATTTTGATGTATCGTTTCTTATGATAAGTATAACAAAAATAAGTTTCTTCCATATCTTTGCTAAGTCCAATAACACTTAGGATAAATTCAGTTTTTGATAATGTTTATAACCACCAAAAATGATCTATACTAATAATTTTTTAAGATGGAGTGAATATTGTACCCGTGGGATCATATCGTGGCTTAAGGACGTGTAAACTAGTCATTAAGTAATTGTTATACATACAGAAAGGCTAGGAATTTCCAAATCTTTCAGGCTGGATCTATGAAGAATATAATATTGATGTGCACAGGATTTGATGTCATCAGTTTTCATGTCATCCATAAGGCATCAGAGAGTAGTTCTTGCGTTCTTTAAAGGTCTTTTGAAGTTTTTGAGATATTTTGTTTTTCCTTGGTCTAATTCGTTGACATTACTTAGTATGATGTGTTTGTCTCCATTAAAAAAAATAAAATGTTAGATACGTAAACCTTCCTAAATGTCTTTGGAATTTAAGTTTGAATTTTCCTTAAATTTGCTAACTTTGATTATTCTGTAATCTTGTAAAAAATAATGCATATTTAAAAAATTGGTTAACAGGATGGCTTGGTGATATCTGCTGTCTATGAGTACTCTATGTATTATTAGGCTCCTTGTGTAGTTTCACTACTATAATAGACTAAAAATAATAATACTTTTCATATAAATGTCAGACTAATATTCAACTTTATTGACTTTTTTGTTAAGTTATATAAAAACTTTATATGCAGTTCTATATTTTGGTTTTAAATTTTCCGTTTTTATTCGTTATTGGCGGTTTTTTCACGATGAACTTAATACTCGTATGCTGATTGTGGTTAAAGCATAACTTTTTGTTGTTGCTGTTAAAGCGAGTGCATAAAAATATTCACACGAATACAAAAAGAACCTTTAAATAATGTTTTTATTTTTTCACTCCTTAGTACCGATGTTATTTACTTAATTCCATTAAAAAAAGTGTTTGTAGAAATCCGAATTTGGTTTTGATTTGAGAAAATTTTACCTCAACAACTTTTTTAAATCTACCTGTGAATCAGTAAAGTTTTATAAAAAACAAATGATCTGTATGGCAGACATAAAAGCCGGAAAAGTTAAAGGCGATAAATGTATGATGCTGCAAAATTCACCTACATTGATGTATTAATCAAAATTATTTATCTAAGCCTTAGCTACAATTTAGCTGAAGAACGTAATGAGAAATCATCCATGGTTCTTTTGTTCGAGCTGAAAAACTAAGCAATTATACATCCAGATAAGGGAAAAATATAAAATGTCATATAAAGAAAGTTTGGCGTGAGAGTGCCAAACCCTTTGGTGGTTTTACTAAAGTGCTCTAGTAATTGGAGTTTTTCGCTCTTAGAATATCGTTTTCACTCCTAGAATCATTTTCATTATACAAAACGGAACAAAACCTACCGCTTTTTTATATCAAACTGCTTCCAGGTCACTTTTAGTTAGATTGGTCGGTTTCTGCACAGAAACAGAGATATATTATGGAATCTCGGGGTGGATTTAATTAAGCTTAAGGCCGTCACTCGGATACAAAATATAATAAAATTCGATATTAAACTTCTCCGTGGGGTGCGCTATGCCAAATCTTTAATAGATTCATTCTAAATTTAATTGATTAGCCCGACTTATTGTACTATTTACAACAAATGTAAACAAAATATTTGAAGAAGTAAACAATTTGATAAATTTAATACTAAACTAAATTAAGTAGGTGTCCCTACATTTTTAGTCATATCTAGGCACAATGCTGTCCAATTTACCTCATTTTAATTAGCAACCTGCTCTAAATAATGACGAACAATACCATCATAAGTTTACTCAGATAAATGGTTTATTTTGTGAATGACCGTGATATCAGATAAGCAGATAGACGGGCAGACGACTCGAGTTATTATAAGGATCAAGTCATTTATATCTTGCTGAAACATATACAAACAAAATTTGAGAACAATCTGTGCAATAATTTTGTTTTTTTTTTTTTATAGATTTAAGCGAAGATCGGGAAGCCGCTTTATGTGGGTATATGACTGAGAATTGTCCTTTATGGTTTGTTTTTAGACTACTGAATAATGGATGTAATAAGCACACCCAAACCCATTTTGACTGAGATCTAAATGAAAAGTTGGATCTTATTACAGTTTAAGTCGATCTTATTGGGGTCACTTTTATAGGACTAGGTTGAACATGCGCCGATTTTCACCAATTTCAATAGCTCTATTATTTGGCCGATAAAAGCCTACATTACAAACTTAAAGGCTTACATGGACCACCGACGGATGTATAGACAGACGGACGGATGGATAGATGGACACACGGATGGATAGACGGACAGAATAATTGACGATCGGTATAACAAAAGAAGGGTCTAGCTCAAATATTTTTAGTAGTTACAAATATCAAAACAAATCGGCCGGAAATATCTATAATTTTTCTGAAACTACTATCAGATACAAACAGTGTTCCCATAATTTTTTTTTTTAGAAAAACTGACAATTTCTGAAAAAAAACCTTTTTTTTAGTAAAAAAAACTGTTTAAAAAAAAAATTATAATAAAATCACATAAAATCTATTTTTAATTCAATTTTATTGAAACATAATATAAATAATAAAACTAAAAGTAAAAATAAAATAACAAACATTTTCAATAAATCACACTTTGAGATCATAGTAAATTAATTAGTTTTTAATTAATTTAGTTTTGGTCTAGGGCATGTTGTTTTTTTTTTATTAGATCAGAATCTTCTACAGTTTTTTGTAGCAATGGAACCAAGTTATCGATTGCCGAAAATGAAATGTTATGCTCAGCGCAGAAAGCTGCCAAGTGAACCTCAATATTACTCACTTTTGAATTGAATTTTTCTGCATCGTTGAAAAAAGTACTGGATCCATTATGTGATTTAATTGCCTTCGCTTTTTCAATATGTTTAAGTGTGCTTTTAAATCTTTCCACGATTTGATGTTATATGGTTTTCTTTTTTTTTCGATCTTGTAGGCCATCCTTGTTTCCTATGTTGGTATTTGATTAAATAAATAATTGGATATTACATACAATTAAAATTATTATAAAATAGACAACTTACTATTTTGTATTAAATATTTATCCATATTTAAAAAAAAACTTTAATGTAAAATTCACAAACAAAAAAACAGAATTTATAAGTAAATTGGCACTTCGTTCAAAACAAATCGCAATAATATACCATTGTTGCATAAAAAAGGCCTTAGCCATAAATGATACATTGTTGCATTGATGCGTTAGAAGCTGGTAGTAGTAAATCATAATTTAAATTTGTTTTAAATCTAAGCACATGTAGCAAATAAATATATAATGAATATTAAAATAATACAAATAATTCAATATAAAATTAATTATATATTTCTTTATAAATAAAAATAAAATAAAAATCTTCGTTAATTTGAAAAAACTTTTTTTTTGGGAAAAAATCTGAAAAACTTTTCAGTACTTCAAAAAACTTCCAAAAAAAGATAAATCTGCAGAAATGGCAACGCTGGATACAAACAACTGCTGCTCGTATTATATACGAACAAAATTTATAGCATGCTAAGGCTTATAAATATATCTATTATTGGATATATCCATTACGAAGGATACTACTTATATTATTTAAAAAAAATAGCAAAGGCCTTCGCCCCTCGGAGTTCTGGTGACATTTCTAGATGAACTGGAAATTTTAATCGTATTGGTCTGAATCTAAATATTTTTAAGTGTACTAACTTTTCGGTCAACAAATGCGGTTTGGTGCTTGGGTACTTTGGAAAATGTAATTTCTTCATTAGGAACCTATTGAACAAATTAACGAATATCATCACGTTTCGAAGTTATTGTTATTGACTTCCTGAATAAAATATCTTAAAATCTTGAGCTGCCCTACTTCTGTTGCCATATTTGTGAACAGAGCGTTAGAAAACACCTGAGAATCTCAGTGGGGAAATATTTAAGGTCGTCGTTTCTATCTATAATTTATAGAAATGTTTTAAGAATCTTAAGAGATTACAAAAATTTCTATATTTTTTATACGGCATAAAAGCAAAAAATTTTTTTTTGATAATTTATCTGTGAAGTATTTAAGCATACCATGTTTATTTTTTTCCTCCAGTATGCAAAGTTTTATATTTTTTTCACTTAAATTGCTCTAAAATAATAGCTTCTAAAAGAATTTTCAAAAACCTTAATAAAAGTGTGATTTTGGACATGCTCCAATTTTGGAAAACCAGGCTTAAAGGCACCATTTTATATAATTTTTAGTTTATAACAAAAAACTATTTCATTTTAAAAATCCATTTATTGTATTAAGAAAAATAGTACTTATCCTTTAAATATTTATTTTTTAAAATTAAAGAGTTGTTTTCCCAGTTCTAATTTATATTAAAAACCTTTAAAACATGTTTCATGAATATTAACCCCACATTTTTCATAATTTAGTTCCATTTCCTTTGGCAAAAAGTGCAGCGACTTTTTGGAGCTATTCCAGCTATTCCATCAAGTGATCCATACCGTCATATTTACCTTCGTCTTTTAGCTAGCTGTTTCCAAGATTTCTGCCTGCCACTTCCAACCAGGGGATTTACATATATATTAGATAAGTATACACTGTTTGCCAACGGAAATGCAAATAATCAAGCTCCTTTTTTTTGTCACCTGTTTCCTTTCTGTGAATTTTCCAAGAATTGTGAACAGCCGTGTATAAACAAGATATGCATTGAGCCCAACACCATTTTTTTGATCTGATGTTAACACCATATTTGTCAATTTTTCATCCATTCTGTCGACTCCACACATGTTTTTGTTATATTTTTCTCAAATGAGATCCACCTAGAAGCTTGACCAATAAGTTGAGTTTTATCGCAGAAAGATACAGTATAAGCTACACGATTTTCATTCCAAGCTGTAACTGTAATTGTATTTTGTGTAAGAGGGCATGAATCAATTGCTCCGCGTTTTTTCTTGCCCACTTCCCTTTTCCCCTGCTATAATTCAATCTCTTAATCGATTTGCCATGCTTGTTGCTATATAGCCAAATCCGAATTCTTACAAGCGATTTACGATTTCTAAAAAAGAAATATATCTATAAGATTTGAGATTATGTACGTTCTTATCATATTTTATAAACATGCTATTTAAATATCGCATTCTTCTTTATAAAGAAAGAAGTAAGAAAATTGTAATGTCTAGACGGACGGACGGACATTGCTAAATCGACTCACAAAGTGATTCTGAGTCGATTGGTATAATAAAAGGTGGGTCTAGGTCAAATATTTTTGGTAGTTACAAACAGCAGCATAAAGTTATTATACCCAAACCACATAGCGTATATATAGCTTAAAATATTTAACTGGATATGTTTTCCCATATTTCAGAGGATATAAACGGTCCTATTCTATGCGGGAAATCAATTTCTTTCTCCCAAATTTTTTAAATTCTTCTGCGGCGGTACATTTGTTGGGAAAGTGAAATGTCATCTTCATTGGTTTCATCAGGTTCGTC
This sequence comes from Cordilura impudica, assembly GCA_963682025.1. Classification (NCBI taxonomy): domain Eukaryota; kingdom Metazoa; phylum Arthropoda; class Insecta; order Diptera; family Scathophagidae; genus Cordilura; species Cordilura impudica. The sequence continues at coordinate 208,542,308 of OY821518.1, forward strand.
ATCCCAATAATCAACATTCCCGTTTCTTGATGTAAATGTCGCTATAGCTTGGGCTTCTAACTACGGTCCATTGAGGTGATTTATATCTACATCGTCTTCTTCATCTGCGCTATCTTTGTCACTAGCCATGCTATTGCAGGGGGAGTTTTAGAAACATCAGCAATCCCTACATTATTCAAAAATTCATCATATTCGACTATATTCAATATATCTTCAGTGGTTAGGAATCTATAAAAAATAAGTAAGAAATTATAGTCGGTCTAGACCCTACGATACGATACCCTATAGCACGGTTTAGAGACCCTATCCCTTCGGTCCAACTAATTCGATATCGAAAATAAGCATAAACCAAATTTGAGTGGCATTGTTATTAATTTTTTTGGCTGCAGATATAAAAAAGTTTATATCGGATGCTATATTTATATGGGGACTAGGTCGAAATGTGGGCCGATCCTGACCATATTTGGTAAAGTCACTTGTATTTTGAAAAAATATATACAAACCAAATTTGAGAAAAATATGTGCAATATTTTTGTTTTTTGATAGATTTAGGTGAAGATCGGGAAGCAGCTTTATATGGGGCCTATGATAAAGAATTGTCCTACAGGGATTATTTTTGGACTACTGATTAACGGATATAATAAATGCATACAAACCCAATTTGACTGAGATCTATATGATAGCTTGGATCTTATGGCAATTTATGTCGATTTCATAGGGGTCATTTGTATGAGGACTAGGTCTGAACATGGACCGAATTTCACGAATTTCAACCCATGGCCGACAAAAGCTTATATACAAAATTTCATCAAAACATATTCATATTTGCGACCTGTAGTTTGATTACAAGGTTTACATGGACACACAGACGGACGGACGTCGCTAAATGGACTCATAAAGTGTTTCTGAGTCGGTCGGTATAATAAAAGATGGGACTAGGTCAAATATTTTTGATAGTTAGAAACAGCAGCACAAAGTCATTATACCCAAACCACATGGTGGTATAGGGTATAAAAATGTCCATTGAAGCACATTTATTAGCCTGGTATTGCAAAACGGATCATTTCCTTTTATAAAGAAACATTCACTTTTTGATTTTTACATATTTTACAAGCACTTAAAGCACATAAAGTTTAATTTTTCAATTGTTGAAATAAACAAATTTATATTACTAACAAAAATATACCAACTTTATTGAACAGTTTTTACACTATCAAAAGCTTATATTTAGAACAATTAATTGAAATAAGAATATGCATAATCTTTGGTTTACAATATAACACTAAATCTCTCAAAGCGGGAGCAAAATAAAAAAAAATAATTACGTGGATTTTTAAGAGAAAAATAAGCTGTTCCAATATTAGCACATCGAGCAAAAATGGGTTAAATTGTATGCAGTCCTCCCCTGCTACTTAATATTTTTATGAGAATCTGCATTTACTATTCAACATTAATAGTTTTTAATTAAATAAATTTCTTATTTCAGTTGGAAATATTTTTTAATTAAAAATAACAACAGAATGTACGAATAAACTGAAAATAGTAATGAAAACAAGAAACATTTTCACTTTTATTCCAAAGCATACATACAGTGACTTCCAAAACTATTCATAAAAAAATATTTTTATACCCTTACCACTATGTGGTTTGGGTATAATGACTTTGTGCTGCTGTTTGTAACTACCACAAATATTTGACCTGGATCCATCTTTTATTACACTGATCGACTCAGAATCACTTTCTGAGTCGATTTATCGATGTCCGTTCGTCCGTCCGTCTGTGTGTCCATGTAAACTTTTTAATCAAACTACAGGTCGCAACTATGAATATATTTTGATGAAATTTGGTATATAAGCTGTCATCAGCCAAGGGATGAACGCTGTTGAAATTGGTGAAATTCGGTCCATGTTCAGACCTAGTCCCCATACAAATGACCCCTATGAAATCGACATAAATTGCCAAAAGATCCAAATTATTATATAGATCTCAGTCAAATTGGGTTTTTGTGTGCTTATTATATCCACTAATCAGTAGTTCAAAAATAATACCTATAGGACGATTCTTATTCATAGCCCCCATATAGAGCTGCTTCCCGATCTTCACTAAAATCTATTAAAAAACAAAAATATTGCACAGATTTTTCTCAAATTTGGTTTGTATATATTTTTTCAAAATATAAGTGACTTTGCCAAATATGGTTAGGGTATATATATATGGCGCCCGATATGAACTTTTTCATATCTGTAGCTAAAAAATTAATAACAATACCACTCAAATTTGGTTTATGCTTATTTTCTATATATAATTAGTAGGACGTAAACGCATGGTATAGGGTATCGTTTAGTCGATCTAGACCGATAATAATTATAAAGTGCTCAATAAATGGTACATTAGTTTGTATTATTGTTTTATGTTTGTTGGTGTACTAGTTCCGATATTTATACCGTTGTCTTAAAATGTTTGTGAACACTTGTGTCACTAATAAGTCATTTAAGTTTTTTTTTTCGTGATTCCGTGTAGTTGCATTAAATACAAAACGTCAAAATAATTTAAAATTAATCATATTTTATTATAAGGTATTTGGAATATATATTTGCTTAAGTTGAAATATAAATGTCGATTGTTTTAGCCTAAATAACTATGCCTAAAGTTATCCCAACTCAAATTGAAAAAGACAACTATGATATTTTAAGCAGCAATTCTGTGCGTGAAATTGGAAGAAAATATGGTGTGTCTATTGGGTTTGTTTCAAAGATCCGGAAAAATATCAGTGGAGTCGTTAAAAAAGAATAAAGGTGGACGGCAACACAAACTCAATCCACATACGAAGAGTATGGTGAGACGCCCTGTACTGTCAGGAACCGTTGAGAACTCTACAGATGCCAGTAAAAAACTAAGGGAAACTCTACAAATTGATGCGTCCATCAGACAATTCGTAGATGCCTCAAAGAGAGCGGAATGAGAGCAGAAACAAATATTAAGAAGCCGCTTTTATTAAGCAAGTAGCTGGAAACTCGTCTTAAATTCGCACAAGAACATGTGGATTGGACGGTTGAACAGTGTAACTTAGTAAAATGGTTCGACGAATCGAAATAAACCGATTAGGCTCCGATGGCAGGGTTTGGTCACGGTATGATACAAAAGTAGTTATCACATCGCGTAACATTCAAGAGACAATGAAATTTCGATCTGGGGTTTCCTAATTGATCTGAGAAAGTTAGGAATCCTTCGCAAAATTGATAGTATAATGAAGACAGAGCATTATATTGGAATTTTAAAAGATTCCTACCTGCCTAGGATAATGATCCCAAGCATAAAGACAAAGTGACCATTAAGTGGCTTCAGGAGAATAATATTAAGTAACTATATGGGTTGGTATAGATATTTATGAAATATCTTAAAAAAGAAAATTATAACGAGATGTTCATTTCCGAAAAATCTAGAGCTATGGGCAGTGGCAAATGAGGAATGATCCAATATAGATATGTAAATTTAATAAATAGTATGCCAATAAATAGCATGCTTGTCATCAAAGCTAAAGATGGTCATATTAAATACTAAAATGTTGTTTTTAATAATTAATTTAAGCCAGTGTTCACAAACTCACAAAAGTATTCACAAAAATTTATTTGTTTTTAATTTATATTTTAAGAAACCAATTTTTTTAATTTAGTTTTGTATCGCTTCGTTTTAAGATAATATGTACTGAATTCAAGATAAAAAAAAGGTTAATAAATTGTTGTGTTAAACAACTTTTATTGAAAGAAATTCTAAATTCTATGATTTTGTGAACAGTTTTGGAAGCCACTGTATATCCCTGTATGTATGTTTGCATTAATTATGATTTTGTATTTTTTGTTTTTTTTTTATGTTTTGCAATTGTAGTTGTGCTCTTGGTTTCAAAAACTATAATTAAAATAGTTTCAGCTATAAAAATTTGGCAGGAACTTAATACATTTTGTGGCATAAGTATCTCCCCGATATTCTGGTCCAAATTTCCATAGTGACTGCCAGTTTCTTGACAAAATATTGCAATAAATTTCGGTATATCGTCATTAAATTCCTCCGATTTTGGAATTTAGCGGAAGGTAATCTAGCCAAGCCAATTTCATTCAAAGAATTTCTAAATTGATCAGGATAAACGTAAAACTTTAGCAGGAGTCTTTTGTCCCGTTGTGGTCTAAGTTTCCTTTCTTGGCCGAAATTGGTTTGGTTTTTATATAAATTTGTTAGAATTTTCCAACTAAATAAAGGGTCCGCCATCTAACGTTTTTTTTTCAACTAGTGCTTATTTCGTGAATGGTAACACTTAGCTCATGTCTGATTTGACAGATAATTAGTTTCATCCTTTCGCTGAGTGAATATGGTTGTGTATACGCTTGAACAACGCTGGGCAATATTGCGACATTACTTTGAAAATCATGGTAATGTAGCAGAATGTGTGCGAAAATTGCGTACGGATTTTGGAAGAAAAGGAGCACCGTCAGCTCCGTATGTTCGTTATCTTGTGAAAAAAGTGAAAGAAACTGGCATCCTCATTGATAAACCAAAGCGTGAAAAGCCAAAAACAGAGCGTACACCCGAGAATATTGCTGCTGTGGGAGAAAGTGTGCGTGAAGCGCCATCAACATCAATTCACCGTCGTTCTCAAGAATTGAACATTTCGGAGGCATCATTGAGACGAATTTTGCATAAAGACCTTGCTGCGACACCACATAAAGTCCAATTGGTTCAGAAGTTGAAGCCAACTGACCAGCCAATGCGTTTTCGCTTCGCTAAGTGGGCCTGCGATCGACTTACAGAAGATGCCGATTTTGCCAAAAAAAAAATAATCTTTTCAGATGAAGTTCATTTTGATCTTGGCGGGTATGTAAGCAAGCAAAATTTTTGCATTTGGGGCACAGAAAACCCGCACGCATACCTTGAAAAGCCGATACACCCGAAACGAGTCACTCTTTGGTGCGGATTTTGGTCCAGAGGCATAATTGCCATTTTTCTTCGAAAATGAGCAAGGAGTGGCCGTTACAGTCAATGGCGATCGTTATCGGGCCATGTTGAACGAATTTTTGTTCACAAAAAGTGAAGAGGAGGATATTGGCAACATTTGGTTTCAACAGAACGGCGCTACGTGCCACACAGCCGAAGCTACACTCGATGTTTTGCGGCTTGTTTTTGAAGATCGCATTATCAGCCGCAGAGCTGATGTCGTTTGGCCACCTCGGAGCTGCGATTTGACACCGTTGGACTATTATTTGTGGGGTGCCCTCAAAGATAAGTGTTACGCCAACAAGCCAGAGACAATTGCCGCTTTAAAGGACAATATTCGTGAAGCCATTGGTGAAATACAGCTGCACACAATCGATAATGTGCTTAAAAATTGGACCGATCGTGTAGGATACTGCATGGCAAGCCGAGGCAGCCATTTGAATTAAACTATTTTCCATTATTAACCGGAAGGATTGTACTTTCAAATAATAAAAGAAATTTGAGATAATATTCAGTAGTTTTTTTTTAGCATTTTCAAAAAAAAAAAAAGTTATTTGGCGGACCCTTTATATGAATTGCACAATTCAAAAATTAAGAACTTTAAATTATATATTCTTCATTAGGTTATCCGTCGTCCATTTTCCCCACAATAGATACAAGTAGTAGACCCTCTTTACCAAAAATAAAATAAAATAATAATAATAAATATAATAATAATAATAACAATAATAATAATAATAATAATAATAATAATAATAATAATAATAATAATAATAATAATAATAATAATAATAATAATAATAATAATAATAATAATAATAATAATAATAATAATAATAATAATAATAATAATAATAATAATAATAATAATAATAATAATAATAATAATAATAATAATAATAATAATAATAATAATAATAATAATAATAATAATAATAATAATAATAATAATAATAATAATAATAATAATAATAATAATAATAATAATAATAATAATAATAATAATAATAATAATAATAATAATAATAATAATAATAATAATAATAATAATAATAATAATAATAATAATAATAATAATAATAATAATAATAATAATAATAATAATAATAATAATAATAATAATAATAATAATAATAATAATAATAATAATAATAATAATAATAATAATAATAATAATAATAATAATAATAATAATAATAATAATAATAATAATAATAATAATAATAATAATAATAATAATAATAATAATAATAATAATAATAATAATAATAATAATAATAATAATAATAATAATAATAATAATAATAATAATAATAATAATAATAATAATAATAATAATAATAATAATAATAATAATAATAATAATAATAATAATAATAATAATAATAATAATAATAATAATAATAATAATAATAATAATAATAATAATAATAATAATAATAATAATAATAATAATAATAATAATAATAATAATAATAATAATAATAATAATAATAATAATAATAATAATAATAATAATAATAATAATAATAATAATAATAATAATAATAATAATAATAATAATAATAATAATAATAATAATAATAATAATAATAATAATAATAATAATAATAATAATAATAATAATAATAATAATAATAATAATAATAATAATAATAATAATAATAATAATAATAATAATAATAATAATAATAATAATAATAATAATAATAATAATAATAATAATAATAATAATAATAATAATAATAATAATAATAATAATAATAATAATAATAATAATAATAATAATAATAATAATAATAATAATAATAATAATAATAATAATAATAATAATAATAATAATAATAATAATAATAATAATAATAATAATAATAATAATAATAATAATAATAATAATAATAATAATAATAATAATAATAATAATAATAATAATAATAATAATAATAATAATAATAATAATAATAATAATAATAATAATAATAATAATAATAATAATAATAATAATAATAATAATAATAATAATAATAATAATAATAATAATAATAATAATAATAATAATAATAATAATAATAATAATAATAATAATAATAATAATAATAATAATAATAATAATAATAATAATAATAATAATAATAATAATAATAATAATAATAATAATAATAATAATAATAATAATAATAATAATAATAATAATAATAATAATAATAATAATAATAATAATAATAATAATAATAATAATAATAATAATAATAATAATAATAATAATAATAATAATAATAATAATAATAATAATAATAATAATAATAATAATAATAATAATAATAATAATAATAATAATAATAATAATAATAATAATAATAATAATAATAATAATAATAATAATAATAATAATAATAATAATAATAATAATAATAATAATAATAATAATAATAATAATAATAATAATAATAATAATAATAATAATAATAATAATAATAATAATAATAATAATAATAATAATAATAATAATAATAATAATAATAATAATAATAATAATAATAATAATAATAATAATAATAATAATAATAATAATAATAATAATAATAATAATAATAATAATAATAATAATAATAATAATAATAATAATAATAATAATAATAATAATAATAATAATAATAATAATAATAATAATAATAATAATAATAATAATAATAATAATAATAATAATAATAATAATAATAATAATAATAATAATAATAATAATAATAATAATAATAATAATAATAATAATAATAATAATAATAATAATAATAATAATAATAATAATAATAATAATAATAATAATAATAATAATAATAATAATAATAATAATAATAATAATAATAATAATAATAATAATAATAATAATAATAATAATAATAATAATAATAATAATAATAATAATAATAATAATAATAATAATAATAATAATAATAATAATAATAATAATAATAATAATAATAATAATAATAATAATAATAATAATAATAATAATAATAATAATAATAATAATAATAATAATAATAATAATAATAATAATAATAATAATAATAATAATAATAATAATAATAATAATAATAATAATAATAATAATAATAATAATAATAATAATAATAATAATAATAATAATAATAATAATAATAATAATAATAATAATAATAATAATAATAATAATAATAATAATAATAATAATAATAATAATAATAATAATAATAATAATAATAATAATAATAATAATAATAATAATAATAATAATAATAATAATAATAATAATAATAATAATAATAATAATAATAATAATAATAATAATAATAATAATAATAATAATAATAATAATAATAATAATAATAATAATAATAATAATAATAATAATAATAATAATAATAATAATAATAATAATAATAATAATAATAATAATAATAATAATAATAATAATAATAATAATAATAATAATAATAATAATAATAATAATAATAATAATAATAATAATAATAATAATAATAATAATAATAATAATAATAATAATAATAATAATAATAATAATAATAATAATAATAATAATAATAATAATAATAATAATAATAATAATAATAATAATAATAATAATAATAATAATAATAATAATAATAATAATAATAATAATAATAATAATAATAATAATAATAATAATAATAATAATAATAATAATAATAATAATAATAATAATAATAATAATAATAATAATAATAATAATAATAATAATAATAATAATAATAATAATAATAATAATAATAATAATAATAATAATAATAATAATAATAATAATAATAATAATAATAATAATAATAATAATAATAATAATAATAATAATAATAATAATAATAATAATAATAATAATAATAATAATAATAATAATAATAATAATAATAATAATAATAATAATAATAATAATAATAATAATAATAATAATAATAATAATAATAATAATAATAATAATAATAATAATAATAATAATAATAATAATAATAATAATAATAATAATAATAATAATAATAATAATAATAATAATAATAATAATAATAATAATAATAATAATAATAATAATAATAATAATAATAATAATAATAATAATAATAATAATAATAATAATAATAATAATAATAATAATAATAATAATAATAATAATAATAATAATAATAATAATAATAATAATAATAATAATAATAATAATAATAATAATAATAATAATAATAATAATAATAATAATAATAATAATAATAATAATAATAATAATAATAATAATAATAATAATAATAATAATAATAATAATAATAATAATAATAATAATAATAATAATAATAATAATAATAATAATAATAATAATAATAATAATAATAATAATAATAATAATAATAATAATAATAATAATAATAATAATAATAATAATAATAATAATAATAATAATAATAATAATAATAATAATAATAATAATAATAATAATAATAATAATAATAATAATAATAATAATAATAATAATAATAATAATAATAATAATAATAATAATAATAATAATAATAATAATAATAATAATAATAATAATAATAATAATAATAATAATAATAATAATAATAATAATAATAATAATAATAATAATAATAATAATAATAATAATAATAATAATAATAATAATAATTATAATAATAATAATGATAATAATAATAATAATTATAATAATAATAATAATAATAATAATAATAATAATAATAATAATAATAATAATAATAATAATAATAATAATAATAATAATAATAATAATAATAATAATAATAATAATAATAATAATAATAATAATAATAATAATTGATTGATTTTTATTTTTAAACTTCAATTCATGTGTGTAATCTGTTCTGATCTATGGGTGCGAAACGTGGTAGATGACTACCAAATATGTGAACACCCTGCAAGTATTAATCAACAAATACCTTAGAAAAATATTATACATATTACAACAAATAAAATAACATTATATGTCCATTAATTTACCTAAATAGTTGTATCTAAGATCCTTTCTATATTTCACTTCTTTTGCAAACATTTTAAAGTAGTTTGAATGGTATACACATATGTATATATACACTTGGTATTTTTTTCGTTTTTTATTTCATACTGTGTTATTAATTTTACAGCTTAAAATTATTTTTTCATAGTGTTTATGTTCATTTTAATATTACTTATGTTCTTTTACGCAAATTGAATTTCCCCTTTCCTTTTTGTAAAGTTACAAAGTAAAACTCTTATAAAACAATCGTGTACTACAACAGCTGTAAGACAATGTAAAGTTACAAAAGATTTTAGTGCAAGAATTTTAAAAAATCAAGTAGCAGTTTAAAAATTGTTGTTAATCAATTAAGTTTTAATAATAAAATAGTTTGTAGATATTTTATGTAACTACATTAAAAAATTTGGTGCTAATTGGATTTAAATTTTTTTAAACATAGCAAAACGTATTTATAAATATAAATGAATTTGTTTATGTTTGTTTGTTAGACCAATTTTAGTCATACTTTCAAAGTGTCTAACTGTCAACCTAGAAGGTTTTTTTTTGTTTTTTTTATGAGCAATTGAGCCCAGAAGAGTTCTAAACGCAAATATTCTGTCTATGAATTTATTGGAAACTCTATAAAATAAGCCTATTGAAACTTAGAATGATTCCACGTTTAATTTATGTGGTAATAATGTTAGATATAGGTGTAATCAGACGAGGGGGCGTGGCACCTTTTATGCAAAAAAATATATGGTTCATTATTTATTTGGAACATGAAAGAAGAATTTGAAAGAAGACTATTGAAACTGTAGTTAAGTTAGGACTATGCGTAATCTATCAAGTCGCTGCGGCGTGGCATTTTCCATATAAAGTACGAATATACATAGACCAAGGTTTTTTTTTGTACTGAATTACTTTTCAAATTCATATTCTATTCAAAAAATTAAGGTAAAAAAACCTCTGGGTTGGTGTCGGTTATCATTTATCGGGACTATCGAGTTTTTAATATATAATGGTAATAATATGCAATATTATAATAGCAAGAGTTTGAAACTTTGCTCGGGTCTTTGAGTTTTTAATGTGAGTAATCGTTCCACATTTAATTATTTGTGACCAATGGACCAATGGGCATTGTACTAACAACATGAACTTAATATCAAATATGCGAAATATTTTTCATTATGGCAAGAGCCGTCTAGCAACAAAGGGTGCATAAAAACAGGTGTGTTGGTGCGTGAGAATGTTTGGCACAAGCACCCTGACTATTCACATTCATTCTCTAGGACGACTACTATAGCTTTATATAGTCGCAGAGCATTTCTAAACAAATTACAAAATTCTTTTGCGCATGAATATTCATCATTTTCTTGGCTTATAACTTGTTCATTTCCAATTTGAAGGAGTTCAGTAGCTTGAGTTCCCATTTCTATGCTTACTTGCATGATGTAGTGAACATAATTTTGGTTGTTTGATTGCCTTGTATTTGCCGACAAGTCTAATGATAGGGTTAAACGCTGAAAATTGTTGGTGTTTATTTGGAAACATTACAGTTTTTTTAATTGTAATAAACACGAAGCAAATATTTTCTAAACTTATTTCGAACTTCTACTTTTAAATATTTTACATTTTTAACAAAATAAAATTTTAAAGTTATTTTGAGTATAAATCTCTGGATAAAAATTAAGCCATATTGATATAAGTAAATGTATATACGTTTACTCCCGTGTATGAAATATAATGCAGATATAAACCACAGATGGGAATTTTTCTTTTAATTTGATATTTATTTGATGTTAGTGGAGAGAAATGAAACCAGTAACTCAAAGTGAAGTACTGACATTTATGCTAACTTACTTATTTTCATTCATTTATTTTTTTATTTATTGAGAATAAATACAATACAACAAGAATATGTCTTATATTACAGTACTGGGTAGATTAAGGCAAACATAGAACATTGTTAAACAAAATAAAATAAAATTAATACAGTTTTAAATATTTAAAACAATAAGTAATTTTAACTTAACAGTTATTTAATTATGTATAAGTAAAACAAGTAAAATAGGTATTATAAACAATTTTTAATTAAACTAAATTACTAATATAGATGCTTTGAAGTGACTTGCATTGCTTATAATTTGAATGTTGGTGGGTAGTTGGTTTTAAAGGCGAATAGAATTCAGGAAGAAATGTCGTTCAAATATTTGCTTTTTATATCACACAGTGTTAATCTTTTTACCTCGCATTGACCTCGAAAAAGTTATCCTATTGCAGAGGTATTCAGGTTAACCTGTATAAATTATTTTATCTAAATACAACAATGTTCGGTATTTTGAATGCAATATTATAGATTTATAGATTTTTTGCGAGTATTGTGAGATGCTGCTGTGTATTTTGCGGCTATATATGTATCTGGCAATGTTATTGTAAGTTACAGTAAGTCTCCCAAGAAAACGTTTTTGCAGTTGTAAACGCTATGCTCAGCTGCTTGATTTTATTTACATAAAACTTTATATTAAGTATTCAACATAATGCATTAGATCCATCTATGTTACACACAAAACACAAGATAAAAAGGTTGCAGACATCCCACACATATATTTCGAGAAAAAAAAAGTGGCAGAAGAAAATCTATGGCAACTCATCATACATGTGTTCCAAATAATGCTTAAAAAGTGACAAACTGATTTTAAATAAATTGAGTCATATATGACTGAAGAACAACAACTAAAGCAACAATAATAAAGATTTTGAAAAAAATTAAGTGAACACTTACACACACGAGTTTTACAATCAACTAGATAAATCTGACACAAACACTCTCAGTGGGAATGGCAACAGCATCAGTACGAGTATTTAGTATTGGTGAACTATGGCACCACTCACACCAGTATAAATATTTGTCGTGTTTAAATTTTGGAGAAAAATATAATTTATATTTTCCAATTTAAATGAATATTAGACGGCTGCTTTTTACTTCAAAAAGCGTTAAAAGGCGCTAAATTACAACGAAACGAATTTTGTTAAAAATCGCCAGTTTAATTATGAAACTTTTTTTTATCAATGAAACTTTTTATATCAATAAAAATACATACAAAGTACGTGAAAATTTTTTGTTACGAGTGTTCACTAACATATAAAAATATATAATTTTCTTACACATCTTTAAGCCGTAGTATTAACGATTCCATCTGTTTGAAAGCAAAAAGAGCAAAATAGTACCCCAAAAAGCGCTTAAACATGCTAAATTAGAACGGATTTAAAAGCATTAAAAAGCGCTAATTAAATATAAAATATAAAATTATTTTCAATAAATGATAAAAGAAAAAGGTTGAAAAATCACTAATATTAAAATTAATTTTATTGAAGGGTGAATAAAATTCGGCTTAAGGTCATCAGTTGTTAAAAGATTCTTTTTGTTATAAGAACAATTTGTTAAAAATTAATGATCAATTCAAAATTATTTGTTTTTATTTTTATTTTTGTTGTTATTTATCAGATAGTCCCTGATGATTATCAACAAAGTTGATAGAAATATATTGGAAAAGAATATTGTTATAAATATTGTTTAAAAATTAATAAAAAATAAAAAAACTTGTTTTTATTTATTTTTACCAAAATGTTCTTATAACAAAGAGAATCTTTTATCAACCGATGACCTTAAGCCGAATTATATTCACCCTTCAACAACATAACAGGTCCACAAAAATCTAAATTAAATTAATTTTATTAATTTTCAAAAAACTAATTTGATATGTGATCATACAATATTTAAAGAAATGTTTAAAGTTTAATACAAAATAAAATACATTAAAAATTTTTCTTGTGTCACTTCATGTTAAAATAAAATCGAGTAATTTTCTTTCTCATTTTCAGACATTTTTCATTTTTTGAAGGAATTAATTTTAATAGAAATGATTGTTCGAATTTTATAACTAACTAGCTGGACCCGGCAAACGTTGTTTTGCCCTCAATGAATTTTTATTTTAGTTAGAATCTGTATATACCTATATAAAATGTGTGACAAAGATCTCCAGATAATAAAATGAGAGCTTCACCAAAAAATCTTTCATTGCCTTTCAAATCTTTTATCAAATCAAATCACAATGTTTGTGAGCCATGGTACATTCATCCCAAATAAAAATACTGCATTTTTGCAGAACTTTTGCCATACCGGAATGTTTTTTGATATTACAGACGGCATTCTCATTTTTTTGTACGTTTAACGGTGATTTGAGTGCTGAATGAGCTGTGCGGCCACCATGCAATAATGTAGCGGCTTTTTCCTTCTTTTTCGTTAGAATATTTATATATAAAAACGTTGGTGAGTTTATTTATTAAAATTTATATAAATTTGACAACTCATTATTTTTCGAACGACAGCGCCATCTACCGGGTCCAATAAAAAAATGTTTCTAACATACATATATGTACATTCTTAGTTTCATTAAAATCACACCATAAATAAGAATATTCGAAATAACTTTACCCAGCACCACCTACCGGGTCCATTTATACATACAAAAATTTCTTATGACGAAACATACGTTCATTCTGAATTGCAGTCAAATCGCGCTGAAAGTAAAAATTTTTGTTTTTAACTTGACCCCAACGCCAGCCAGAGGGTTAAAACTAAAAAAAAAAACACAGAAGAGCTCGAACCGAACCTATGCTGGAAATCCTACCTCGACAGCTCTTATGGTTCCGGAGATCATTCGTTACAATCAAATGCATCAACGTTTTTATATATACGCCACGCCCCTTTGCCCACTAACAACTTTATATAGCTAAGGTCTTATTATTTCGCAAAAATATCCTTTTGTGAAAATTTCATGACGATCCTTCCAGTAGTTTAGAAGATATTAAGATTTTTTATTTTTCTAAAAAGGGGCGTGGTCCCGCCCACTTTTCTTCTTGTATGTATTTCTATTCATGCTAATACCATATGTACCAAATATGACTGCTGTAGGTAAAAAAATTCCCGTGATATGACTTTTTCAAATTTTTGGTTATATGGGCGTGGCACCGCCCCTTTGTCCAATCAAAAATTTATATAGCATATTATTCCTTCCAGAGTCACAGTAACACGCTCTGAAAATTTCAGGAAGATCGGTTCTTTGGTTTGGCCTCCTATAAAGCACAAGCAAACACACATTCATTTTTATATATATAGATCGATTGAAAGCAGATTAATTATGATTTAAGATAAAATGGGGCGAAAAAGGGGGACTTGGTAATAAAAAAATGTATGGCTACCTTACCTGTAGATAAAAAGTGTATAAAACTTTAGATAAATACATATTACAAAAAAATTATTTTGTATAGCAAACATTGTTAGTGGTATAAGTAAAAAAAAGGGGGCGGTGAAATGGGCGTGGTTCATAGTTATATGGCGACGTTAACAGTATTAAGAGCAATATACTACCAAATAAAAAAATCCGTTGGAAGGAACAAATTTGTACAGAGAAAAAAAAGTTTAAAACTTTCAAACAAAATTTGGCGTGAAAAGGGGCGTGAAAGGGGGCGTGGCGTAAGAAATGTTTATTTCTACCTCGCCTGGAGTATAATGTGTATACAATTTGAAGTAAATCTGTTAAAAACTATATGGGAGCAATTACATAATTTTAAAAAAGTGGGCGTAAAAGTGGGTGTGGTCAAAAAAAAGTACCCTATTAATCATGCCAGAGTCCCAGTTAAATGCTGTGAAAATTTCAGGAAGATCGGTCCAGAGGTTTGGTCTCCTATAAGGTACACACAAACAAACAAACAAACAAATAAACAAACACACATTCAATTTTATATATATAGATACAACAGAAGTTTTAATTTTTAGTCCGTATTTAATAGGTGTTAAAGAATTTTCAGTTTTTAAAGATATTCTATTCCCTATTTTGATTTTAAAAAAATCATTTCAACTTCAACTCTTGAGTACGGAAAAATCAATACTGTATCTGCAATTGATAATTTACATAACGGGAATTCATTGACTCAGTTTTTGAAGTAAATTTCTTCTTCGATTTCTTTTTTATCTTTTCCAAATTCTTTTATAAAATTTGATAGATCTTCAAAGATTTTTGAAAAAATGATGAGTTTTCAGATTTTTTATGTCGTAAAATTAGATGGCAATTTAACTGTTAGCTCGTAATTAACAGATATTGTGAACACAACTAACTCTTGTTTGTCCGATTCTTCAATATTATTGTCAAAACAGATCTTTTCAAAACTATAATATAAATAGCAAATTTCATTAAGTACAGGAGTGATATCATCCTCCAAATAAACAATATATGTAAGTATTCAAAAAGTTTTGTGATCCGCATTTAAGGAATCGAATTCCAGATTCACTTTTTGGCCTTCTGGTAAAACTAAACCAAGTACATTATGTGTGTAAGTATAGTTTTTGGAAGCATTGTTCTTTAAGATTTAACTTTAAAATTTGTATTAAACTGAATCTTTCTATAATTGCACCAATCGCGCTTTCTATTGAAATTCATCTGTTTGGTGATATTCGTACATTGGAATATTTCTTGGCAAATCGGAATCTTGGTTAATCAATTTATATATATATGGGGGGTTTCATGTTAAGTGCACAAATTTTTGAAACCGATGTCTTCCGATCGGGATGAAATTTGCATCAAGGTTAGTCCAATCAGATAGTAGTTTAGACTCAATTTTTCAGCAAGATCAATCAAGAGCTCTCTGAGTTAGAGGGGACCAAAATTTGACATTTTGGCCAAACAGGTGTTTTTTCTCATCCATGTGACTTATTACCTATTGTTCTTAGAAAATTTTCTCCCAAATAGTTTAGATAGCTATTTCTTCAATTTTTCGGAAAAAAATACTTAAAAAAAAAATTTTTTGTATACATTTTTTTTGCTAAATCAAAGAATTTTTTGCCTTTTTTTTCAAAAAGGGCATTTATTTTTTTTTTTTCATAAGAAAGCTTAGGACTTTTTGGTCGCTTAGTGGGATGGGAGTGGGATATCTATCAAAATAAATGCTTTGTAACTCAAGACAACGGTTTTTCAATTTTTCACAAATGCACTATTTTGAATTTTTTCCTATTTGTGTGTAAAACCTTACAAATAAAACTTATACTGAGAAACTAGAC
This sequence comes from Cordilura impudica, assembly GCA_963682025.1. Taxonomy (NCBI): domain Eukaryota; kingdom Metazoa; phylum Arthropoda; class Insecta; order Diptera; family Scathophagidae; genus Cordilura; species Cordilura impudica. The sequence continues at coordinate 208,559,446 of OY821518.1, forward strand.
AAATTAACCTTTCCGAAGGTATGTAACATGCCTAACTAAAATTTCATACCCTCAATAATGTAATACCCAGAATATGTTAACCTCAGGAAAAAAATCGCTTTTTTTCTATAGAAATGTTGAAAAATTATTATTTTTATTTATTTTTAATAATAATTAAATTAATGTATAATAATAATATCTATCTATATATATATATAAAATTGAATGTGTGTTTGTTTATTTGTTTGTTTGTTTGTGTGTACCTTATAGGAGACCAAACCTCTGGACCGATCTTCCTGAAATTTTCACAGCATTTAACTGGGACTCTGGCATGATTAATGGGGTACTTTTTTTTGACCACGCCCACTTTTACGCCCACTTTTTTAAAATTATGTAATTGCTCCCATATAGTTTTTAACAGATTTACTTCAAATTGTATACACATTATACTCCAGGCGAGGTAGAAATAAACATTTTTACGCCACGCCCCCTTTCACGCCCCTTTTCACGCCAAATTTTGTTTGAAAGTTTTAAACTTTTTTTTCTCTGTACAAATTTGTTCCTTCCAACGGATTTTTTTATTTGGTAGTATATTGCTCTTAATACTGTTAACGTCGCCATATAACTATGAACCACGCCCATTTCACCGCCCCCCTTTTTTTTACTTATACCACTAACAATGTTTGCTATACAAAATAATTTTTTTGTAATATGTATTTATCTAAAGTTTTATACACTTTTTATCTACAGGTAAGGTAGCCATACATTTTTTTATTACCAAGTCCCCCTTTTTCGCCCCATTTTACCTTAAATCATAATTAATCTGCTTTCAATCTATCTATATATATAAAAATGAATGTGTGTTTGTTTGTGCTTTATAGGAGGCCAAACCAAAGAACCGATCTTCCTGAAATTTTCAGAGCGTGTTACTGTGACTCTGGAAGGAATAATATGCTATATAAATTTTTGATTGTACAAAGGGGCGGTGCCACGCCCATATAACCCAAAATTTGAAAAAGTCATATCACGGGAATTTTTTTACCTACAGCAGTCATATTTGGTACATGTGGTATTAGCATGAATAGAAATACATACAAGAAGAAAAGTGGGCGGGACCACGCCCCTTTTTAGAAAAATAAAAAATCGTAATATCTTCTAAACTACTGGAAGGATCGTCATGAAATTTTCACAAAAGGATATTTTTGCGAAATAATAAGACCTTAGATATATAAAGTTGTTAGTGGGCAAAGGGGCGTGGCGTATATATAAAAACGTTGATGCATTTGATTGTAACGAATGATCTCCGGAACCATAAGAGCTGTCGAGGTAGGATTTCCAGCATAGGTTCGGTTCGAGCTCTTCTGTGTTTTTTTTTTTAGTTTTAACCCTCTAGCTGGCGTTGGGGTCAAGTTAAAAACAAAAATTTTTACTTTCAGCGCGATTTGACTGCAATTCAGAATGAACGTATGTTTCGTCATAAGAAATTTTTGTATGTATAAATGGACCCGATAGGTGGCGCTGGGTAAAGTTATTTCGAATATTCTTATTTATGGTGTGATTTTAATGAAACTAAGAATGTACATATATGTATGTTAGAAACATTTTTTTATTGGACCCGGTAGATCGCGCTGTCGTTCGAAAAATAATGAGGTGTCAAATTTATATAAATTTTAATAAATAAACTCACCAACGTTTTTATATATAAATATTCTAACGAAAAAGAAGGAAAAAGCCGCTACATTATTGCATGGTGGCCGCACAGCTCATTCAGCACTCAAATCACCGTTAAACGTAAAAAAAAATGAGAATGCCGTCTGTAATATCAAAAAACATTCCGGTATGGCAAAAGTTCTGCAAAAATGCAGTATTTTTATTTGGGATGAATGTACCATGGCTCACAAACATTGTGATTTGATTTGATAAAAGATTTGAAAGGCAATGAAAGATTTTTTGATGAAGCTCTCATTTTATTATCTGGAGATCTTCGTCACACATTTTATATAGGTATATACAGATTCTAACTAAAATAAAAATTCATTGAGGGCAAAACAACGTTTGCCGGGTCCAGCTAGTTAAAAATAAAAAGATAAATAATTTATTAAAATTTAATCTTAATTGCATTAGATCCATTTATATCATAACTATTTATACCCTATACCACTATGTGGTTTGGGTATAATGACTTTGTGCTGCTGTTTGTAACAACCAAAAATATTTGACCTAGACCCATCTTTAATTATACCGATCGAATCAGAATCACTTTCTGAGTTGATTTAACAATGTCCGTCCGTCCGTCCGTCCGTCCGTCCGTCTGTGTGTCCATGTAAACCTTGTAATCAAACTGCAGGTCGCAAATATGAATATATTTCGATGAAATTTTGTGTATAAGCTTCTATCGGCCATGGGATGAACTCTGTTGAAATTGGTGAGAATCGGTCCATGTTCAGACCTAGCCCCCATACAAATTACCCCTATGAAATCGACATAAATTGTCATAAGATCCAAATTGTCATATAGATCTTACTCAAATTTAGTTTATATGCGTTCATTACATCCATTAATGAGTAGACCAAAAATGATCCATTTGGCGCCATATAGAGCTACTTCCCGATTCTAACTTAATTCTATTAAAAAACAAAAATATTGCAATGATTCTTCTCAAATTTTGTTTGTATATATTTTTGCAAAATACAAGAGACTTTACCAAATATGATCAGGATCGGTCCATTTTTGGACCTAGTCCCCATATAGATATAGCATCCGATATGAACTTTTTCATATCTGCAGCCAAAAAAATTAATAAAAATCCCACTCAAATTTGGTTTTTGCTTATTTTCTATGTCAAGTTAGTTGGGCCTAAGAGATAGGGTTTCTAAACCCATGGTATGGAGTATCGTATAGTCGGTCTAGACCGACTATAATTTTCTTACTTGTTTTATACTTAATTTATTGTAGCGGATGAAGTATTTAAGTCTTGTAAATTTTTAATTACCCAGTCTTTCATCCAGCTTTTTTTCTGCCTTTATTTACTACGTTTTTTTTTTTGTCAATCCTTTCTTGGCGTTGCTAGGTTCAGCTGTTGATTTCGCTGTTGGTTTATTTGTTGCTTTGGAAAGAAATCGCATTGAATAGAGGCAGAAAACTTTTTCAACTTGAGTCTTCCATCGACAAGCGGTATAAAAGCATGGTATTGAGCGGTGCCATCGATTGTTACCGCAGTGTCGAATCTGCTCTTCAGTGTTTTCAATGTTTCCTGATGATCCTCTTTGCCACCAAAAACTATTTTAGTTTCTTTACAATAATTCTTTGCCCAATGGAATAAAGCAGTCGCATCTAAGATGCGATTTTGATGAGAGCACTGGAGGCTATACTTCACCGCATTTCTTTTAAGGTTTGCTCCAATACCATCACATGCTCCTTTACCATGAGCAGTAAGATGATAATGCCACTCAGCTGGCATTCGAAAATCTTTTTCATGAGCCATAAGATTTGCGAAGCTACATTTGTTTTTAAAATGTTGACGAGCTCCGTCCGAAACGTAGTATACCTTCTCTACTGTAAATTTAGATTTAGATATTTTAGTATCATCTTCTGGTACTCATAAACTGCAACGGTATCATGTTTTAAATCGTCGGATATAATTGCCATACTTTTGTGTTCCAGTTTTTCATCTTTCATGTAGTAAATAACTACTGTGAATATAGTTGCTTGGCCGTTATTGAAGTGGAATGCTTGCATGGCATCCTGAAGAACATATTTATAGTTTTCTGCGAAATCATATGAAATAACGAATTCACCAGACTTCAAATGTATCTTCAAATCCTTGAAGAATGACCATTGTTCTTTGACTAAAAAGTCATGGATTCTCAAATTTAGCAATCCTGTACACATTTCTTCCAAAAAATCATCCACATTTAAAATGATTGTTTTCAATGTGCATCTGTCAGTCTGAACCCAAGAATCAAATTTGACCTCCTCTATATATTCTCGATTTAAAGAGTTGATTAAATTTTCTGTGATGAATGTGGTTTTCGGGCAATTGGTACATTCACCTAAGTGGCAAGAAGTTGTTGCATTAGGACACATAGCCAATTTAAGGCAATCGCGGTAATCGTGGAAATCTTCTGCCGAATCATCTGTTAAATACTTTAAGTTGATTTCCTTCAACATCAGTTTAACATTTTCATGGTAAATGCAAACGCATACTGTGTGAGTTCCGCTGCTTTCTGCCAAAACGCAATGTTTTGGCCTCATTTGGGTTAATTTTGTGAAGCCAATTCTAACATCCTCGTGTTCAGATTGAAATGTTGCAAATAACTCTTTCAGGGTACAGTGAACCATTCTCTTCTGTTATGTTATGAAGGTATGTTACTACTTTCGGGAAGTTTAATTTGTCTAGTTTCTCAGTATAAGTTTTATTTGTAAGGTTTTGCACACAAATAGGAAAAAATTCAAAATAGTGCATTTGTGAAACATTGTAAAACCGTTGTCTTGAGTTACAAAACATTTATTTTGATAGATATCCCACTGCCATCCCACTAAGCGACCAAAAAGCTCTTAAAGGAAAAATCTTAAGCTTTCTTATGAAAAAAAATGCCCTTTTTGAAAATAAGGCAAAAATGCTTTGATTTAGCAAAAAAAGTCTAAAAAAGTATTTTTTTCCGAATTATTGAAGAAATAGCTATCTAAACTATTTGGGAGAAAATTTTCTAAGAACAATAGGTAATAAGTTACATGGATGATAAAAAAAAACACCTGTTTGGCCAAAATGTCAAATTTTGATCCCCTCTAACTCAGAGAGATCTTGACCGATCTTGGTGAGAAATTGTGTTTAAACTACTATCCAATAGGACTAACCTTGATGTAAATTTCATCCCGATCGGAAGACATCGGTTTCAAAAGTTGGTGCACTTGACATGAAACCCCCCATATATATCTTTTTATAGATGTTTTGTCTTACTATCGAATAAGAGGGAAGTTGTTTAAATACGTACGATTTTGTTTAAATTGTTCTGCTGTATTTAAGAGAAAAATGAGAAACGTAAATTTAACGCTTTTTCTAAAAAAGCGCTATATGGAAAAAAAAATTCACTTTTTGGGTAGATATATCTGTTTATCTGGATATTTAGGAAATTCAAGTCAATTAAGTAAGTTATTTAAAAATCCAGATCGTCCTTTATAGAAAAAATACCTATCCAATTCTTATTGTGAATAACAAAGTTTTCACAAAATTAAAATTTTTCCGATGGCAAAATTTCAACCAGTATGCTTAATTTTGTTTTCGAGATGTAAGCGATGGTTGTGCGGTCTGGCCAACAGTAGTATTTGTTCGTGTGATTCTATAAATTTACTTATTGAAAATTTTGTTCGAGTGATTTAAGAAAAATTAAATTACCAATATATGATTTATAATGTTAGCGAACTAACTTTGAATTTGATGAGGGAAGACAGGAGGCTTTGTAACTATTTTAACAGAAGGACAATATATATTGAAATTAACTGACAATTTGAGGAAGTACGCTATGAAATTAGTGTTGCAGACGACCAAAGAATCGATAAATAGTTTTAGAAAGTAGACAGATATGATCAGTCTCAATATAGATTTCAACGAGTGAATATGTAAACTCACAAAAAATTTTAATTAAAAAGAAAAAAAATTTTTTCGCTCCATTTTTATTTTTTATTGAATCCTTTAGTACATACTTAGGGTAGAGTTAGCTATTGAATAACAGATCGAGCATATTGCCTCCGAGGATTTGCTGGCACATACTCTTTATACCCTATACCACTATGTGGTTTGGGTATAATGACTTTGTGCGTCTGTTTGTAACTACCAAACATATTTGACCTAGACACATCTTTTATTATACCGATTGACTCAGAATCACTTTCTGAGTTGAGTTAGCGATGTCCGTCCGTCCGACCCTCTGTCCGTCTGTGTGTCCATGTAAACATTGTAATCAAACTACAGATCGCAAATATGAATATATTTTAATGGAATTTGGTACACAAGCTTTTATCAGCCATTGGATGAACGCTATTGAAATTGGTGAAATTCGGTCACCTGGTCCCCATACAAATGACCCCTATGAAATCGACTTAAATTGCCATAAGATCCAAATTATCGTATAGATCTCGGTCAAATTGGGGTTGTGTGTGTTTATTACATCTATTTATCATTTCTCTAAAAATAAACCTCATATGGCAATTCTTTGTCATAGCCCCCGTATAAAGCTGCTTCCCGATTTTCACTTAAATCTATCAAAAACAAAAATATTTCATAGATTTTTCTCAAATTTGGTTTGTATATATTTCTATATAAGTGACTTTACCAAATATGGTCAGGATCGGTCCATTTTTCGACCTAGTCCCCATACAAATATAGCAACCGGTATGAACTTTTTCATATCTGCAGCCAAAAAATTAATAACAATGCCACTCAAAATTGGTTTATACTTATTTTCTATATCCAATTAGTTGGACTGAAGAGATATGGTCTCTAAATCATGGTATAGGGTGTCGTATAGGCGGTCTATAATTTTTTGACTTGATTTTTTGTTTACCATTTTGTATAAATAAGGCAGAATTTTGTTGATGTGAATTTCAATTTCTTCCTTCAATAATCGGATGATTTTGGGCTTGTTGGAATTAATCTATGAGATTAAATAACCCCATAGAAATAAATTCAATGATGTTACATCGCACGATCTAGAGGGTTAATTATTATCCCTGATATGAGAAAGTAGATGACCAGGAAATGTCTCTTGCAATAATCAAACTTTTTTGTGCTGTTTGGCATCCGGCATCGTCCTGTTGAAACCACATGTCGTGGACCTCAGTATCATTCAATTTATATAGATATCCAGATGTTATAATACTGCAATATGGAGCATCACTATTTGACCAGCCTCTTTTTGGAGAAGTGTAGTCCAATCATGACAGTTTGTGGATGCATTTGTTTTGAGACAAACACTAGATGATTAAAGAACCCATCTGAGTTAAAACGTGCTTCATTTCTTAGGCTGATTTTATGCGAATTTATTAAATTCGTATGTAAATTGAAATTTATTAGCATGGAAATATAGATCACCAATGCATATACGCTGTAGAAAGCTTATTTAAACTTGCAAATCTTTCCCACGACGTCGAAAAAAATTGCTCCGATATTGACATTTTAACGGCTTATTCTTGGATGACCAGTATGTTTAACATCACCAGTTGATCCAGTCTAAATATTTCAATTACTCTATTCACTGTTGACGAAGATAAATCAATATGCCGACTATATTATGAATGGTATTTTCTACCTGTAATTATACATTACTATAATTTAAGTTACATAATCTTTACGTTAAATAAATAAACAAAAATTAATATGTTTTAAATAAACAAATAAATAAGTTTACGGATTTAAGTAAGAAAAAAAAACTGTAATCATAAAACCCTAATTTAGCTTATATGAATATATGTTCAATTGTTTATTTAATATTTTAAACAAATATATTTTATAATGGGGAATAAAAAAAGTTAAAATAAAAAAAATTAATCCATAATTTTTTCACAAATCCAAATATCTTTCCACGTCAAATAGTTAAATTCAATTATAAAAATACGAAGTTACAATTTATTAACAAAAATTTACGAGTATATGGTGATATTGTGGAAAATCATTTGATGTTGATGAACTAGTCTGCATTCAAATAACCCTAATGAGATCGAATTTAATATCCGACATAGTCTCTGCTTCCCGATATTTATTTAAATCTATTAGAAACAATAATATAGCCTAAATTTCTTCCAAATTTGGCATGTGTGTATATGCCTTTAAGTAACTTTAATTTAGTATGAAAAATAGAACCGGATATGCAATTTTTCATGCCACGCAACAGCCAACAAGGAAATCTGCGCAGACAATGAGAAAGCTCAATTGTTAGCTGATTCTTTTTTAATGGCAAACAGTCTAACTTCAAATTTTAAACATTCAATTGACAAGACTGTAAATAGAAAAGTGAACTGTTTTAAAAAGGACACCAATAGCTCTGAGGTAGCCATTTTCACTTCAATGGATAAAATTTCTAATTTATTACTCAAAAAGTTGCCGAAAAAGGCTTTAAAGCTTTTAGTTGTTTTATTTAACAGCAGTATTCAATTAAATTATTTTCCAAAGCACTTCAAAACTGCCAAAATTGTTGCGGTCCCAAAGCCAAAGAAACCTTAAAATGACCCAAACAGTTACAGGCCAATTAGTCTTCTAAGTAAGTTGGGCAAGTTATTTCAGAAAATCATACATATCGGACTTAGTGAGTTTGCAACAGATAACAATTTAATAGCTGAAGAACAATTTGGGTTCAAGACAGCACAGCTGCATTTAACAAGTTAACAGAATTGTTAATATCGTATTGGAAAATAAGCGCAAGAAACATTCTACTGGGCTTATTCTTTTAGATGTCGAAAAGGTATTTGATACTGTCTGGCACAATGGCCTTATCTATAAAATACTGAATTCTAACATGCCAAAATATTTGTGCAAAATAATAACAGAATTTCTTGATGAGAGAAAATACATTGTAAGTGTTAATGGATCGTGTTCTTCACCGACAACTACAACCGCAGTCCTACCGCAAGGTTCGGTACTTTCGCCATTGCTCTACTCTCTATACACATCTGACTTTTCTCCTCCTCCATATGTAGTCACAGCATACTTTACTTCAGGTAAAGTCACCTCAGCTCTACTCAAGAAAATGGAAAAGGGATTAATAAGTTGCTACAAATATTATCATATATGGAAAATAAAAATTAACCCTGCTAAGACCCAAGCTATTATCTTTCCGTTCAACAAGTCCCCAAAACGATTACCAAATCGGAATTTGAAATTAGACATTGTCGAAATTCCCATCGTTAACGATGTTAAATAAAAATTGAAAATTGAAGTTCAAAAAACACATCGATGAAACCGCCAAGAAAGGTTCAAACGTTTTAAAAGCACTTTGGCCATTAACAAACTATCGTTCGTCCCTCAACTTAAAAAACAAAAATCTCATTTTCAAAACTGTAATAAGACCTACATTAACTTTTGCTTGCCCTATATGGTAGAAAGCCGCCAGAATAATACAAAAACGCAAAAAATTCTGGGGTAACAACCCTAGATTTAAAGTTCCCAAACCTCTAGAAAATAACAGATTCCAAGTGCCATCTGACATGGATGACGACACCAGCGAAGAAGAAGGTGAAGTAAGTGGAGATGCAAACATTCTTCCTCCAATTATTGTTGATAGTGGTCATAAGTTCACTGATATCATAAAGATACTGGGCTCGAACTCCAAGTATAAGAGAATGTCGATAGGTACAAAAGTGATGCCAAACACTTTGATTGACTTCAATGAAGCTTTAAAAAAACTTAAACACGAAGAAATTAAATTCTTTACGCATCCAGTTAAAGACAACAAGAAATTTAAACTTATGCTTCTTGGTCTACCGCAATTTGAACTAAAAACGATTCTTGAGGAGTTCAAAAATACGTTATTGCTAGAATTTAACAGAAGTCGGATTTCTAAAAGAGAAATATTTAAGATAAAATACTTTTATGGTACAGTAATCCACTGGAGACATCCCCAGCGGCAGGCAAGAGGACCGACACAGTGTTCAAAATGTGCGTTATATGGTCATGGCTCATCAAATTGTTTTAGAAAAAATTTATGTCTAGGTTGTGGAGGTCCACATGACTATTCATGTTACCAGTTAAATAAAGTTGCAAGTGACGGCCCTGTGATATATAAATGTTTTAATTATATTAAGAATAACTTGAAAAATATTAATCATCGGGCAGATGACATATAATGTCCATCGCGCCGCGAGTACCTAGAAATGCGAAAAAGAGTTTCCAGAAAGCAACACATTCGTAAAATGCCACAACATACGGAGCCTGATCCTTTCATCTGGGATGACGATATCCCAAATAACCGTGATATATCATCAACTAATAAGGTGCGTATTTTTCCTCGCACCGATGAAATTCCATCAAGTAGTATATCACATAATGCTCTGAATAAAGTTTCCTACGCAGCAAAAGCTAAAGCAGCTCAAATAATAGATCATGATAACGATGATCTCTCTAATAAAAAGCTATTATAAATTTTCTTTGATGCAGTCGATGCTCTAGAAAAATGTAAAAACAAATATGTCAAGCTGCGAGTACTTGGAAATATGCTTAAACATGTCATATAAAGAAACAACAATGTATAGAATCAATGTTATGCTTTGGAATGCCCAAGGCATAACTAATCCAACAGCTATATATCAATTAGAACACTTTTTAAATGAAAAAAAGTCGATGTAGTTTTTATTAATGAAACTTTTTTAAAACAAAATCACAAATTCAAATTGCCTAATTATAAAATCTACCGTCAAGATCGATTAACCCATGGAGGAGGTGTATTAATAGCGATTAAAAATACAATTCCACACCAATATATATCAATAATGTCAACAAAAATTATTGAAAATGTTTCCATTGTAATAAATATTAATACCAATACTTAAACCAGGAAAAGATAAAAAATCACCCAAAAGCTATAGTCCCATAAGTATGTTGAATGGTTAGACAAAATTTTTGAAAAAATCATACTAACGCGACTAAATGAATTTACAGAACAAAACAATATTTTGAGTAATGAGCAGTTTGGTTTTAGGAGAGAACACTCAACGATACATCAGGTGAAGTGTAAATTTAATAAATACCAACAAAAATCAACGTAAAAGCACAGTAACAGCTTTTCTTTATATTGAGAAAGCTTTTGACTCCATATGGCACAACGGAATTATTTTTAAGCTCAATAAATTTGGTTACCCTATATATTTACAAAAAATATTAAAAAGTTTTTTATCAGATACTTTGCAGTCAATTTGGATAACGAAAAATCTACACAAAGGCACATTCCTGCAGGAGTTCCGCAAGGATCAATTTTATCACCAACGCTGTACTCTATATATACTTCAGACTTTAAAGCCCTAAGAAACCAAACAGCGGCCTTCTATGCAGATGACACCGCATTAATAACGAGTGGAAAACTTTCAAATGCAACAGTGAAGAACATGAAAAAAGCTTTAAGCCATGCTCAAAAATACTTCAACAAATGGAAAATAAAGATAAATCATGGGAAAACACAAGCAATTATTTTCCCGTTTAACAAGTCACCAAAAAGAATTCCGCAAATAACACTTTGTATGCAAGGGACTGAAATTTCAATATTTGATTCAGTCAAATATTTGGGAGTTGTTTCCGATAAAAAACTAACATTCAAAAATCATGTCACACAAGCGGGTGATAAGGCATTAAAGTGCGGAAGAGCGCTTTTCCCTCTGCTTAACCGAAAATCCAAACTAAATTTCAAAAATAAGCTGTTATTATATAATATGTGTATACGACCAATAATGACATATGGCTGCCAGGTATGGTCAATGAGATGTGCCAACACTTATCTTAAAAACCTACAAATTATCCAAAATAAAAACTTGAAGATTATATACAACCTGCCTAGAAGATACTCAACTGCACTGCTACATAGAAATTCTAAACAAGATCTGTTTAAAACTGTCATTAGTAAAATAACAACAAGATTCGAAAACAGAAACAGGTCTTCAAGTTTTGATTTAATAAGAAATTTGTAAAATTAACTTTTTTTGTAACTTCTGAATAGAAGATGCAAAAAGGGGTTAAAGACAGAATTTCTTAGAAAACTTAAAGGTTTTTTTCCCTATCTTTTTTACCTACATGTAAATATTTCCAAACTAGTTGAGTGTGTGGCGCCTAGGCGCCCATTTAAAAATTGTAAATAAAACAGTTTAAATTTAAACACACGAAAAATTTATAATAAATTATATTTCTTTTAATATAGTAGTAAATTGAAAATTATATTGTTACATATGTACATGTGAAAAAAGATTGTGTCTGTAGAAATTATATACATAAGTATCAAAACATATAAGAAATATTTGGCAAAAAAGTTTTTCAATTTAGAATCTCTTGAAAAACTATATTTCGTGTGAAATATCGTTGGTTGTTTAATATTTTCCTTGCTGTGGGTTCGATTGAATACGTATCTTAACTTGGCTTGCAACTTTTGATCGTGACAAAGCCACATAGTTGGCCGTGTGAAAATACCGCGGTCTCCAAATTAATGCCAAATCAAATGACTGGCATTGAGTCTTGTTTATGGTAATTGCGTATGCAGGAATTACTGGAAACTGGCGGCGTTTTAATATGAAAGGTAATGTGGTGTCGGTTGGGGCGAGATCAATCCTAGGAATTAGAACCGTATCATTTTGGTCAGCGTTACAGAATTTGTCAGTCACTGAGTCAGGGATCAGCGTAAATATATTTAAGATATTATTCACACGTTAAATTTTTGGCTTTCAGGTTTTAATGCTCACACTTTTTTACTCTTTTTTACTAAACAATTATACGTTTCAATTCTCTCTTTCCATTTTTCAATGGGACAGTTGCTTAACAATTTTTTGACTATTGTATGTGTGATCATTTTGACTTGAACATGGGAAGGCCGGGTAAAGTGAGGAGATTGGAGATTCCCAAAATTATTAAATTTAATACAATGGAGTTCGCTTATAACGAACCATGGTTGTAATAAATTTCTGTTTATAGCGAAGAATTTCTTCGGTCCCAAGAGTTTTAATCACATTTTTCATACAAATTGCTTCTCTTATAGCGAACAGTGGTTATATCAAACTTTTGACTTTAACAAACAAATTTTTTTTCCATTTCAGAATTTTGATATATTGTATATATTTAAAAAAAAATTAATTTCAATTTAATTTAATTTTCATTTAATTTTAATACAAAACAAAAACTTCGATTTTCAAATGAAGTTTTGTAAAAGGTCCTTTTATGTATATTTTCGTAAAAGTTTTCCAGTAGCCAACCTTTGCTTTGCAGTTTCTGCTTCTATACATAAGGAGTTTTTCATATTATATGATTTTAAAAAAATATTATTTTGATAGAAACTCGGTAATTTTAGCCTTATTAAGACAAACAATTAATATGTATCTTTTTAGTAATTTAATTGTTTTATAACTTTTTAAAATGCCCCAAAATAAATAAACTTATTCAACTAAAAAAACTTTTTAAACCTTTCGGTCAAATCAAAAAAAATACTACGGTTATAACGAACTTAGTCTATAAGGAACTAATTTGGCCGGTCCCGCCGAGTCCGCTATAACCTACATATAAAATAGAATAGCATAAAAAAACAAGTAAGAAAATTATAGTCGGTCTAGACCGACTATACGATACCCTTAGGCCCAACTAACTGGACATAGAAAATAAGCAAAAACCAAATTTGAGTGGGATTTTTATTAATTTTTTTGGCTGCAGATATAAAAAAGTTCATATCGGATGCTATATCTATAAAGGGGCTAGGTCCAAAAATGGACCGATCCTGATCATGTTTGGTAAAGTCTCTTGTATTTTGCAAAAATATGTACAAACAGAATTTGAGAAGAATCAGTGCAATATTTTTGTTTTTTAATAGATTTAACTGAAGATCGGGAAGAAGCTCTATATGGGGTCAAAGGGATCATTTTTGGACTACTCATTAGTGGATGTAATGAACGCATACAAACCCAATTTGAGTAAGATCTATATGACAATTTGGATCTTATGGCAATTTATGTCGATTTCATATAGTTATATTTTTATATTTTGTACAAAAAAAACAATTTTTATTAAGTTATTTTAAGTGTTTATTTTTCTATGATTATATTTTTCTGAATCAATAAAAATATTAAAAACAAATTGACAAACAAAATTAATTATTCAATGAAATATTGTTTTTTACAGAAAAAATTGGAATAGGTTTAAATTTACAAAGTTTAAACATATTACAACTTAAAATCATAACTGATAATAATAATTGAGTTTAACTGAAAATAGGTAATAATAATGTTAAAAAGAAAATAGTTAATTATTAATAATATAAAGTAGACTAAATAAAATAAATAACTGGAAAGAAGAGAGAAGGAGATTTTAGGGATAAGTACAATAATATATAACTCCCCCACCCTTTGAGCGCACATTGCCCCTGAAATGTGTAAAAACATGAAATAATAACACACATTTTCAAACTAATCGAATTTAAATTTAAATTAAAATTTACAATATTTTCAATATATTTTTTTTTTTTTTAATATACATACATTTATATTACAAATCACACAGTTCAGATTTATTAATAATTCCCCTTAAATTGTATTAATTATTAATTTAGATTGATATTGTTAATCAATAGTTTTTTTTTTCTTTTAGGATAATTTCTACCCGTTATTTTTCGATCGAATTTTATGTTTGGAATTTCAGTTTGATATTTATAGTTTCTTTTAATAATTTGTCTGTCCCTTTTACAATCTTTGTCATCTTTAAAGTGAGTAGCACTTCTATCTTTTACATCTTTAATAATGTATTTTGGCTTTTGCTTTAAATTTGAAAATCCTAAATTTTTTACTAATTCTCGATCTTGAAATTGATGACAATTTAATCTATTTCTATTTATTTTTTCTGACCGTTTTAGTTTCCCCTCATATATGTTATTATGAATTTCATCCCATATAGATTTGTCTACTTTATTGTGTAATAAATCATTTGGTTTGTGTCCAGTTGTTGTATGAATTGTCTCATTGTATATTTGTACAGCTTTATAAACCAGAATTTTGTCATCTAATTCTTTATCCTTCTCTTCAAGTTTAAATATTCTTATATGCTCATTTAATGTTAGATGAAAACGCTCAATATCTGAATTGCCGGTATGGGTGTTCGGCGATGTAAAATGATAAGCAATATCTTCTGAATTTAGAAAATTTCTAATATATGCTGTATTGAATTCATTGTCAGCTACGATTTTCTTTGGTTTGCCCAAAACAGAAATCCTTTCCCTGATCATATCTACAATTGTTAACGAATTTTTATCGGTCAAATAATGAACTGAAACGTGTTTCGTAAGCTTATCTATACATGTTAAAAATGTCGTATTTCTATTAAGAAACCAAATGTCAATATGAATAATTTCATTAGATCTCTTTGGAGTCTGTGTAATACAAAATTTTGGTTTAATAGGATGTCTATCATATTTACACATGTTGCATATTATACAGTTATTAATAAATTTGTGTATTTCCGTCTTTAATTTTGGAAAATAAATAATTTTTTTTAATTCTAGAAAAATTTCATCAATACCTCTATGATTCTTCTCACTATGATATTTGTCAATAATTTCCATCAGTTGTTCTTTATCAAATATATCTTTAACAAATCTAGAACATTTTATAAATTTCATCTCCGTGTTATTCGAAAAATATTGAACAATTGTCATTTGAAAATACTTAAAGATTGCAAAATTCTGACAAAATATAGCAATTTTTCCTTTAATTGGAAATATTTGTTTAAGATATTTTAAAACTTTCTCCTCGTTGTATTCTTTTAAAGCAATTGTATGACGGATTTTTTTTCCATATAAAATCTTTTTGATATATTTGTCACTTTTTCCAACTTCTATAATTAACTGATTCTTATAAATATTAACTGCTGATTCAGTTATCTCAATGAGGTCATTGAAGTTTTCTATACTACTGTGAATGGTTGCAATATCAGATGCTATTGTCTGTTCATTATCTTCTAAATAATTAATATCTACACGACTAAGAAAATCAGCGACCTGATTAGTTTTCCCTTTTATATATTCGATAATAAAATCATATTCATTAAGTTGCAATTTCCATCGTTGTAACTTAATATTTGGTTCTTTTAAGGAATTCAGCCATACAAGAGGACGGTGATCTGTCTGAATTTTGAATTTTCTTCCAAATAAATAGGGTCGAAAATATTTAGTACCCCAAACAATTGCGAGAAGTTCCTTCTCAATAGTGCTATAATTTAATTCATGTTTATTAAGAGTTCTAGATGTGAAAGCTACAGGATGACCATTTTGAGACAATACAGCACCTAATGCTTCATTACTCGCATCTGTAGTCAAAATAAACATTTTATCAAAATTTGGATATACTAAAACGGGACTAGTACATATGAGTTTCTTTAATTTATTAAAGGAGTCAATATATTTCTGATCATTAACGTTTATAACAGAATTTTTTTTTAATCTTGAAATCATTGGTAATGCAATTAGGCTGTAATCCGTAATGAATTTTCGGTAAAATCCAGTTAAACCTAAAAATGAGCGAATTTGCTTAACAGTTTTTGGAAGAGGTACCTTTTGTATAATATCAATTTTTGCTGGATTAGGTTTTATCCCACTTGCCGTTATTACGTGTCCTAAATATTCGGATTCGCGCTTAAAAAAATTGCATTTATCAATCTGAACTTTAAGATTGTATTCCGATAACCTGTTAAAAATTTTCCTTAAAGACAATATATGCTCATCAAGTGATGAAGAAAAAATCAAAATATCATCAAGATAAACTACGCATATATTGTTAATAAAATCATGAAGAACTTCGTTCATCATCCTTTGAAATGATGCCGGAGCATTCTTTAAGCCGAAAGGCATACGAGTAAATTCATAATGACCCGTAGTAGTGGAAAAGGCCGTTTTGTGCCTATCATCAGAAGAAATTGGAATTTGGTGGAAGCCTTTTGCAAGGTCCAACGTAGTAAAATATTGGGAATTCCCCAATTTAGAAAAAAGGTCCTCCATATTAGGAATTGGAAACTTGTCCTCTATAGTTACATTATTTAGTTTTCTGTAGTCCACAACAACCCTCCATTTTTGTTCACCTGAGTTATCAACTTTTTTGGGTACAACCCAAATTGGTGCATTATATGGGCTTGAAGATTTAGTTACTATTCCTGATTCTAACATTTCCTTAATCTGTTTTTCAACTTCAAGCTTATGAACCTCAGGAAATCGGTATGTTTTTGAATAAACAGGTATATTATTTATTGTTGGAATTTGATGCTGATATTTACCTGCTGTTGTTAATTTATCACCGTCTATGTAAAAAACTGATTTGAAATCTTTAATTAATTTTATAAGTGAATTTATTTCTTCATCGTTTAAATTGTCAAGTTTTAATCTATTCATTAAAAAATCAATTTCCGGCTTTTGAAAATTAATGTCTATAATTATGGAATCAAAATATGATATATCATCCTTTATGTGCTCATGTGGTGGATCATCAAATATAAGTGGACAACTAGCATTTGAAGTTATTAGCATTTTCCCTTTCAAATCAATTTTTGCTCCTAGCGGTGTTAAAATATTGCAACCAATAATTCCATCAAATTCACTATATATTTCAGTTTCTAACATTTCAATTTTGGCATTTGGTATATTACATTCTTTAAACATTGGTATTGTTATCTTTGTTTTCGTTACAGTTTTAGAACATATTGTATTAAGAATTATAGGGCGCTCAAGTTCGGTCCTAAATGAACTGTGAAAAAGACCTCTCTTAATTAGGGAAGTACCTGATCCTGTGTCAATCAACAGTTTAATAGGAGAAGTTCTTGTCCTTACTATTATACAGGGAAGAGCTCGTCGGCTGATAATTGAAAATTTGAAGTTTCGATGTTGTCAACTTCCATAGGAATTTGTCTACTATTATTAGAACGTTGAGTACTACTAGCTACCTGGTTTCGATTATGAATTTCTTCGTTATTATTGTGTCGCACATTTGCACCAGTAGTATATCCTGAATTGGTATCTCTATTATAGTCTTTATTACCATTGTAGTTATCACATTGTTCACCAAAGTTTCTAGATTGAGAATTATTTGATCGCTGATTATTATATGTGTTATAATTTCGAAAATTTTTTTTATTTCCATTAAAATTATTACCTTGCTCATTAAAATATTCAAATTCAGAATTATTCGCTCTCTGATTGTTACAATTTTGTAAATGTTTATTGTTATTGTTATATTTAAAATAAGAATTGTTACTCTTAGATGATGAAGATTGTAAATTCGGAGTATAATTTGAAAAATTTTTAAAAAAATATTCTGTCTCCATTAAAATTTCTTTAGCTTTTAACAAAGAGCATGGGTTACGAGCATTGAGAATTAATTTTGGTTCGCTAGGTAATTTACCTATGAAAATTTTTAAAACCATTTTCTCGTTCTTTTCGCAACTATACCACTCATCCCTATCAATACTATTTTTCAAATTTAATTTTGTTAAAAGCTCTAACAAATAGTCATAAAAATTATTTATGGTAGTTTTACACTCTGCTATTTTCATCTTATTTATTAAGTATTCAACACTTTCTGATATATTAAAATTGGTTCTGAGAATAACTTTCATCTCTTCCCAATTTAAGGGGTTGTTATTATTTATTAAAACAATACTAGCTTTGTTTATTATCTTACTTCTAATTCTCAAATCAAAGAGAGTTAATATCGTTGGATCAGCATATTTTCGTATTTCCTCAATATGTTGTATAAAGACATTAAGCTCTTCCGGCTTACCATTGAATTCGGGAACACTTTTCAAGAAATCAAGAACATTTGCGGTCGTCATACTGATAACAGTTCTCTTGAGTGGAGTTGTTGTTTTGTTTATATTTGCTGATGGTTAAGTGTGATGATTTTCTTTAGCTCCCCTTTTACGGAATTTTTCTTTTGCTCTGGTATTTCTCAGTGTGGGCCGCTTAGATCTTCAGGTTTTCAATAAGATTCGACAGTTTTACCTTTTTTGGTACAATTATCAAAACATTATGTCGGCTTTACTAATATTTGTTCTTCAACTTTTCTAATTTTCTCTTGTTATTGAAATTATTTTGATTTTATTTGCAAATTTTTGAAACAAATATTCAAGTTTATTACTTTCCAGAAGTTTTCGTTAAAAAAAAATAGATTTTCTATTATTTTTTTTCTTCACTGTTTTATTACATTAATTATTTAAAATAATATAATATATTAGATCGTTTGTTTTCTTTATTTTTATAGTGATTAAAACACTTTTATATATTGCTTGGTAGCGTATAAAATCACTTTTTAAGATAAACGTTTCTTCAGATTATTATTTTAATGACTTCTTTATTTTAAACTTGTGGAATATACGATTTAAAGTGTTTCCGTTTAAAATATTTTGGTTCGTAAATAACGACTGCGCCAGTTATATTTTTATATTTTGTACAAAAAAAAACAATTTTTATTAAGTTATTTTAAGTGTTTATTTTTCTATGATTATATTTTTCTGAATCAATAAAAATATTAAAAACAAATTGACAAACAAAATTAATTATTCAATGAAATATTGTTTTTTACAGAAAAAATTGGAATAGGTTTAAATTTACAAAGTTTAAACATATTACAACTTAAAATCATAACTGATAATAATAATTGAGTTTAACTGAAAATAGGTAATAATAATGTTAAAAAGAAAATAGTTAATTATTAATAATATAAAGTAGACTAAATAAAATAAATAACTGGAAAGAAGAGAGAAGGAGATTTTAGGGATAAGTACAATAATATATAACTATATGGGTAATTTGTATGGGGGCTAGGTCTGAACATGGACCGATTCTCACCAATTTCAATAGCGTTCATCCAATGGCCGATAAAAGCTTATAAACCAAATTTCATCAAAATATATTCATATTTGCGACCTGCAGTTTGATTACAAGCTTTACATGGACACACAGACGGACGGACGGACGGACATTGTTAAATCAACTCAGAAAGTGATTCTGATTCGATCGGTATAATTAAAGATGGGTCTAGGTCAAATATTTTTGGTTGTTACAAACAGCAGCACAAAGTCATTATACCCAAACCACATAGTGGTATAGGGTATAAAAAGGTTCCTAAAGGTTTCTTAAGGGGGGTAAGGTTTTAAAAGTTAAAAAAAAAGTCGTATTTTCATAAATCTTTTTTGAAGATATGAATAATGCTGGATTATTTATTTTATATATATGTTATAGCATAATATTTGAAGAATCTTTGTAAAAATTTCAATTAAAAATTTTAATAAATAAGTCTGTGACAGCGAATCTCCGGAGGCGTTGTTGTTTTGCGGTGAACGTCATAACTCGTTACCGGATCATGTGAAATAAAAAAATCGAAACGCGTTTCAAAGGTGACATGTTTCCTGTGGTAGTGACGAAGAGTTTTTTAATTTATTTTTTTATTTGGCAGCATTTTGAAGTGAAAAACGATTTTTGCTATACAATTTCGGGAATTTGTTGTTAAAAAATGGGAAAGAAAATGGAATTAAAAAAACCCTTCGTGGTTACCTGATGATTTATGTGTCGATATAGTGTCTAAAATTGCAAAAGAATCGGTCAAGTAGATTTTGAGGTATGATGTTGACGGACTTCGAATTTATATACTATGATTTATATACTATATACCGTATGAGGCCGGTCGCTGAAAACGCTGTATCTTCTTAAGTTTTGCTCTGATTTATTTAAAATTTTGATACAACACTCTGGATATGTTGTGCATTCATAAAGAGAAATGCAAAAAAGGTTTTAAAACCTACCACCCCTTAAGGAAGTGCAAACACCAATACTCCTACAAAAAAGAGAAAAAAATATTTCATATGTCAGCATAAATGTGAACTGTAAAAAGCGAACATTTTTTCCAGTTATCTGTAAATTATTATTCCAAATCGCCTTTAATTCTTCTATGATAATTTCAATAAATTATTCAAATTAAAATCTTAAATATACCTATTTACGTAATTTATGTTTGTTTAAATTTTTTGAAAGCAAATTATGCAAAAATTAATATTATGAGTGAAAAAAATTACTTTCCCACCTCCCTTAATATTGCACTATTTTTTCAAGTGCTTTTCAATACAGAGCTTAAAACGAAATCATACGTTGGACAACAACAAAATCCACATTGAAGATCTCTTTTTTCTCAAATATTTATCAAAAAAAGCATACTTTATCAAAAAAAGCATACAAACGGTAAAGTTTAGTTTGATAAAAAAAAGTATGTATGCGTATCGGACGACGTTAAATGAGAAAAATAAAAATGTTTAAAATTTCCTTCATTACTTTTTTTTGCAAAATTTTTTCATTGACCAACAAAGGGAATTTAAAGAAGAATTTGAATAGATATTAGTTTTTTGATGCATTTTGTGAGTTCATCTTATTCCATATGTAACACGAAATCTGCATATGTAGTGCTATTGTCGTTAGCAGTGCTGCTAATTTTGACAACTTATTTTAATTTCGACGATTTTTCAATTTGTTAAAATGATTTGTTAAATTTGTTAAAATGATGATCGAAGATTTTAAATTTTCAGTAGTATAAAAATTGGGATTTCAAGGGTTAACAATTAATGGGTTGTAAATCGAAAATTGATAGTTTTAGTTCAGTGTAAATGTAAATTACAATATATGTATAGATTTAATTCTGGGTCAAGTCGTTTCAAAACGGAAACACCTTGAATAACATCTCCATTTAAGATTTAAGTTTTAATTACGGCGATACTTTAAACCTATATTATATGTTTCAGCTATAGATACATATCAATAAAATTATTTAGTTGATTGATGTGTTAAATTTTTTTCGTTGAAATTTCACCACTAATACATTTTTATATATAGAAATAACCAATGCTGTAATAATATTCTTAATATGAATCATATGCATAAATTTTATTGTTTCCTTTTGTAATATTTTTTCGAGTTTTATAACCGGTAAAATTTTCTTGACAATTTTCTTGTTTTAAAAATGACGATTTTTGCGATTTTGTTTCCATAATTGTCGATTTTCAGAAGATTTTATTAGCAGCACTGGTCGGTAACAAAGAAGAGAGAAAATTGTGTGTATGTTTGTATAAAATGAGAAAGATTAAATTTTGTTTGCGTATTTCCCATAGCTTTGTAGGGAGTGCTATGTGTGTGTATTATTTCAGCGTTACAGAATCAGTCAGTCAGTCAGTGAGTCAGGGATCAGCGTAAATATATATAAGATGTTTTTTCACTTATTAAAAAAAGTAAATTATTTGTTGCAATACTTTTAGTAAAATCTCAAAAACTGTAGATATTTAATATATGTATAAATTATTTTAATTGTAATGATGATAGTAAAAAATAAATAAATAAATAAATAAAAAAAAATAAGCCAAAATAAATCTCTTAAAATAATTAATAACCTGCGTTGGAGGTATTCTACAGATCTTCTACATATTAGAAGTGGATTCGAAAAAATTCAAGAATTCATTTATAGGTCTAGCCAAAACTATTTTCACTCTAACACGCATTGTACTTAGCCTCTGATAAGAGCATGTAGAGAATTCTCATTATAAATATTTAGTAAAAATCACCAAACTGAAAACTATATGTATAAAATTGTTTACAAAGTAAACAGTTTATATATACCTACTGCTTTTCTAATAGTGTTTGAAATTTTGTAGTTTTAGAATTAGATTTAGAATCAGATAAAGGTTTTCCCTAATTTCGTTTAAAATATCAAATATACACTATATAAAACATTATAAAGAATTTACTGATCGCATTTGTTGTAATATATTGAATAATATCTCAAACTCTGTAAACATGTATATGTAAGACTAAATGAAATAAAGATGATATTTTGAAATTGAAATTGAAATTGAATCATGCCACACAAACTATGGTAATTCTTATTCGCTGTATATAATTTAGACCTCATCAAAGTTGGAATTAGCACCATTTCTCGAAACTCATGATGTAGGTTTCGTATTGTTGGTCTAAGTCGAATTTATATATATAAAAAAGAATTGAGGTTTGTTCATCCGCTTAAAACTTGAAAACTACAGGACCGAAAGGGATACTTTCTTCTGTGAGTTTGTTTGTAACTGTCACGCGAATGTTCAGGAAAAAAGAAAAGCACAAAAAGTCTCAACAAATGGCTGTACGCGGTTATTTTATTTTAACATCATATATATTGAGTACTATGAGAGGGAGAGCTTTATAAGTTTGTGTGAGGCCATTTATTATTAATATGGACAGTCATACCGAAAATGGTCGATATCGGGTAAGTGGGCGTGGTACCTACCATACAAAATTAATTTTTAACATCGTATATCTTGAGTTCTGTTTTAGGGAGAGCTTTGCAACTTTGTATGAGCTCATCTGTTATTGCTGTGTGTTGCTGTGAGTAGCCGTTGTAAAAATTAGCGTACCGGAACAGTGAGCGTGGCACCTACAAAAAAATTAATCACTCAATATCAGACTTAATATCATGACAGGGAAAACTTTGATACATTATGTAACGTAATTTGTTGTTAGTGTAAGTGCACCTGACGAAAATTAGCTGGATCGGATAAGTGGGCGGGGTACATCCCCTACAAAGTACTGAGTACGGTACATATACCGAGCATAACGATACGGAGAGCTTTGCAAGTTTGTGTGAGTTCATCTATTATTTCTGTGATTAGCCCTGGCGAAAATGGATGGGATTGGACAAGTGGGCGTGTCACCTACCGTATAAAACAAATTTTCAAAATAATGAAAGTATCTTGAATAATATAAAATGCAAAGTTACGATAATTTGTGTGAGTTCATAGGTTATTAGTGTGAGTCATTAGTGTGAGTGTGAAAATGGGCGGAATCGGATAAATGGGTGGTGTTACTTCAATAAAAGTAATTATTGAACTTTAATGTATTGGATCGTTTTGAAGGGAAATGTTTAAGAGAAAAAATAGAAATTTTCGCAATTTTCATTCAAGTATAAGATGAAGGAGTGAATTTGTCAAAAGACTTTATAATTTACTTTATATGCCAGGTCTTCCATCACATAATTTAAATGCAAAGTTGGATCTTAAAATAATATACTTAAATTTAAGCTTCATAAGCGCTTTAATTTCAAAAAATTGGTCTATTATTGAATAACTGTTTCCTTAGAAATATATATTCTTTTTGACTTTCTTATAATTTTATAATTTTTGTTACGATGCCAAGAATAGTTCATGGTAACATTGGCCGTCGTTCCCAGAATGCAACTCAGCATTGAAATGTCGCAACACATCAAACGGAAGAGGAACGTGCTATTGGAAGGGAATGTATTCGACCAGAATGATTGGAAATCGTGCGCGACAATCAGAAGAGATCAACGAAGCACATAATGAGCAACAATCATTGAGAAGAACATTGAACAGGTGAACATTGAGCATGCACCCTTTCGATATGAGCCCAACATTCAATACAGTTCGCACAAATCGGTTAAATTCGGCCAGATGTCTGTCGTTTGTGAGCATTGCAATGCAGTTAAATTTGGGATAGAACCGCCTGGATTGTGTTCCATGGGCGGAAAGGTGTTGTCTAAATTCATTAATTTAGACAAATTAAATATTGATATAAATAAAAAAAAATGAATTAACCGAAATTGAATTTAAAAAAAAATAATAATTGTAATATTGATATTAAAACAAAATGAATTATTGAATTGAATTTAAAAAAAAATAATAATTGTTCCTTATACTCAACATAACACTTATCGTAAGCTAATGTATTTTGAATTTGCACATTAATTTCTTGTAACGAGTAACCAAACCCTATTGTGAATTGCATTAATTTATCATAAAAGTATCGTAAGCTAAAATTACCCATTGTAATAAGCTGTAATTATACTAAACCTTTTTTACATTAGTCACTTACTCTGCAGCTTTCACACAATAAGGTGAGCGTACAACCTCTAAAACCCATCTCGTGGTTTTCCCATACAATTTTTATATTAGATAAAAAATACATATATCTTAAACTTCTATATTTTCTTATTTTTTCACTTGCAAAAAATCGGTTATAATTTCTCCATCTCGCGAGAAATTATACACTGACACAAGACGATCTCTCACAGGTTAATCTATAGGTTCCCAAACCTTACCGCCCTGTTCATCATTTGAACCATCCCAGAACGTACTACCAAAGGTTAACCCCGGAGAAGTCTTTACAGGTGTAATTGCCAAAATTTTTTCCACCACCAGAGCCACTATGCACGCTGTTTTACGGTGAATCTCCTAATTCGAATTAAAGTTGGATCTGTCATCCTTATGCTCCGAAACTATGCAATGGAACCCGACTGATTGTGACGACATTAATGAGTAATGTGATAGTGGCAAGGATTTGGAAACGGCGGTTCAAGGGAGATGCTTAATTCCGCGAATTCCCAAGACTTCAATCAGTTCAAAGGTTTCAGTTCCCAGTGAAACTTGAATTTGCGATGACAATAAACAAGTCACAAGGACAGTCCCTGGATGTATGCGGCATAAATCTGAAAATGTCATGCTTTTCATACGGCCAGCTATGTGTTGCATGTTCCCATCCTCACTATTCATTCACGCTCCGGAGCAGAAAACAAAAAATATTATATGTCGTGCAGGATTAAATTGATTACAATCAATAGCTGACCGCCGGGTCAGCTATCCTTATAATTATAAGATATTGAATTCTACTGAATTCGAAAAGTGTTGTATTCAAATTATATTATTGCGTCATCTGTTAGCGGTCGAAAATTTTCGATAAAAAAAAATTTGAAATTATTTCAATCAAAATATCTATTTCGGACAAGGGAAGTTTGCCGGGTCAGCTAGTATAACTATGTATATGAATCCATGAGTCTTTAATCGAATTTCTATACAATTTTTAAAAATTGTTTTATTTTTTATGCCTTTTAGCGTTTTGAGATTTTACGGTTTTTCGTTTTTGAGATCTAACATTTTTGCCATTTTGCGTTTATGCGTTTTTGCGTCTTTGCGATGTTGCTTTATTTCAACTTTGCAATTTTCGATTTGGCATTTTTGAAATTTTTCTTTTTCGCGGTATTTTACGTTTTACTTAAATTTAATGAAATTTTTTTCCATGCTTAAACTAAAAGCATAAGTACTACAGCGTCACGCATTCATCGAATCAGTAGATCAGTGATGAGCGTAAACTATATATTAAAATGTGCGAAGTATAGTTGGATTGCAAGGTTTGCATAAACACGCATATAGATAAACGTTAAGTAGACTTAGGATTTGACTCTTCCTCCACTATTTTGGGCAGCTACTGTCAACAAAGCGCATGGTGGTAAATTAAGAGAATAAATAAATAAATAATAAAAAAAATAAAAGGGAAATGCTATAGACATTCCATTTATTTATAAATATTTTGAATACTTCCCATTTACTAAATGTATAATTTTCAGAAAAAAACAAAAAATATTAATACGTCTGAAGTGTTCCTTTGATTCAGCAAATTGAATTTCTGCCACATAGTGCTGAAAGAGTATGTATGTGTATGCGTAGTGGAGCTTTTTTTTGCATCTTATAAACGCATCACACAGATGGGGTTTACTAAAGTGCTTGGCAAGAACACACAAGTGTTAGAATTTATAAGTTGCATATCGAAGATAACACATTAAGAAAACATAAGAATATTGATGCATATAACACTTGCACATATGTGTATATAAGGGCATTTACTTTATAATCCACATACTGTATTGTTTTCTACTTACATTTGAAATATTCTCAAACAGACACGGGTGAACCAAAAATACCAATGAAATTCTATTCTAAACTAAATATTTACACAATATCATCATATGGTTTCGAAAATAAAGCATAAGTAGAATAGAGAAAAAAAAACGAGTATTATATACATTTTAGCAGTGATGCCAACTTTTTGTAATCAAATCTCGCTGAACAGTGATACCAAACATGAAAAAACGCTAAATTTTATAATTTTCTTTTCCGCTTCCTTTCAGTTTAAATGATTAATGCCGAGTTTTATTTTACAGTTGGAGGCTACGAATGGTAGGCAAAATCTTGTTTTGATTCTTTGAGGAATCACCCGAAAATTCCATATATATTTATAGTAAGAAGTTCCTAAGTAATGTTTTTTGTGATTACTCAACAGTGAGCATGGAATCGGAAAAAATGGAGGGTACCAGTAATTTCCAAGGGAGGATTGCGCAGTAGAAATTTGTAACCCGATTTAGAGTTTTGACGTAAGGCTGCAATTGCTAACTAAATAATCTAACCCATAAAAAACGAAGTTTTTATTAAAATTCTTTCTTTCCTTATGCATATGAGTTTTGAATATCTACGTGACTGTGCGTGACTGTGTGTGACTATCTTATAATTAATCTTTGGCCACAACAAGTCTATAGACAAAGTTTCAGATCCACCGGATAAGGGAAAATGGGTTTTAAATCACTTCGTGACTGTGCGTGACTATGCGTGACTGCATATGCGTGACTGCATATGCGTGACTTCGCTATGGTGAACTTGATCTTTCTTTACAGCAAGTATATCGACCCAATTTCAGATCGATCGGATGAGGGAAAATGACATTTAGATCACTTCGTGACTGTGCGTGACTATGCGTGACTGCATATGCGTGACTTCGCTATGGTGAACTTGATCTTTCTTTACAGCAAGTATATCGACCCAATTTCAGATCGATCGGATGAGGGGAAATGACATTTACATCACTCCGTGACTGTGCGTGACTGTGCGTGACTTCCCCAAAATTAATCTGTAGTCAGGACAAGACTATGAGCCAAGTTTCAGATCAATTGGCTAAGGGGGAATGGGGTCCACCCATGGCAGGCAGACAGACAGACAGACAGAGAGTATGAGTTAAAAGAAAGAGTAAAAAACGGAATCAATCCGATCAAATGCTCCTGGACTAAGATCAATTGTAACATTTTGGGCAAAGACGAAGGTTTACAGAACTTTCTAAGATTAAACAATGTTTATTATTTAATTTAGAATGTAAGAAGGTAGTTCAAAATCATTAAAAAAAAATGTACACAATATCATAAAATGTATTAAAAATACGCACAAATGTAACATTTTTCTTCAAAACAGCTCCATACCAAAACAAACGCTATTTATGGAAAAAAGCGCCCAATCTAAAACGAAATACACTAAATTGGCATACTTGCATTCCATTGATATCATACTACTTTATTATATGTATACCCTACAAGAACAGTGACGGTCACTTGACCGGTGATATGAGCGTCACTACTGACTGAAGTGTCGGTCAAAAACTGACCGAAACTTTTGTGTACATGTGATTTTGCATCTTACTCTAACTTATGAAAGTATGTAAACCATATTATATATATATCTGAACTGCTCACTCTACCGCTGCTTAGTAGTCAACGATGATAGATATATATATCTTCGTTGACCGGTCACATTTGATGGATATATACATCATCATTGACCGGTCACGCTTGATTATAATGAAACACGACATATTATTTTTATTTATTTATTGTATTAAAAATCAAATTCAAAATTAAAAATAAACATTAAATATTAAAAACACAACAATACTAATTCCGAAACGTGGTGATAACTTTGAGACAGTGTTGAAACAGGACAATGGGCTTAACTTAAACAGATATTTAAACAACTTTGCTGACGTTTCACTCGAAACATCCCTAAACTCAATAGGTAATGGGCCTTTGTGCAATCAGTAGTTTCTAAAAGAAAACAATTTATTATAACACTTACATATATATCAACAATTTATATTAAAGCTTACCTTTTGAGTGTTGTTAATTAACAATTTCGGCCAAACCTGATACAATTCATTTGGAAAATTGATGAGTAAATGATGTACCCATTCAAATACTGCTACCTTTGTACAGAACGATGTGTGAGATATTGTGGTAATACCTCCATAAATCAATTTGTTCAATATTCTGAGATCTTTGTTCCTTTGAAGAAACTAATTTCATTTCATATTATCAACATCATATTCCAGACACTATATTCCAGAATGGCATAAATTAAAACATTCAAATATTAAAACAAACTCCCATATCCATGTTATGGCAACAGACTGAAAGATAGATATAAGGATTAGTGTAAAATGCTACAAGGAAGATTTACTTTGTTTCTAGCTACAATTTTTAATAAAATGTCAGTGCATTACCTTAATAAGTTCATTTGGTGATTGCGCATGTATTAACAATATATTTATAGTGTCCTCCATGCGCACTTAACTGGAATCATTACGAATCGATTTAATAAACTGTGTCAGCGTTGTTTCACAGAATTATATTTCTTGTGTAATATCTTACAACATCATAAAAAATCCATCAATAATATCAAATAGATAACCATATTATTTTCTGGCACAGCATTCACAATCGAAATCCAGGATATAACATATTGTCGCACAATATAATTCTTTACACAAATGCGTTTCCTAAGAGGTATAAAAGTTCTAGATTGAAAGTTTGTGAAGATTCTACAGCAATATCTTTAAGTTAACGATCCAACAGGAATAGGCCACAAGAAGCGAGCAAAAAATAAATTGTGGAAAAAATAATTGTGAGAATGGCACTAACGAATTCACTGACATATTTTGAAGAATCCTAAAGAAACAACAAAAATTAACTTGAACTTTTTAATTTAATTAATTACTTACCTTTCCTAAACCTAAACAAAAACAACTCTACAACAGCAACAATGAGTCATATGTTTTTAAATAGAAAAAAACTGCAAGTACATAGTTGAACGTTGTTGAAAACAGTCGTGAAATATTTTGATCCGTACATTTTTGTTATATTCTTTTATTGTAAAGAAAATTGTGATTTGTGATTACCACTAAAATAACCAGGAATTTATTACCTTTAAAACCACATAACTCTGATTTCATAAAGTTACTTTGTTAACATTAAATTTGTAATAAATTGTTTTTGAAATAATTAAAATCAACAAAGTTAAAATTACAAACATACAAATCTTAAATTAAATAGAACAAAGCATAAAAAGAAACAGACAATAACTTAGTTGTACAACAATAACAACACTACTTACTCAAATAAGAAAACGCAAATAAAATACGAACAATCAAGTGCATAATATTTTTACAACAACACCCATTTTCAATAACAACACATAGCAGCCTATTTGCAAAATTGATAACAAACAAACAAGTAAACTCTTTTCTTATATTTAACAATAACTACACATAATTTGTAATAAATCTGTCAAACTTAAAAAGTAGCGTTGCCACATCTGTTTATTAATATGTCCTGTTTGATAAATACTTGTTCCATTAAGGATGATGGGGAACGGATGATCGTTTGTTGGTTGTGTCATGAACTTTGTCATCTTAAATGTAGTGGTCTTTCTGGGTTAGTTGCGGATGCTTTGACCAATAATAAAGGTCTACATTGGTGCTGCTATAAGTGCAGAAAAATTGGCGTAAGTTTTTATCGCTTCTTTCAAGATACAAAAAAGAAATTTTTGAATATCCAAGAAGAAGCGTCGGATTTAACTAATCGTATTAATGATTATGGAAAATTATTTGACGATTTCAAATCATTGGATAATTTAAAATCTCCTCCTCAATCTTCACCGAAACGCCGTAAATCGTCAAGAAATGCTACCAAAGAAAAAAACAATAATCCTGTTCCGGTTTATGTTACTTCTGGTTCTTCTATACCTGATTCACTTTCAATTATTAATAACATTAAGGATCCTGCTATTCCTTTGAGCTGTGCTGATATTGCCCATAATCAACCTGAATTTGCCTTAAATAACCATGTTCCCGTTTTCAGTAATAGTCAAACTATAAATAATACGCTAAGAGCTGTACCACCTAAAAAAACTGTTTTCATCTCGAGGCTGGCCTTTGATACAACTACTGAAGATGTTGATTCCTTCATTAAATCTAAGGTGGGTCCAAACGTAGACATTTCAACATATAAGTTTGTTTTTTCTCAACCAAGATCCATTACTTCTTTCAAAGTTACTGTTACTAATGATCTTTTTGAACGTATTCTGGATCCTAATTTTTGGCCTAAATATACATTGGTTCGTGAATATATATACAGGGAAAATCCAAGATCCGCTAACATTGGTCGTCTTCCACAAATTGATTTAAATGCTCCACAAATTGATTTAAATGCTCCAAAAAACTAGGAGCTTGTACTGTTGATTACATTTCATTAGTTTATCAAAATGTTCGCGGCTTAAGAACTAAACTCACATCTTTATATATGGAAAGTTTCAACTTACAACATCACATCATCGTACTTACTGAAACTTGGCTTAATGATACTTTTTTGAATACGGAAATACTCTCTTACAAATACAATATTTTTAGACGTGATCGTGGGTCCACAACAAATGGTGGCGGTGTTCTTATTGCGGTCTCCAGTATTTTATTCTCAGAGGCTTTATTAATTGACCCCTCATTCGACATCGAATTTATCGCAGTTTTAATTAAACTTAATGGAAAACAATTATTTATTACCTGCTCATATATTCCTCCATCGTCCTCACAGTCTATTTATGACAAACATGGCGAAGCTATTAAATATATTCTTCGTACAGCTAATCAAGATGACTTTGTTATTATTCTTGGTGATTTTAATTTGCCTTCAATATCCTGGAAGTTCTTACCTGATGAAAAATATTTTGTTCCATCCAAATCAAATAATAAGTGTGAAGAGCTTTTCAATATTTTATTTGATCTGAATCTCTTTCAAATAAATGGTATATACAACAATCTTTATAAATTATTGGATTTAATATTTGTCAACGATACTTCGGAATGTTACATCAAGCGTGCAATCCCAATTTCTTCTCCTGAAGATACACATCACCCTACCATTGAAGTAAATTTATATATTCCCTCTGGACTTTTAAAAACACCTTCTAAAAATGATGTTAAAGATTTTTGTTTCGCACAATCAAATTACTGTTTGTTGAACGAACTTCTACACAGTACGAACTGGCACAGTCTATTATCTTTTTCTATTGGATCCACAGTTGCTATTGATCATATGACTGAAACATTTTACAGTACTATTTCCTCTGCAATGGATTTATGTATTCCGAAACAAATTCGTAATAAACTTTCTGGTCCTCCTTGGAATACCAAGCAACTCATAAGACTTAAAAATAAAAAAAATAAATATTACAAGAAATACAAGCTATCCGGTTCTCTTGTGGATTATGGGAAATACTCCATCAGCCGAGCGGAATATAATGCACTGAATAAATCATGTTACTCTAATTACTTAATCAAAATGAAAAATAGTTTCAAAAGTAATCCAAAATCTTTTTATAAATTTGTCAACACTAAGAGAAAAACAACTGGTTATCCTGCTATTATGAAATTTCAACATACTGAATCTTATGATAATACTATTATAAGTAATTTGTTTGCTGATTTTTTTTCAACAACTTATTCCAATTCAACTTTTGATGATTCTACCACTTATCCATATATACTGACTGCTAATAGAACCATATGTATTCCATTTCTTGATGTCTCTATGGTTTCTAAAGGGTTGAAAAAACTAAAATTTTCGTATAATAGTGGACCTGATAAAATTCCTAGCAGTATTTTAATCAAATGTGCGGATGCTTTAGCTATTCCATTGACAATAATGTTTAACTCATCAATTAAATACGGATACTTTCCAAATACATGGAAGGACTCTTTCATTATTCCGCTATTTAAATCCGGAAACAAGTCGGATGTTACAAATTATCGTGGTATTGCAAAATTAAGTACTATACCTAAATTCTTTGAAAAAATTATAACTGATCAACTATGTCACCAAGTCAACACATTAATTTCTCCATTCCAACATGGCTTTCAAAAACGGTGCTCAACCTCAACGAACCTTTTACATCTTACAACAATAGTCCATCGTGGCTTTCTTCAAAGAAAGCAAACTGACGCAATTTACACTGATTTCAGCAAGGCGTTTGATAAAGTCAACCATAAACTTCTTATAAAGAAATTACATCTAATGGGATTTTCTGATCTTAGTACAAAGTGGATATATTCATATTTGACAAACAGAAAGCAAAATGTACTTTTTAATAACATATCTTCGAAAAATATTAATGTTTTATCTGGAGTACCGCAAGGCAGCCATCTTGGACCGCTTTTATTTTCTTTATTTATAAATGATTTGCCACAGGTTATTCAGTTTTCAAATATCCTGATGTATGCTGACGATGTAAAAGTCTTTATGAGTTATAACCAATATTCCGACCACACTTATCTTCAAAATGATTTGGATTCGTTTCACTCATGGTGTATTTTAAATTTAATGGAGCTCAATCTTAAAAAGTGCAAATATATGCGTTTTGTTCGAAAAAGACCAATATTTGTAAATTACGTGTTGGGAGGCTTTCAATTGGAAAAAGTTGATAACTTCTTAGATCTTGGTGTCTTATTAGATTCAAAACTTAGTTTCGTTCTTCATATTACAATTACGGTAAACAAAGCCAGAGGAGTTCTTGGTTTTATAAAACGTTGGTCTAAAGAGTTCAACGATCCGTATGTAACAAAAACACTATACACGTCACTTGTGAGACCGATTTTGGAATATGCATCTATTATATGGGACCCTATCTATCAAACTCATATTGATAGCATTGAATCGGTGCAAAAACAATTCCTACTATTCTGTCTTCGCAGCTTAAATTTTAACCAATTAAATCTTCCGTCATATAACAGCAGACTCGCCCTTGTTAAGCTGCCAACCTTAAAAAGCCGCAGATCTATGCTAAACGTTTCGTTTCTTTTGAACATAATTAATGGCGATGTTTGTTCTGGTTTTCTGATCAACAATATTTCATTTAACATCCCCCAACGGCCAACACGTTTTTTCTCACCTTTAACTGTCCAGTTTTATAGATCAAATTATGCAAACGGTGATCCGCTTAGACGAATGTGTTCTGAATTTAATAAGCTTTATAGATTTATAGATTTTTTTTCAAATACAAATGTCATAAAAAGTAATATAATAATTTATTTGAACACATTAAATTAAATTTTTTAATTTTTCATTCATGTTAAATGTTTTTTTAAATAGTCTGTAAGGATTAATTCCATAGATTAATAATAATAAAAATAAATAAAAAAAAAAAAAAAGTGTGTTAGTACAAAAATTGTTTATGTGTTAGTTTCAGTCATTCATTTCTTGTAGGGTATTGTTTTGAAGTATGGTTACCAATTTGAAACAGACGAACACTCAGAGAAATCAATCATTATTGTTAGAAAAAAAGTTTGCAACCACTTTTTTTTAGCCAATATCATAACATTTTGGCTAACTTTAGTTAACAATATACATTTTTTCTCTTACTTCTACCGATTTTAGATTTGAGTGTAAATAAACTGTAAAAAATGAACACAAACCAATGGTTGAGCACAAAAGATTATATTTCAATATGTATTAAATCCATACATAAATTGTAGGGAATGATTTTAAATTTGCATGTCCATTGTTGGATATAAATTTGTGTAGTGAATACTTTTTGACCTTCACAAAAATCTTGTAAAACTAACACTCTTTATTTGCATTAACACCACTGTCTGATTATGACAACATATTAAAATATTATTTGTTTTTATCATAATTCTAAACAAATCACAGGAGACAACAATCTGACATGAATGCTTTAACAAATAACAGAATATGAAAATAATCTAAATACGAGTATACTAGCAAAATATATATTTTGTGAAATCTTTGATATTAAAGACTTAAAATAAAACGAATTCAATTCAAAGTTTTATTTATAACCCAGATAAAAATTTAATCCTTCGAATATACAAATTCTTAACTTAAAATAAAAAAATAAACAATAAACTGATGAGAAATAGACTTGGTAAATAAAGTCTGCGTACACGTGAAGCTTTTCGTAAAATTCTTACTTTTATTTAACTCTGTTTGTGGTGGGGTTTGTAAGTAAATTTTAACTACCTGTCTGATTAGCTGGAGTTCTGAAAAATGAGCATATGACTAGAGTGGATTACAATACATTATTTTATCATTTTCTTATTTGATAGAATTATTTTAACCTTAAATCGGTTATTGTGTGGTTTTTTTAACCAACTTCCCCATGGCTAGACTTTGACCACAGAAACTTTAATATTATTTCCGGCGGTTAGCTTCAAACTGGTATTTTTTATTGATTTCCACGATGAATAGTTCAATTTTTCATTGGCGTAAAAATCTGCGTACGAAAATCGAAAATCGATGCTTCTTCTGTGGTTTCACTCGCAACTCCATTGGGAGCCATTAAGGAAGTAATCTTAGTGCACTTTCTACAAGCAGCGAAACATAGGCGGAAGAATATTGACACATGCACGACTACAAGGCACACATGGCCTGACTATAACTTATGAAGGAAAACGTTTCTCCTTAAAAGGAGTGGAAGGAATGGAAGATGTTTACATATAAGGAACCCAGACTACTGAAAAATCAATTTCTCAAAAACTAGAAACATTTTTTTTGTATCAAAATACATCTTTCATTTTTATACCCCATACCGCTATGTGGTTTGGGTACAATGACTTTGTGCTGCTGTTTGTAACTATTAAAAATACTTGACCTAGACCCATCTTTTCTTATACCGATCGACTCAGAATCACTTTCTGAGTCGATTTAGCGATGTCCGTCCGTCCATCTGTGTGTCCATGTAAACCTTGTAATCAAACTACAGGTCGCAAATATGAATATATTTTGATGAAATTTGGTACGTGAGCTTTCCTCAGCCATAGGATGAACGCTGTTGAAATTGTTGAAATTCGGTCCATGTTCAGACCTAGTCCAAATATGAATATAGCATCCAGTATGAACTTTTTCATATCTGCAGCCAAAAAAATTAATAAGAATACCAATCATATTTGGTTTATGCTTATTTTCTATAACAAATTAGTTGGACGGAAGAGATGGGGTCTCTAAACCATGGTATAGGGTATTGGATAGTCGTTCTAGACCGACTATAATTTTCTTATTTGTTATAATTGGAATTTACACGTGCTAGAAAAATATTTGTACACTTAAAGATGAACACTTTAAATATTAACAAAAGTCTATATTTGCATATACGTAAAAATATCTATGAGTCATTAATCGTTTATCTTGTTTCAGCTAGTTTTTTTTATGGAAAATTATTGCTAGCTTTTAAGCCGAACTACAAAACTTTTTCAGTTTGTTTCAAAAACAAAATTTTTAAATAAAAAACTTTTTTGAGGTATATGGGCGGTGTTCGTAGCATATTTCTGTAAAACTTTGCAAACATCTTTATTTCATATTACTGATAACTTGAGTCAAGTTACAAGACTTTTAATGAAGAAGAAAAAAAAATCGGGTCCAAAAATTCATATTAGGGTATATGGGCTATGGACGTGGCCGATATCCCTGAAACTCTACAGATATCTCTACTTCATAACGCTGACGACTTGGGGCGAAAAAATCTTTTCGGGTTATGTGGCCGGGGAGTGATGGGCGTGGTTAATTTTGATGAAACTTAAAATTTTTCTTAAGTGAGGTTTTAAAAGACTCTGGGTCAATGTTCCACAAGCTTTCCTTATACTTTTTGCCATGAAATTTATGAAGCGATCCCAATGTGCGACGTACAGGTATACTACATATATTTTATTTTATTACCTTTGGTAATTATATTTTGACGTGAGTCCCAAAATTGAAGAAATCGGTGGTGACGAGAAAAGAATTATGTTTCCGTGAAATAGTTCGGATTTTTATCGAGAAGCCACTCCTCAGTGTTGTACGTTGCTCAAAGCTACAAAAACACCAATTCAATTTTGTCAAAAACTTGTTACGGTCGCTCCTCCAAGCTAACTGAGCACGAAAAGCGTACAATTTTGAGTTCAGTAAAACAGAATTACAAAATTGGTACTTAACAAATTAGTTGTGATATCAAAGAAACCTTCGCCAAAATATTAATAAAATTTGGCTATCATGGTCAAATGAGTATGCAAAAAAGCCTGCAGAAATTTGGGAACTTATTTTGTTTTCAGATGAAAGCAAGGTTTGCATTTTCAGCATTTAAGGAATTAATTTAGCTTTGCGAAAAAGGGGGACTGCATTAAAAGAACACTTTAATACCGTGGAGGTGGCATTATAATTTGGTAATATTACACCTATTGAGCCTAAAATGGACAGACAGATTGGATAGATAAACCTTTTAGAACAAATTCTAAAACAAAGCACACAACAACTGGGCCCTGGAGAAGATTTTTGGTTTCAATTTCAAGCTGTGGTTGCCCTACAATAGTAAAAATTTATTCAAATCACCACCCTAGTCACCCGATATTGATCGTAGAGAGCATTTGTGTGATTTACTGGAGAAGAGAATCCGTCAGCATAAAATATTCTCAAAAGAAATATTAAGAAGCATCATTTTGGATAAGTGGGGTAAAATATGTAAGGAGGATACCTTGAAGTTGGTTTAATGCAAATTTAGGATTTTTGTGTTAATATTTCAAATACAAGAATACTTTTTCTTTTAAATTTTTTTACCCGCATAAAATATATTAAAGGCAATAAACCTTAAACAAATTAAAATAAGTAATAAAATATATACGATACCCTATATCAAGCGTTAAGAGAAATGGTTTAAGCCCAACTAATCGAAAATTACATGCGCTGTACACAAACTGAAAAGAAACAAAGCGCCAGGTGAAGATGGTATACCCCCAGAGATACTCCAAGCCAAAATGAATAGCTACCTAATACGTGGACTAAGTCGGTGCGATAGTAAAGCTACCAAATAAAAATGATCTGACTGAGTGTGGTAATTGTTGAGGTATTGCTCTGCTCAACACTGTATACAAGGTTATTGCTACCATAATAAATAACAAATTACACAGTATCGAAAAATCACTACGTGGCTTCCGACCGCACCGCAACTGTTTGGATCAAGCCAATACGCTCCGTGTTATAGCAGAACAATCGGTCGAATGGCGTACACCTCTTTATTTAGTATTTATAGACTTTAGAAAAGCATTCGACTAAGTAAAACGTACCGCAATATGGGATGCATTAAAAGCAAAAAGTGTAAACAAGGTTGCCCTCTATCTTCATTATTGTTCGCCGTTGTTTTGGACAAGTTTGTGACATAAGTATGCATTAAAAGAAGATTTGGATTTTGGATTTTACTGATGATATTTGTCTCATATCGCACAAGTTTAACGATATGCAGAGCAAAATAAATGATTTGGTTGTGTCGGCAAATAGAGTAGGACTGCAAGTTAATATTGCCAAAACACATGCAATGCGTATAAATAACACTACTGATAACCACTTTGTAGTACAAGACCAACGTATAAAATATATTAAATCCTTCTGTTATCTAGGATGCATGATGTCGATAGATGGAGGAGTGGAAGAACACGTGTCACACAGGTTAAATAAGGCAAGATCCGCTTTTGGTCGGTTAAATAAAACGCGGAGATTGGTTTACATATAATGCCGAGAACTTTTAAAAATATGTAATAGAGGCGATAGCAAAGTTTGGTTCCTTGACAACAAAAAACAATATTGTATATTGGTATTGGAAGTAAACTGATCGAGAAAAGTATTCTGGTGTTCACGACAATTTTGACGCATTACCCATATATGTATGTTGATATTAAGCAAAAAAAAAAAAAAAATATTCCCAAAGAATGACTTTTTCTTTGATTCCATAAGCTGTGAATATAAAAAAAACCATTTCAAATTTTAAATGAATCAATATAACCCTTTATTTTGGAAATACTTTATTTATTTCCTCGAATAACACAGGTCTATAAAATGAAAAAAATTTTATGGTGCCTTGAGTTTTGCAGCTGATTTTTGCAGCCATTTTTCCTTAGCAGCTCTAGTTCTCGAGTTACAAAAATATTCAATTTACCCTACTATTTATTTAAAAAATGCATATGCCCATCTGATATAAACGCAACAAACGTATGTAGTATGTTAGCAACATTGTATAGCTTGTTTCTTAGTATGTTGGCGGCAACATTGTAGTTATATAAATGTCATTCCCTAGCTTGTTTTTTATTATAATTTTTGAGTCTTGAATTAAAACTCGCTAAATATATATCGATAAGAAACCTACGTCCAGTACGCGTTGCAATCATTCAAGGTTTCAATAGAACATCAAGATATAACAGTGATAATTTTAATTGAAAGCTAATTTTCAAAGATGTCATCTAGCCGCAGAATATGTGTAAACAACCCTGAGCAATTTTGTTATATATGCGGTGAATACACGAGAATTGAAAACAGAAAATCCATTACTGAATTTATAAAGAAAGCATACAAAGCTTATTTTGGTATCAAACTTGAACAGCAAGATAAATCTTGGGCACCACATGTAGTTTGCAAAACATGTACTGAACATCTACGTCAGTGGACTGATGGGAAAAGGAGGAGTCTGAAATTTGGTGTGCCTATGGTTTGGAGAGAACCAAAAAATCACTATGACGACTGTTATTTCTGTCTAGTGAATATCAGAGGTATCAATAGTAAAAACCGAAGGAAGTGGACGTAACCTGATTTAGACTCTGCTCGACGGCCCATGCCTCATTCCGATGAAGTTCCCATGCAAACATTTCATCAGCTACCAGATTTCTCGGAGGATGAAATATCCCACTGCTACACAAATGAAGACATTGAATATGAGGAAAATACATAAAGTCCCCAACGATTTAACCAAAGTGAGTTAAGTGATCTCATCAGGGATCTTAACCTCTCAAAACAATCTTCTGAGTTACTGGCATCCCGGCTAAAAGAAAAAAATCTACTTGATAAAGGAACACAAATAACGTTCTATCGTAGAAGGGGAGCAGAGTTGGTTACGTTCTATTCTCAGGAAGAAGACCTCGTTTTCTGTCACGATGTTAAAGGTCTTCTAACAAAAATCGGCCTTCCCGAGTATAATCCAGATCGTTGGCGTCTTTTTATTGATAGTTCCAAGCAAAGTTTGAAGTGTGTGCTTTTACACAATGGTAACGAATTGGCATCAATACCTATTGCTCACTCTACCCAAATCAAAGAAGAGTACAAGAATATAGCCATAGTCTAGGAAAAGATTAATTATCACGAACATGGATGGGTTATTTGTGTTGACTTTAAAATGGTTAACTTCCTCCTTGGACAGCAAGGTGGATACACAAAATATCCTTGCGTCTTCTGCCTTTGGGATAGCAGAGCTAAACAAGATCGCTGGGTAAAAAAATACTGGCCTGAAAGAGAGAACATGGTTGTTGGAGGAAAAAATGTTGTTAATGAGCCTTTGGTTAATCGGAATAAAATAATCCTGGCTTAATGAAGCAATTTGTTAAGACTCTAGATAAAGATTCATCATGTTTTAAATTCATATCTACAAAGATGCTATTCGATGGCCCTCAAATCAGACAGTTAATGAAGGACACCAATTTTGTTGAATCTATGAATGAAAACTTGCGAAAAGCGTGGACATCAG
This sequence comes from Cordilura impudica, assembly GCA_963682025.1. Taxonomy (NCBI): domain Eukaryota; kingdom Metazoa; phylum Arthropoda; class Insecta; order Diptera; family Scathophagidae; genus Cordilura; species Cordilura impudica. The sequence goes on from OY821518.1 coordinate 208,599,644, forward strand.
TTGTGTTAGTTGTCAAAAACTTTCTAGGCAACAAGAAGGCTTCAAACTATAAGGATTTAGTTCAGAACATGCTGACTGCTTTTCGTGAGCTTGGATGCGACATGAGCATCAAGGTGCATTACTTGCAAAACCATTTGGACCGGTTTCCTGCAAACTTGGGAGACTTGAGTGAAGAGAAAGGTGAACGATTTCACCTGGATATAAGGACAATGGAAGAACGATACCAGGGCAAGTGGGATACTCATTTGATGGCAGATTACTGTTGGAATCTGCAAAGAGATTGTCCTAGAAAACCACATTGCAGATTAACCAAAAAACGAAGCTTCTTGGGTCCCAGTACATCAAATAAGCAGTGAAAAATATATTTCTTATTTTCACAAATATATTAATTATATATTATATATTGTTCTTATTATAAATATATTAAACTAAATGCTTTTAAACCAACACTGAAGAACAAAATTTTTATTTTTTTTGATAAAATTGTTGTTTTTTGTACAAAACTTTAACGATATTGTTGCGGTGGCTCTCGAAGCGCGAAGGCCAGCCCCAAAGAGTTTTTTTTGTCAGTGCGGGGGCCAGCGTGCCAATTTCTTAATGGCAAATTTTTTTTTGCTGATAGAGTTCATAGAAGGGGGTTTGGTTTATGGAGGAGTGGCAATGAGTCTTTATTCTCAGCCCTCTGCCCGGCTAGGCCGGTGAGATGGTCCACTTGGTGTGTGTGGCGATTGTCAATCCGCGGTAGAACCATCGGCTTTTAACCTGAAAAAGAAAAAAATGTGTTAATAAAAGTTCCCAATTATCAGAGGAACAATACATACCTACTTACCAAATAAACACGTTTGTCGTGGTTCTTGTAGGCTCCGATACATGGGTTCGAATCCTGGGAAAGCTGAAAAGGGAAATAAGAAGATTAATAGAATCTTTGGAGGCTAAAAAAATGGAGAATAAAGAAATATTAAATATGTATAAAAAAATCGTCAACCATACATGCCTGTGAAATTGTTAAGAAAATATGTTCATGACTGTATAAAAGAGTAGTATTAGGGTGGCTGTTGTTAATTATGATGAGTCGTAACGTTTTTGTTAGTGTAACGTGAAAGGTTCGTTGTAAAACGTTTTATGAATGGAGCCATTATGTATTGTTTTTAGGTGTTATATTTGAATTTAGGATGGTTTGAATCTAGGATGATAAAACGGTGCAGAAATTAGAAAGTTCATGTTCAAGTCGAAAAGGGACAAATAGTATTATAGAATGTGTAAGTTATTAGCGATGTAATAGAATGTAATTAGACATGTATTTGTTAAATGGAATGGCAAGTTAAATATGGCTCGGTTGGAAAGTATTGCGCCCAAACTAGACATAGCCATCTTTATGAAATAAGATCATTCGAGAAAAGGCCGTCGAGTGGACAAGTAAAGTGCTGAGCGAATAATTTGGTTACGATAAAGGCAAATAGCCATTTTAATAAAATAGTGGTGTTAACAAAATAAGTGTTAAATTGTAAAGTTTATGAATTGTGATTGTAATAAGAGTATAAGTGGAAAATAATTAAGGTGGGTAAATAGTTTAAAATTAGAAAAATTCATATAGGGAAGAAGTGAAATATTGATATTTAGGTTAACCTGGAGTAAGAGGTAGATGCAAATTCAGCAGACAGTGAGCCAACTCGGATGGTAATATAAGAAGTCCCTGTAATACTGGATTAAATAAGCTGAGAACGTAAGTTAATTAGAGGAAAATATAGTTTGGAGATCGGATGTTGTAGTTAAATGTTTTCAAAATAGTTGGGTTTGGACTCCGTCTGGAACAGGGCCAGATTAAAATTGTGTTGAGACCAGAGTCTTCACGGAAGCGCCCCTAGAAGGTTCTCAGTGGTTTAGCCCAGGAGGGGCAGGAAAATATCCCAAAAAGGAAGTTCTAAATTATAAAGTTCGCCAAAAATCCAGGTAACCTCAAAGTAATTAACTATATACAAGCCAAGAATATCGGTTTTATGGGGCATAACTGACACCAGAAAAGGTTTAAAAATCTAGGCTGTACAAAGGCTCGACGGTAGAAGATTTTCGTTTGATTTGTAATTGCGTATAGTTTAGGTATATAGGTATATATTATATTTAATTAAATTAAGTAAAATTAGTGTTAAGGTTGAAAGGTATATATATAAAAAAAAAAAAGAGGAACTATTGTGTGATTCGTGTTAACTGGTTATCGTCATCGATTTATGAATGTCCAAAGTCTTGTAAAATCGGTTAGATTCATAGTTTGGAGTTTCGCTACGGAAAAAAGAGGGGACATTTAAAAACTAGCAAATATAAAAAAAAGGTGTTTAGGGAGCTCCTTCAGGCCTTATATAGTTAGATCGGTATTTAAGAAAAAAAGAGATATCCGGTAAGTTTGACCGGAAATAAAAAAAAAAAAAGGAGAGAGAATTTTTACTGTGAATCGAACTAATAGAGATTTTTGGTCTGGTGATAAGTTATCCCACATCGACGCGACCAATTAACACATTATAGTGTCATTGTCATATATAAAAAAAAAAATAAAAATAAATAAAAAAAAAAGAAATTGTTAGTAATAGAGTAAGTTCTTATTTTATGTTTAGTGTAAGTTACTTTTCCCTTTGTTAGAATAAGATATGTGATAATATAAAAAAAAAAAATGAGAAATATCAGTGAGTAAGCTATTTTTAGGGGTGATGTGAGGTAAGTGGTGTGGAAGGAACGGAAACAGGGGTCACTGGAAAACGGGTGGGATACCTGGTGGCCATGGTTGGGAAGGGCGACTGGAGGACAACAACTTCCTCCCAATTTTGATGTGTGATGTTGTCAGTTGTTTGTTTTTTTTTTGTACAATTTATTGTTGCGGTTCCAGGGCTAGAATGATGGGAGGGATTCACACCCTATCAGAGAGTCTTACGCGGAGTAGTCGGTCCGGTTACATTTTAGTGCCAAATAGGAGCCCGTAACAATATATCTGAAACTACTGGGCCAAATTAAAAACAATGTAAGCACGGATTAAAGATTATTTTGCTGACGAATATTAATTTTTTTTTTTAACTGAATATGGTGAACCGTTTTCAAGTTATTCCAATATATGTAGTGGAAGTGCCTTAATTTTGGAAATAACAGTATATCGCGAAAAGTCGAGCTGCTACGCAAAAACCGATTGCAGATTCGTATTCAGGAGGTCGAATTTACTAAAGATCAGTTCAAAAAGTATCGGCACCAACATGTGTGTATACCTGTGTAATAAACAAAATACTATTGATCGGAAACATAAAAAAACAAAACTTCAAATAAAATAACAGAATTTCAAACGTCATATCTAACATAAACAAGCAAGAGTATTTTAGTGGATCTACACCAACTATATGATGCCCTATACCCTGTCTCTTAGGATATAGAAAATAAGCCTAAACCAAATTTGAGTGGCATAGTTGTTAATGGTTTTGCTTTTAAAAATGAAAAAGTTCGGATGCTATATATATACATGGCTACGTCGAAAAATGTACCAATCCCTATCATAATTGGTAAGGACCCTTATTTTTTTTTTGCAAAAATATATAAGAAACAAAATTTGAGAAAAATATCTACTATAATTTTGTTTTTTTAATAGATTTAAGTGAAGGTCGGAAAGCAGCTTTATATGGCGGCTATAACTAAGAATTGTCCTATAGGTTTTTTTTGACTACTGATTAATGGATGTAATAAACATACACAAGACCAATATGACCGATATCTTTACGATAATTTAGATCTAATGGCAATTTAATTCAATTTCATAGGGGTCATTTGTATGGGGCTAGGTCTGAACATGTACCGAAGCTTATATACCAAATTTCATTGAAATATATTCATATTTGGGACCTTTGGTTTGACTACAATGTTCACATGGATACACGGGCATCGCTAAATCGACTCAGAAAGTGAAGTGATTCTCAGAAAGTGATTCTGAGTCGATCGGTATAATAGGTCAAATATTTTTGGTAGTTACAAACATCACCACAAAGTCATTATACCCTGACCACGTAGTGGTGTAGGGTATAAAAATTACTCTGCACTTGTGTTTAGAAATGAGATAGCCTCAATAATGTCTGGCATCATTGATGCTCTCATTTCGGATCTGATGATTCTGAGTAGAGAAAATAACAATTTTCCGGATACCTGTATCCGGCTACCAATGCCGTGGAGATCAGAGCAGCATCCTGGATAATATCACCTTTTATTGCTTAATTTGAAGAACGGCAAAATTTCTCTTCCTACTTTGATGCCTGGAAAATGTCTAGTTTAAATTTAGTTTGATTTGGAGTTTTTGTGTCTTCGCTACTTTCTACTAATTTTAACGAAGACGCTTGGACTGGTCCAGCTCGCCTAATATCATGTGTTTATAATAATTTTTTTTCAATTTTTTTTTTAAACAAATTATATTGCATTAAATATTTTGAGCTTAAATTAATAATTTGTATGCTGATGGCTACTCACATACAACTTAAACTCCAGTTTGACTTCCAATTTCCAATGTAATTTTCTTCTTTTTTAATAATAAGAAATTAACTTATTAAAATTACTATAACTTTTATCGCACAAACAAATCAATATTAATTTTATTCTGAATATTGTGTAATTTTATATTATCTACAAACCTCTATTTTCAACTAGGTCAATTACCGAGTACAAGATCTGCTAATGCAATTTAGATTCTCTTGCCCGCACTAATAAATAAAATACCAAAATAATTTTTATTATGACACAATTACTTAAATATTATTTAATTTAAGTATTTGAATGAACCAACTTTCATAAATTGAATTAAAATCTACTTATTCATAGTGATTTATAAAATATTACGTTGGCAATTTCGAAGAATTTTTATTTAGCAAATATTTTAAAAATTCTTTGAATTTTTCATGTATGTGCAATAAAACTCCTGTACAAACACCGCTACTCCGATATAAAGAAATCAATACACACAGAAAACAGATTCGTTGTGGCTACCGAATTTATTACCAACCGAATTGCGATAATGCTAATAACCGATTTTCGAGTTCACGATGATTACAATTGTATTGCCTTAACAGTAAATATTTTATCATAATAGAATATTTGCTGATGATATGAAATTTCTGTTGATACAATCGAAAATACAGTTGTTCCACTTAAGACCAATTCGGTTGGCAAATACTTTTTCTGTGTGTAATTGAAAAATAAACATAATACAATTCTTAGTTTTTTAAAGAAATTATTAAGGTCCCTTAGTATTTCATAAGAGGCCAAGAGGAATACGTTCTTCATGTAGCCGACATTAGAATACCCAACGCCGCAGTAAGGATCATATTTCGCAATATTTTGAGAGCGTAAAAATTATTGAAAAACAAAAAACTTTCAAATTTGTTGGATATAATTAACGTAATTTTTCAGACATATTGCAATTAATACTATAATCAGTACGATAGGCATATATTTCTAGAATTCATAACTACTCTGTATTCTTAATCATACCGGTTTCTGGCATTACAGCTTTCATCAGTGATTTTGTTGATAATTGTTATATTATAACTGATGAGATTGTGTCTATATGAAATTTTTCTATTTAAGGTGGGCGTGAGGTGTGCTCCCGCACCTCATTTACATTTTGGTGGTGTGCTTTAACACACTCACCTAAAGTCAGCCCTACGAGCAGTATCATTAATCTTAGAATATACAACACTGTCAAACACACAATCGTTATTTTTGAATTTTGTAAATTTAGGTATTTATACTTCTATTTCCACTATTCTCAGATAGTTTTTCTTAAAATTTTAATTGTTATATATTATTACCTTTATTAGCGTGTAATAAGTATGTTAATTTAAAGATAAATACATATATCCTATATCAATATTTTTGGAAAAGTTAAAGGTTTTACAATAAATAAAAATTCATCTTTACATATTGAGATAAATATATGTTTGCGAACGCCAACTAATTTTAAGCATTAAATTTTTATTTTATAAAAATTTTTGTAACGATCCTATTTTTACTAAAAAAAACAAATTGGTAGCATAAATAATTAATTATTGAAACAAACCGGGTGTTCGATTACTTTCAGAATCAAGTCTTATAAAAACTATCCAAAACATTCAATATCCATTTTATTATTAGTGATAGTCTTTAAAAGGTTAGTATTTACATATTATTTTATATTATGGTTGTCCTAAAGATTAAGGCTTCTTATGAAACCAATTACGCTATTTGGCATTAGTTTCCATTTTACCCGGGGGTAAAGTGTATCCTCCAAGTGCAAGGATTCTCTTATCACTTAGTCTTAGACATTCACAGAGAATGTGTTCTGCTGTTTCCACCTCCTGCTCGCAGAACCTACATGTGTCTATAGCAGATTGTCCTTTCTTTCGTAGATGATAACTAAAATTGCAGTGTCCTGTAAAGAATCCCGTCAAGGTCCTTAAGTCTTTTTTATCAAGGGTAAGTAGTCTTTCCGATTGAACACTGGATGGAGTTATGAATTCCTTAGCCTGCCGATGACCTGGACTTTTGTCTCAGTGTTCGGCAAATTGTGATTTTCTCCACTGCCTCATTTCTTCTTTTATGTCTCCCACTGGAACACCACAGAAAGGTTCCGGACCGAAGAAAGGACGACGGCCCCTCCATTGGCTATGCAATCGGCCCTTTCGTTCCCTAGGTGTCCTTCATGTCCCCCAATCCACATAGAGTTAGTTTGTTGCATATACCCAATTCGTTTAGCACTTCGATGCACTCCAAAACCAGTTTCGACGTCACTTTGTAGGCCATTATTGCCTTTAGTGCAGCATGACTGTCGGATAGTATATAAATGAGTGCCCTTTTTGTCTTTCTTCTGAGACATTCAGTCACGCATATAAAAATAGCGAAGATAGTTGAGCTCTCGTCACATCCGGAGACAGAGATAACAATATCGTCTGCATAGCCTAAGGGTTTGAATCCTAATTCATTGAGTTGAACCAGCAGCTCATCTCTGACCAAGGTCCAAAGCAGTGGCGATAGAACGCCTCCCTTAGGACAACCCCTAGTGGCACTTATGGTCCTAAATGTGCTGCCTATATTCAGTGTGATGACCCTAAAGTTGAGCATCTCCAGCGTCCAGTTAATTATGATTGGAGAAATATCCTTTCTCAACATGGCCTCTTCAATTGCCCTATACGACGTGTTATCGAAGGCGCCTTGTATATCAATGAAGGCACAGAGTGATATTTGTTTGACATCAAGTGCCTTTTCTATCATAGTGACAACATTATGGACAGCTGATCGAGTGTATTTACCTTGTTGGTAGGCAAACTGTAGTTCAAAAATAGGTTTGCGTGCCAGGTAAGTGTCCCTGATATGATGGTCCAGAACTTTTTTAATTGTCTTTAGGAAAAAAGAACTTAGAACCGGTCTATACGATTTAGGTAACTGTACAGATTTTCTGTCTACCTTGGGTATAAATACTACCTTTAATTCTCTCCATGTTGATGGCACAAAGCCATGTAAAAGATAAGATTTAAAAAGAGTAGTTAGTTGTGGGATGATGATATCCATCCCTTTCTGTGGTAGACATGGATATATACCGTCCGGCTCAGGCGAGCCCATCTAACCCGGTTCTTCTGAAAAAGGTTGTCCGCCAACTGTATGTTCTTTTTACTCAGGTAGGGGATCCCGACGACTGGTGGGGACCTGTTAATGGGGACACATCCTGGAAAGTGTGTTTCCTATAGAAGTTCACAGGTTTCTTCCGGAGATTAAGTGTATGAACCATTTGGTCTCTTTAAGGTACATAGACCATTTGTGTGATCATAAGAGAGGGCTTTTGAAGTCGCACAGCTTCCGGAAGGTCGTTGACCCTCTCACAATAGCTCTGCCTTTTGGATTTGCGTAGTTCCTTGTTGTGTTCCGTGACGGCTATTTTATAGGCGTTCCAGTTACCATTAATTTTAGCCTTGTTGAAAAATCTTCGAGCATTAAGTTTGAGCTCTTCTAGTCCATCATTCCACCATGGAAAATCTCTTCTAGTCTTCCTAGTCTTTAACGGACAGCTCTCTGTATATGCTGATGATAGGTTTGATTGTAATTCAGTGCTTTCTATTAGCCCCTCCGAATGATTAACATTGTTACCTAAATGGTACCAAAATTTATCCTAGTTAGTATTTTTGGGATTTCGATAGTGTTGGTCAGTGTTTATAGAACTGATCATGTCAAAAACTATATGCTGATGAGCTGACATAGAGAGTGAACCAGAAGCATGCCAGTTTGAGATGGCGAAAGATTGATTGGAACTATTCAAAGTAAGATCTGAAACCTCTGTTCTAACTGAGTTCCTAAATGTCGGTTCGTCACCCATGTTGGCAATACTTAAATTATATTTACAAATAAATCCAAGAAGAGACTCACCGCGTTTGTTTATATTACCACTTCCTCAGGTTGTGTGATGGGCGTTGCCATCGCAGCATATGATGCAGCTGAGGCTTCGTGCTTGGCAATATTCCACGAGGGCTGTCAATTCTGTGGTGGGTGATGTTTCCGCTTCATCTGGAATGTAGGCAGAGGCCAGCACTACCTCATGTTCGCCAGCAAGAGAGGGCACTTCAGCCCGAATGGCGACCAGATCATCTAAGACGAAGAAAATTTATTCCACTTCTAATAATCAGGGCCGCTCTGGGTCTTTGTTATCGATAATCGTATATGAGCTTACCATGGTTGAAGTTGAGCCCCTTAATGACTCCGGCATTTATCCATGGTTCCTGAATAAAAACGATATCCAGGATATCATTGGTGAACCTTCGGCTGACCACCTGGGATGTAGCCTTTGCGTAGTGAAGGTTCACTTGTAGGCACCTGAGGTACCTTCTATGATTGCCTCTGCAGGAAGGCATTATGACCGCGACTTTTTTGAGGCACGTTTCGCCACTTTTCTGCTTTAGCTGGAATCAATCAGAACTGCTTCCTCGGCTGATCTGTCACTTCTACGATGCTTGCTAGTCAGCGGACTGTCATGAGTTCTCCTGTCTGCTTTCGTAATGAGGGGGGGGGGGCCTGAATGATCGAGACATGACACAGCATCTTTTGAACAACTAGGCGTCGCATCCAATTTAGAGTTCTGGGAAGCTCCCTTTTGGTGCTTGGCCATAGTTCTTGATGCGGCTGTCTTTGTCTCTTTGAGTATGACGTGCCTTGCCTCATTTTGTGGACGAGTAGGTCCTATTAGCACTGATCCATACCCATAGTTTACCAAGCGTTCCAGTCGTTTAAGCGCTTCTGGCGATATTGGGTCGATGGATAGGGTGAGTTCTGTTACATCTCCTTTTATCGCCCTTTTAAGCACTTTCTAGTTCTCAACCGAAAGGTCACTGGTCACTTTGGTTGTACGGACTCTTCAGGCTGTGATCTTAAAGGCACGTCCTATTCATCCGTCAGGATATTGGTAATTGCAGCGTTTGCACCTGCGTCCATTTGGTGCTCTGCCACATCCATTGTTTCGGATTTGCTACTGAGACCTTGAGCCTTATTAGCTGCATACGATCCATGTCTAAATTTTCCATCTGCAAGTAAAAGAAGAAACAGGGATTATAGAAATATGCATAGGTAGCAGAGCCCTTCGCTACCGGCGGGCTATATACAACCAGGTTTCGCCATAACCTGGACGCTACCGTTAGAAAACTGACTAACGTATTCATCCCATAGGCATGGTTCAGATAACACTGGGGATTACGGGTGTTATCGAGTGTCCGATCTAATTAGCAGATATACCTCTTGCAGGGTACGACTCTTCGCCATGCATGGACGGTATTTGGACCCTGTAACACTACCACTACTACTTGTCTCCATTACTTTCTATATTATGTCCTGTAATTCCTAAAAGGAGCAAAGAGCCGCAAAGAATTCTTTCCAACCGGTCCTTCTCGATACAAGGTTTTTTATTTCACTCCAGCTTAAGCCGCTTTGAGGAATTTCAGCTTCAAGTCGCCGTCTGCAAGTGTGCGACGGTCGTCCAAATCTTAATGTGTTTCCATGCGGGTTCCAATCTATAGCAGCCTTTACCATATCGCCATGTGATCTGTGGAGCGTTTAATTTTTAATCATTATTCGTTTGTCTTGTAATTTTTTCCGTGCTCAGATCTCGTTCAAGGCATATTTTTGATCCTACTAAGTTTTTAGTGTTTTTAAATATCTCTTTCACCATATCTATGGACTGAAATTCCGCAACGACTCCCAATTTACCATTATTTTCATACAGTTTTCTAGTAGATGTTATTATTACTTCTTTTGATAATTTTAAATTGTGTTTACAGATTTCTTTTACGGTCTCTTAAAAAGATTTTTTTGATAACATGCCTCTAAAGATAATATTATTTCTTTTAGAATATTCTTGGAGTTACATTATTTGTTGTTTATCTTTATATTTTTCATCTCTGCGTTGCTTTATTTCGTTTTTTAGTGCTTCATTTTCTGCTTTGAAATCATCTAGCTTAGTGGAGTTTCCGGTTACCCTTATTTTCATATCATCAAAATCTTGTTTTGTTGGAATATTTTGTAACTTATTATCCATAAGTGTTCCTATCATCTTCATTAGGTCTTTGATTACCATTTTACCTAAAGGATTTCCAGTTTCATCATTAGTAGGCGAAAGTTCACCAAGCCTGTGTTTCGCTGATTGTATTTTAACATTATTATCCATATTAATCCAATGTTGAGGTATTTGCCTTACTAGAGTTAAACTCCGAAGGTATTATAATAAAAACAGATTTGTCTACCTTATTATATTGTATTCATTATATTAAAAAGCTTTACTAACGTAAATTTCGTGAATAATGTTGTAATGGTTAACATAAACCAAATCTTATGATGGATGTGGTAACGCCAATATGTAATGATTCATAATTTATATTTTATTTGCTTTTTAGACCCTATACCACTATGTGGTTGCGGTATAATGACTTTGTGCTGATGTTTGTAACTATCAAAAATATTTGACCAAGACCCATCTTTAATTATAGCGATCGACTCAGAATAACTTTCTGAGTTATAACTTTCTGAGTTGTAAAAAATATCAAATTGGGGTGGACATTTTTTGTTCTATTTTTCCTACGATAATATATACATTTTTCGCCAATTCTTACAGAAAAAACGATGTTTTTAAAATATATGTAGGTTTGTAGAGGGTTTAATTATCCTCAATGTGTGTGAATATTTATGAAGATCGGCCAAGGGACACCCAAGATATACACAATTTTGTAGGCGCACCTCCAAAAATTTGAAAATAAAATTTCAAAAAATTTTTAAATTTCATATTCATGTTAAGGAGGTCAAAATCCATGGGAAAAGTGATTCCAGATCTCAAAGGTAAAATATTATTGAAAATTTGTTGGCTGGTGTAATTCACAACCACTTGCTAGAGTAAATTATATGGTGGAAGGCCTGAAAAATCATTCCATAATTACAGATGAGGTCACACAAATTTGCAAAGCTCTACCTATCCTCGTACTTGAGATACATGATATTGAACGTTTACTTCGTATGGGAGGTGCTACGCCTACTACCAATATTCGACACGCCTACTTACACTAACAACCTGTGAAATCACACAAAGTATCGTTGCTCTTCCTTTTACTCAAGATACGGGATATTGAAAATTCGCTTTGTATAGATGGTAATACCCCTATATATCTCTTTCCATGGATTTTTCAAATATTTTTATGAGTACATAAATAAATGTATAAACAAAATTTTGTTAGATTGCTTTACAAATTTATAGAAAAAATTTTATAACTACAAAAAAGGTTTATAACAGTACAATTAACGTAGAAAAATGTACTAAAAAAGTGGAACATATTTATATTTATGTCTAATAAAATTAAATATTATCGAGATAACCTAAGCTGAGTCAGCACCATTTTATTTTGGCCTTCTAACAGAAGTTATAACTTTACACAGACCAATTAAAGGACGACTATAACTTGTTTGCAGTAAATAAACAAAATATGCATTGAATTTTATATATAATGTAGAAATATTTTGTCGGTAATTTTATTAATTTATAGTTTAGTTTAATAATTTAAATTTTATAATATACAACTGAACTTTCGGAAAAAGGACTTTTGTAATTTTTTATAGGTTGCATTATTTAAAAAGCGCTAGAAAATTGTGAAACAATATAACTACATACTTAAAATAAAAGAAGCTTAAAATATTTTTTAAAACTTTTTATGGCATAAGGCTAGAACTTTTATTATGGATTCTGTATTTGTTTGTGCACCGTTAAAAACATCTTTTTTATGGTTGAATAAAAGCTTAACAATATATAAAGCTTTTTGGAGCTATAAACAAATGTTAAGTTTTTGTAGACTGGAAGAAAAAAGCTTTAACACATTTTTTAATTAAAGGAAGGCTACTATAACTTGACTAGTGAAGGGGCTTGAATAAGATAAAACAAATTTTGAATAAAACAGTTAATCGATTGCTTGATGAAAATTCAATAATATACTTAAATGAATAATGAATTTTTCCTAAAAAAAATTCTTTGTTAAAACTTTAGTTGAAATCAGAGTCAATACCAGTAAAAACTCTCATTGCAAAGTTATGTTGCGTACAATGCCAACTTTAAGGTCCTCCCTCACTTCTTATAATTTCTAATTTTTCTAGATTATAATTTCACTCGAAGTCAAATTACGTATACGCTTAGAATAATTAATATGAATAAGACGTAAAAAATAATGGAATGTTTTCAACTTAGTTTTAATATTTTAGTAAACATTATTTATTGTTTCAATATAAGCATATTAATGCAGTCATTATCAAATAACGCATATTATAATGAATTGTCAGTACCAAGTTTTTCCTGGGATCAGATCTGTTCTCCAAGAAAATACAGATAATTGTTGAAATTTTATAAAGGTTTTCAATACTTATTATAGAGACATAGTAAATGACTATTAGTCGAACTAATCTACTTAGTCTGTGATGTATCCGTATGATTAATTATCACTTATACGTCTACCAATTAATATTGGCAGGGGAACATAAAATCTAAGGATCGTAGAGCAAGAAGTTGACATTTTGGCCCTCTTTAAAAATACAAAATGTAGTATTTTCGCGCTAGCTAATTTTGACAGGGAACATAAAATCGTTTGTATCTCGGATACTAGGCCTTGTCCCGAAAAATTGTGCAAAAATTATTTTGCCAGAACGAAACGTAAACGCCAAATCACCTTCTTTTTATTATATCGATCGACTCGGAATCATTTTGAGATATATGTACTAGCTTCAAAATTGACTTATAAACCCCCTGACCGCATAATTTGTGTAATGTATAATAATATCTGTATATGATGATCCTTATATATTATGATTAATCTGGAAAGTTATGATAATATTTAAATATAAGTTTTCGGACTGCTTCAGTGATCATTCCCATATTCAGAGAAAGTCTTGTCATAGCAGATGATAATTGTTCTGTTATTAAGTTAATAAGTGTAATAAAGTTTTTAAGTGTTTTATGGTATACACCAATACCCCGGTTTGCGTCGCTTCGGTTTGCGTTGTTTCGAAGTTGCGTCTTTTTAAGATTTCTGTGATTTCGTAGTTGCGTCGTTTTTGTTCCAGTTTGCGTCGCATGGCTTCAAAGATGCATCGTTAGTGGCTTCGATTTGCGTCGTTAACATGAAAATGTTTGTACGAAGCCAAAACAGAAAAAGGGGAATCCCGTTTAAGTCTAATGCAAATACATACATATGTATGAGAAGGTTGTCTGCTGTTTGCAAGTTGAAGATCTTTAGCAGTTTCAAATTCCATTTGATGAAGTGAAGTTTAATGTAAATATTTTGCAACAATGAGTCAAAAAAGAAAGCAAATAAGCTTAGAACAAAAACTGGACATTTTGAAACGTTTTAAATTAGGGGAAAAGGCCGTTGATATTGGAAGAAACCTTGGACTTGCCCCTTCTACAATAAAATCCATTTGTTCCAGAGACGCCTATAAAATTAAAAAATTTGCTGAAACCGCAACATCGTTACAACATAAGCAGGTCAGAAAAGTGAGAAGCCCTTTAATGGAAAAATGGAATCACTTCTTAGCATTTGGATAGAAGACCAAAATCGGCGAAGAATGCCATTAAGTCAAATGGTAATTCAAAAGAAAGCTTTAATTTTATTTGAAGATTTGAAAGAAAGTTATCCGTTAACAAGTGCCGAAAGTGCGGAAGAATTTGAAGCAAGCAGAGGTTGGTTTGACCGTTTTAAAACCCGTGGAAATTTGCACAGCATTGCATTAAAAGGGGTATCTGCTAGTGCAGATACTTCAGCTGCAGAAAAATTCAAACTTGAATTAAAAGCAATTATTGAAGAAGGCACAAAAAGTTTTAAACGCTGATGAAACGGGACTTTTTTGGAAGCGTTTGCCAGTAAGAACGTACATTTCTAAGACCGAAAATCTTCGCCTGGTTATAAATCTTAAAGATAGGCTTACACTTCTTTTGGGAGGAAGTGCAGCGGGAGATTTTAAATTTAAGCCATTTTTAATTTACCACTCTGAAAACCCGAGAGCTTTTAAAAATGTTAAAAAGAGCGACCTCTCTGTTCACTGGCGTGCAAATAAAAAAGCATGGATGACTGCATCCTTATTTAGAGATTGGATGGAAAATTGTGCTGTTCCCGAGCTAAAAGCTTGTTGTTCTTCAAAAAATATTGAGTTTAAAGTGCTATTGTTACTTGACAATGCACCAGGTCATCCTGTTTTTTCTGAAGATTATTCGGAAAATATTAAAGTTATTTTTATGCCCCCCCAAATACTACATCTGTGATACAACCAATGGATCAAGGTGTTATATCCAACTTCAATTCATACTATCTGCGACGAACTTTTAGTTAACTTCTAAAAGCAACTGACGGAGATAATTTGCCTTCCATGAAAGATTTTTGGAAGAATTACAATATCCTGATGGCTATTGATAACTAGTTAATTGTGTGGCGCCTAGGCGCCCGTTTAAAAATTATGTATAAAACAGTTTAACTTTAAATACACGAATTTATAATAAATTATATTTCTTTTAATATAGCAGTAAATTGAAAATTATATTGTTACATATGTAGATGTGAAAAAAGATTGTGTTTGTAGAAATTATATACATAAGTATCAAAACAGATAAGAAATATTTGGCAAAAAAGTTTTTCAATTTAGAATCTCTTGAAAAACTACATTTCGTGTGAAATATAGTTGGTCATTTAGTAGTTTTCCTTGCTGTGGGTTCGACTGAATACGTATCTTAACTTGGCTTGCAACTTCTGATCGTGACAAAGCCACATAGTTGGCCGTGTGAAAATACTGCGGTCTCCAAATTAATGCCAAATCAAATGACTGGCCTTGAGCCTTGTTTATGGTAATTGCGTAAGCAGGAATTACTCGAAACTGGCGGTGTTTTAATATGAAAGGTAATGTGGTGTCGGTTGGGGCGAGATCAATCCTAGGAATTAGAACCGTATCATATTGGTCAGCCTTACAGAATCAGTCAGTTTCTCAGTAAGTCAGTCAGTCAGTCAGTGAGTCAGGGATCAGCGTAAAGATATTAAAGATATTACCCGGCCTTCACACGTTATATTTTTGGCTTTCAGGTTGTAATGCACTCACACTTTTTCCTCTTTTTTGCTTAACAATCATACGTTTCAATTCTCTCTTTCAATTTTTCAATGGGACAGTTGCTTAACAATTTTTTGACTTCTGTATGTGTGATCAATTTGACTTGAACATGGGAAGGCCGGGTAAAGTGAGGAGATTGGAGATTCCGAAAATTATTAAAATTTAATACAATGAGTTCGCTTATAACGAACCCTGGTTGTAATAAATTTTTGTTTATAGCGAAGAATTTCTTGGGTCCCAAGAGTTTTAATCACATTTTTCATACAAATTGCTTGTCTTATAGCGAACAGTGGTTATATCAAACTTTTGACTTTAACAAACAAATTCTTTTTTCATTTCAGAATTTTCATATATTTTATTTATTTAAAAAAAATTAATTTCAATGTAATTTAATTTTATTTTCATTTAATTTTAATACAAAACAAAAACTTCGATTTTCAAATGAAGTTTTGTAAAAGGTCCTTTTATGTATATTTTCGTAAAAGTTTGCCAGTAGCCAACCTTTGCTTTGCACTTTCTGCTTCTATAATAAGGAGTTTTTCATATTATATGATTTTAAAAAAATATTTTATTTTGATTGAAACTCGGTAATTTTAGTCTTATTAAGACAAACAATTAATATGTATCTTTTTAGTAATTTAATTTATGTTTTATAACTTTTTAAAATGCACCAAAATAAATAAACTTATTCAACCAAAAAAAAAACGTTTTAAACCTTTCGGACAAATGAAAAAATACTACGGTTATAACGAACTTAGTCTATAAGGAACTATTTGGCCGGTCCCGCTGAGTTCGCTATAACCTAACTCCATTTTATTGTAGAAAAATAGAATAGCATTGAAAAAAAAAACGTTTTAGCGCAAGGTTCCTAAAAGTTTCTTAAGGGGGGTAAGGTTTTAAAAGTTAAAAAAAGTCGTATTTTCATAATTCTTTTTTGAAGATATGAATAATGTTGGATTATTTATTTCATATATACGTTATAGCATTATATTTGAAGAATCTTTGAAAACAATTTCAATTAAAAACTTTAATAAATAAGTCCGTGCCAGCGAATCTCCGGAGGCGTTGTTGTTTTGCGGTGAACATCATAACTCGTTACCGGATCATGTGAAATAAAAAAATCGAAATGCGTTTCAAAGGTGACGAAGAGTTTTTTCAATTTATATTTTTTTTTTTGCAGCATTTTGAAGTGAAAAACGATTTTTGCTATACAATTTCGGGAATTTGTTATTAAAAAATGGGAAAGGAAATGGAATTAAAAAAACCCTTCGTGGTTACCTGATGATTTATGTGTTGATATAGTTTCTAAAATTGCAAAAGAATCGGTCAAGTAGATTTTGAGTTATGATGTTGACGGACTTCGAATTCATATACTATGATTTATATAGTATATACCGTATGAGGCCGGTCGTTGAAAACGCTGTATCTTCTTAAGTTTTGCTCTGATTTACTTACAATTTTGACACAACACCTTCGATATGTTGTGCATTCAGAAAGAGAAATGCAAAAAAAGGTTTTAAAACCTACCACCCCTTAAGGAAGTGCAAACACCAATCCACTTACAAAAAAAAGAAAAAAATATTTCATACCTAATTCATCATAAATGTGAACTGTAAAAAGCGAACATTTTTCCAGTTATCTATAAATCCAAAAAAAAAAAAAAAATAAAAACTAAGGGCGTATTAATTTTACTTAAAAAAATATTATTATTCCAAATCGCCTTTAATTCTTCCATGGTAATTTCAATAAATTATTCAAATTAAAATCTTAAATATACCTATTTACGTAATTTATGTTTGTCTAAATTTTTTGAAAGCAAATAATGCAAAAATTAATATTATGAGTGAAAAAACATTATTTTCCCACCTCTCTTCTGAAATTACAATGTAATTTAATTATGCAAAGTTAGAATAATTCAAATTTTAAACCTAATATTGCACTATTTTTCAAGTGCATTTCAATACAGAGCTTTGAACGAAATCATACGTTGGACAACCACAAAATCCACATTGAAGATCTCTTTTTTCTCAAATATTTATCAAAAAAAGCATACTCTTTGGTAAGTGCTGGCCATCAGAGAACCTGAGCGAAAGCACTCATAACAATACAAAACAATTTTGAGATGAAAAACAAAACAGACAAACGGAAAAGTTTAGTTTGATAAAAAAAAAAGTATGTATGCATATCGGACGACGTTAAATGAGAAAAATAAAAATGTTTAAAATTTCCTTCATTACTTTTTTTTGCAGAATTTTTTCATTGACCCACAAAGGGAATTTAAAGAAGAATTTGAATAGATATTGGTTTTTTTATGCATTTTTTGCGTTCATCTTATTCGATATGTAACAGGAAATCTGCATATGTAGTGCTATTATCGTTAGCAGTGCTGCTAATTTTGACAGGTTATTTTAATTTCGACGATTTTTCAATTTGTTAAAATGATTTTTTAAATTTGTTAAAATGATGATTGAAGATTTTAAATTTTCAGTAGTATAAAAATTACGATTTCAAGGGTTAACAATTAATGGGTTGTAAATCGAAAATTGAGTTTTAGTTCAGTGTAAATGTAAATTACAAAATATGTACAGATTTAATTCTGGGCCAAGTCGTTTCAAAACGGAAACACCTTGAATAGCATCTCCATTTAAGATTTAAGTTTTAATTACGGCGATACTTTAAACCTATATTATATGTTTCAGCTATAGATACATATCAATAAAATTATTTAGTTGATTGCTGTGTTAAATTTTTTTCGTTGAAATTTCATCACTAATACATTTTTATATAGAGAAATAACCAATGCTGTAATAATATTCGTAATATGAATGATACAAATAAATTTTATTGCTTCCTTTTGTAAAATTTTTGGAGTTTTATAAGCGGTAAAATTTTCTTGACAATTTCTTTTTTTAAAAATGACAATTTTGTCGATTTAGTTTCCAAAATTGTAGATTTTATTAGCAGCACTGGTCGGTAACAAGGAAGAGAGAAAATTGTGTGTGGGTTTGTATAAAATGCGAGAGATTAAATTTTGTTTGTGTATTTCCCATAACTTTGTAGGGAGTGCTATGTGTGTGTACTATTTCAGCGTTACAGAATCAGTCAGTCCGTCAGTGAGTCAGGGATCAGCGTAAATATATATAAGATATAAACCTATCCTGGAAAGAAGTAAAAAAATCGTGCATGAACGGAACTTGATAGATATAAGATGTAGATAGATATTAATGATGTTCCACACATATGTAAAGAACTTGCAGAGTCAGCTAGAAATACAAATTTTTATGGAATGGAAGAACAAGATATTAATGAGCTCCTATTACACGACGAAGAGCTAAATAATGAAAGTTTGATTGCAATTCAGAGTAACAATGCGCTGATTGATGAAGCACTTCCTCTTGAGGTCGAAACAGAAGAAAAAAAACTTACTGCTGCTAAAATTTCTGAAGCGATGCAGTTGATATCGCAAGCAATGGACATTTTTGAAAACAATGACCCGGACGAAGATCGCAGTTTAAAAGTGTCTAGAGATGTGTGCCGACGCTATTAATTGTTATAAGGAAATTTATTTGGAAAAAAAAGCTGTTACAATCCAACAAACTTTGGATAACTTCATACAAAAATCAGCAAGATTGATAAATCCAACCATAGAAATGGTAATCGATTTAGATGACACAAACTCAGAATAAAAAAATTAACACATCGATGTAGACTTTTGCTTTTTACTTTGAATTTCTTATTTTTAACAGGGCGTCTTGACGAACAAATTTTTTGTTACAACATTTGTCAAACTTCATTTATAAAAAACTCTAAAAATGTTAGTGCTACTTCTTCATATAAATTTTGACTTTTGTCAAGACAAATAATTTGCTCATCATACGAACTGTAATTTAAGTTATATGTTTTTCGTGTTTTTTTTTACGTTTTTCTAATGAATTGTTATATTTTTATTTTAATAAAAACTGTTAAAAAAAAGTAAAAAACAAATGGTATTTTTTATTAAAAAATATATTTTTGCAGCTAAAATTATGAATCTCGAAACCAATCAAATGAAAATCAATACAAATGTATGGGTATGGAACATCGTGCTCCGGTTTGCGTCGTTTCGGTTTGCGTCACGTTTCTCCGGTCCCAATTAACGACGCAAACCGGGGGTATTGGTGTATTTCAAATACCTTACCTTAATGATAATGATAAACAATAAATCCCCACTCATCCTAAAAAACATATACTGCCTTACTCGGACTGAAAGATTTTACCAATAGTGAATATTGTTAACTAATTGGAGTTATGCCCGTAAACTCAACTCTAGCTACGGTATAAGCTGTACGTTATTATCCCGATAATGAATCTAATGTAATACCTCCACTTGTTTAAATGTTGTTTATATTGTTATAGTTGTCTAACCGTATTATGAAACGCAAACCAAAATAAAGGACCGTTATTCCTTTCAACAATTGAATAGAAGCTACCTTCTTTCAAAGGTTACATAAAGTTACTGCTTTTGTATAATTCTGATTGATTTTTTATAGTTAATAACCGAATAGAAAGTGCATTCAAAAAATTAGACATATTTTTATTTTTATTTTAATTTTTACGAGTTTATTTGTTTAATATTTTGTCAATTTTCCTTTTTCTCTGTATATGTTTTTTGGTTTTTGGGCAAAAATCTATTTATATTCTCAAAATCTATTTCTCGAAATATAGCAAATAACTTAAAAGAACCATTGTAAATTGGCCTTATCATTTAGATCGGGAAACAAAATATTGTAAACATTTGCTAGTATTCGGTACTGCAAATAAATCTATGTCTGCTTGGAATGAAAAATATTTGTAAAGTTTTTCTTTCCTTATTTGTTGTTATAACATTGTATTCATGATACATAATATGTGCTAAGAAAAATTAAGTCAATATATAAGTTAACACGAGAAACATTTAAAAATAACAAAATAAAAAAGAAATTCACACGTTCACACAGCTGACGTCGCGTCTGCGATATTTGAGACACATTCCGCAACGCAGCTTGTTCACATGCTGACACAACGTCTGCGACGTACACGAGCAACTCGATTAAGGTGGTGTGAAAGTAAGCAAAAACCTGCGGTTATTAATTAGGGTAATTTAAGTTTAAACTTTACTCTGTATTTTATCGTGAAACAATAAAGACGTTGTGTGTTCTAACAAAACACACAACAATAATTTTTTAAAAGAAAAATATAACGTTTTCTTAATTGGCGCCCGAGCAGGGACCCTGAAAGGTCCTCACGGTAAAATTCGAGTCAAGCCTTGTCAGGCCCCTCAGTAATCCTAAAAAGGATAAAACGGATTGTGCGTTATGCCAAAGCCTGATAAGCTCGCGTAAAGTGACATTCGCGAAAATAAATACTAGAAAAGTTAAGTGAATAAAAATAAAAATAATTGTAGCTGAATAAAAATTAATAAAATAATCAAAATTTAAAAGGACATTTGCCAAAATCAATAAATGTTTGTGAAACTAAAGAAAAATAAGTGTAACTGAATAAAATTTATTTTAAGAATTAAAACTAATAAAATAATCAATATCTAAAATGACCAAATGTTTGTGAAACTAAAAATAATTGTAGCCGAATAAAATTTATTTTAAGAACAAAAAAAATAATAAAATAATCAAGATTTAAAGTGACTTTTGCAAAAATCAAGTGAACAAAAGTTCCAACTAAAATAAAAACAAGTAAATAATCTGAATAAAGTTATCTAAACCAGAAAATAATTAATATTTTAGACTCAAAAGTGACATTTGCAAAACTAAGTGAATAAAAGTTTAAATTAATACTAAAGAAACAATACAAGAAAAAAAACCTAGTAAAACTAAAGAAACTATTTGAGAGAAAAAACCTAGTAAAACTAAAGAAACTATTTGAGAGAAAAAGTGTAAGAATCTTATGTGAAAAAGATTTTAAATAAAAAATAGCAAAAAATTAATTAATTTGAAAATAATAATATAATTTAGACAGTCGCAAATAAAAAAAAAAAAAAAAAAAAAAATTCGAACTTAATAAAACTAATTAAAATTTAATACAAAGATCAAGTCGAAAATAAACCAATACAGGAAAGACAAAGAAGTAAACTATTCAAATTTTAAAGCTAAAAAAGAAACAAATTACATCTAATAATATAATTACATCGAAAGGAGTCTTCAACAATCATCATCCCTTCAATTATCAAGACGTCCACCCATCATCAAGTTCCAGTAAATTACCTGATTCTTGCGATGCTGCTAATAATGTAAGACATTTATTTATAACTTTTTTTTTTATTACACAATATTTTATTTTTTTTGTAAAATAAGTAATTATTTTAAAATTTTATATTTGACATTAATATTTCAGTAGTGGTTGACAGAATCAAAGAAAATAACGTTTGTAAATCTCATTAAAAAATATTCAGTGTAAAAGAAAATTCATATTCCAAATTTCTCTATAAGAACAAAAAGAAAGAAAAATGCCAGACGATACTTTGAACGAATTGACAGAAAAATTTAGTCGGTCCTTGAACATGGCCAGTCCTTCGGCTAATATTGTTTCGGGATTGAATGAAGTCCAAATGGAACAGATTAGAGAGTTAATAAGAGGAACAATAAACCCTTCTCAAGATATTTTTTCAGATGATGGAGTAGATCAACCAATAGGTACCATAACTACAAGATTAGAGGAATTAGATAAAGTTCCGGATGTTGTTAGGTCCTTGCGGGAATTCTCAGGGAAACCAGGAGAATTCAATTCATGGAGAAAATCGGTTGATAGGGTCTTAGAACTTTATCAAACTTTGAAAGGAACTGCGCGATATTACGCAATATTGCACACAATTCGTACTAAAATCATCGGCGATGCCGATATTGCCTTAGAATCTTATCGAACACCATTAGATTGGATTAAGATAAGAAAGTGCCTAATGATGCACTACTCAGACAAACGTGACATAGGCACTCTAGAATACCAAATGACATCTCTTTGTCAGGGAAGCAAGTCAATATCTGAATTTTATCAAAGTGTGTACCAACACTTGTCTTTAATCCTAGACAAAGTTTCTTGCTTAGAATTAAACGAGGGAAGTCTCCGAACTATGACAAATACGTATAGGGAAAAGGCATTGGATACCTTTGTACGGGGACTCAATGGCGATCTACCTAGATTATTAAGTGTAAGGGAACCAACGTCCCTGCCGCAGGCTCTTCACATTTGCCTAAAACTAGATAATATGTCTTTTAGAAGGGACTACGCGCACAATCGCATAACAAGAAGCGAAACGCGCAAGGATAACCTTAGACAAACTTTACCTCAGTACAGACCGAACTTCTACCCTGAATTAGCCCATATTGGTGGAGTGGGTAATAATAGACCTACCTTACCAAATTTTAGGTTTCATCAGGGGGCAGGATTCAACCAGAATCTACAAAATAGACAATATTACAACGGTCAAAATTACCAAAATAATTACCAGAAAATCCCATCGAATGTACAAAGAAGTTTCGAACGTCATCAATATCAGGGACAACGGCAAAACCACTACAACAATCAACAAAAACCAGAACCAATGGACATAGACCGTTCTATGCAAGTAACGCCCCAACGTAATCTGCCATTTAAGAGACCAGCAGAAAACTCAATTCAAGCTCCCATGAACAAGATACAAAGAAATTTTCATTTAAATACCGAATATTGGCCGAACAATAATTTAGAAGAGGCTAATAATTATTCATACGGAGGACATGAAATTGAGGAACCAGAAGAAGCGTACGAATACACCGAAGAATATTTCGAACAATTGCCAGAAGAATTTATAACAAATGAAACCCAGGAGAACCAACCAAGCGATATCCAACTTGCTGTAAATTTTTTAGGCTAAATTGTTCCTCGTTACCTTATTTTGAGACAAGAACGAGGGACGGACAAATATTGACATTTTTATTAGACACAGGAAGTAATAAGAACTACATTAAACCAGAGTTAGTAAAAAACCCCAGACACAATAAAGAAATATTCGGTGCGAAATCAGTAGGTGGCGACATACAAATTACTCAACATACATTAGTAGACCTTTTCGGAAATGACAACGCCCCAATCAAATTCTACTTATTGCCTGGATTAATCTCGTTTGATGGAATTTTAGGGAACGACAGTTTGAAAGACATTTCAGCAGTTATTCATACAGCCGAAAACTATTTCACAATTAGAGGAGGTAAAAAGATACCTATTAAACAACGTTTGTCACAAAACGTAAATAACCTCGAATTAAGAATACAACACCTACCCAGTCACCAAAAAGTGTCATTAGAAAATCTCATAAAACAACATCGTTGCCTTTTTGCAGACCCTGATGAGAAATTGACATATACCACTACAGTAATTGGTGACATCCGCACAGCGAATAATTCACCAATATACGCTAGAAGTTACCCTTACCCAATGGCCTTAAAAGATATTGTAGAAAAAGAAATCGATCGTCTCCTTCGCGATGGCATTATAAGACCATCACGGTCTCCATATAATTCACCCATATGGGTCGTACCCAAAAAAGAAGATTTTTCAGGACAGAAAAAATACAGATTAGTTGTCGATTTTAGACGATTAAACGCAGTAACTGTGGCCGATAGGTACCCCATTCCGGAAATTAATGACGTTCTATCCAACTTAGGTGGGAATCAATACTTTACAGTGTTAGATCTTAAGAGCGGCTTTCATCAGATAACATTAAGAGAAGAGGATAGGGAAA
The DNA here is from genome assembly GCA_963682025.1 of Cordilura impudica. Taxonomy (NCBI): domain Eukaryota; kingdom Metazoa; phylum Arthropoda; class Insecta; order Diptera; family Scathophagidae; genus Cordilura; species Cordilura impudica. The sequence continues at coordinate 208,624,035 of OY821518.1, forward strand.
AAACAGCCTTTTCAGTAAACAACGGAAAATATGAATATACCAGGTTACCGTTTGGGCTGAAAAATGCTCCATCAATATTTCAAAGAGCACTCGACGATATATTGAGAGAATTTATTGGGAAGATATGTTACGTATATGTGGACGACATCATAATTTTCAGTAAGGATGAGAAATCTCATCTGGAACACGTGGGAACAATATTTAGGACACTAGAATTAGCTAATATGAAAGTTCAACTAGACAAATGCGAATTTTTCAAACATGAGGTTGAATTTTTAGGCTTCTTGGTATCAAAGGAAGGTATAATGACAAATCCCAAAAAAGTCGATTCAATTTTGAAATTTTGCTATCCAAAAACACTAAAAGAACTTCGGTCATTTCTCGGACTCTCCGGGTACTATAGAAGGTTTATTAGGGGTTATGCAGATATTGCAAAACCATTGACGGCGCTTCTGAGAGGATCGGACGGACGAATTTCAAAATCTATATCAAGTCAGACGAAAATAGAATTGGATACTTCATCCAAGAAGGCATTCGATCAATTGAAAAACGCATTGGCTTCACGTGAAGTTTTGCTATCATATCCCAATTTCGAAAAAGATTTTCAATTGACTACAGACGCTTCCAACTTTGCAATTGGTGCAGTGTTAAGTCAAGAAGAAAAACCAATTGCATTTATTTCCAGAACATTGAATAAAACAGAGGAGAACTATGCAACTAATGAAAGAGAGATGTTAGCCATTATATGGGCACTGAACTCTCTAAGAAATTATTTGTATGGTTCCAAAAAGGTGGTGATCTACACGGATCACCAGCACTTGACATACGCCCTCAGTAATAATAATAATAACTCAAAAATGAAAAGGTGGAAATGTATTTTGGAAGAGTATAACTACGAGTTGAAGTATAAACCTGGACGAACAAATGTAGTTGCTGATGCTCTATCCAGAGTCCCTATAGGATTAAATCCTATAAATGCTCAAATAAACTCTTTGACCCCCACCGAACACAGCGCAGAAAGTTCGTCAGAACATTTAATACATAGCGTAGAAATTCCAATAAATGTTTTCAAAAATCAGTTATTTATAAATGTGGACAACACATCATCGTACCAATTTCAAATTGTATTTCCCGGAGTACATAGACACATTATTAAAGAACCCCAATACGACGAACAAATCCTAGTGAACATTCTAAGAAAATATCTGAATCCGTCTGTCATTAACGGAATAAAAACTCCAGAATGGATAATGGGAAAAATCCAATTATTTTATCCCAATCATTTCGCAAATTACAAATGCCGCTTTACACAGTCGACCATTGAAGATATAACATCTGAGAACGATCAAGAAAATCTGATAATAGAAACACACAATAGGGCTCATCGAAATGATAGAGAAAATAAAAAGCAAATGTTGGAAAAATATTATTTCCCTGGCATGTCAGGTAAAATAAAAAGAATTATAAAATTATGTTCCATATGTAAAAAAGGAAAATATGAGAGACACCCAAATAATCCAGAATTACGCGAAACTCCCATACCAACATATCCAGGGCATATTGTCCATATCGACATTTTTTCGACCGATAAAAAACTCATTTTAACATCAATTGATAAATTTTCTAAGTACGCAAAAGTAAAATTATTAAACGGAAGATCTATAGAACATGTCCGAAAACCCCTTAGGGAAATTTTGTTTTCATATGGAGTGCCAAAGTATGTGGTTATGGACAACGAACCCTCCTTAAACTCCGCATCCATACAATTCATGATGAAAGATGATCTAAAAATTGATGTATTTACCACCCCGTCATACAAGAGCGAAATAAACGGTCAAATAGAAAGATTCCACTCTACACTAGCGGAAATCATGAGATGCCTGAAAAATGACGGAACATCCAGAGATTTTGAAGAATTGCTGGAAAGATCGGTGAATGAATATAATCACACGTTCCATTCGACGACTAATAAGAAACCAGTTGACTTGTATTTTGGGCGAACAATTGATTCTTCTCCCCAAGACTATGAGACGACAAGACTATCCAACGTTGAGAGACTGAAACGAAAACAGGAAAAAGACTTAAGTTATCATAACAAAAATAAAAAACCTACAAAAGAATATGTGCCCGGTCAGTTGATTTACGTAAAAACTAATAAAAGGTTGGGTACAAAGTTGAGTAATCGCTTTAAAGAAGAGATTGTTAGGGAAAATAGAGGGACAACCGTAGTTACCGAAAGCGGCCGTGTTATCCACAAAGGTCATATTAGAAATTGACGAAATATTTCTTTACTTTTATTTCATTTTTTTTTTTTTTTACAGATTATTAATAAACAGCGCGTTAGCAGATTTCAACATTCTAGACTACTCCAACTCTAGATTGATAACCATTCAGAATGGTATCGCAAGGAGACAGAATGGCACATTTAAAGTTATACACTCAATCAATCTCGAACAATATCAAACCTTATCAGAAGAACTTGAAACAATTTTAAATACGAACATTACATTCAAACATCCGCTCCGTCCGTTTTTAACACAACAAATCATTGATATAAAAAGTCTTCTTAAACGCCTATGTCCAGGTAAAAAGAAGAGATCAATAGATTTTATAGGCAGTGCATGGAAATGGATTGCCGGAACTCCAGACAGTCATGATTGGGAAATCCTTAATCAAAAGATCGGAAATCTTTTAGAAAATAATAATAGACAAATGGTAATAAACGAACTGACTATTGACAGAATACAAGAAATATCGAATATTACTAACGAAATATTGAAAGTTAAAAGAGAAGATTGGAATAACGAGTTAGCAAGTAAATTAGAACACAAATTGATTTTGATAGAAAAAGAATTACAGAACATCGAATATGCCATCCAATGGGCCAAAGTTAATATTGTAAATTCATTTATTTTATCAAAAACTGAAATCGAAGTACTTAATGATGTTCTGACTAATTATAATATACCATTATTTAACGTAGATGAGTTATTATCATTCGGAAATGTAAAAATCGTTACAAATAATAAAGAAATTCTGTACATTTTAAGTATTCCAATCACTCAAAATGATATCTGCAAAATGTATTTAGCAAAACCAGTAAAAATTGGTCATTTAATTGATAGAATTGAATTTGATAAAATTTTGAATTGTAATAATGTTTTATTTGCTATTAAAGATAAATGCAAAAATTATAATGATCTAACCATATGTAATAGAGATAAATTAATAAAATTAAGAGATGATAATTGTATAACAAATCTATTTAAGAACAAGATAGGGAACTGCACCCAGGTAAACAACGAACACATACCCACCGTAGAGGAAATCGGAAGTGATATTCTATTATTAAATCAATATAACGGCAAAATCAGTGTGAACAATGAAGAAATAATTTTAAATGGAACTTATCTACTTAAATATTACAATACAACAATAATAATCGATGATCGTGAATATTTCTCCAAAGAAGTAAGCGGCAGCAAACCTCTCCCAGCCTCTCTACAACCAAAAGCAGCAAACGCAAAAACAGAAGAAGTCCTATCCCTACAACGACTCCATAAGATCAATATGGGAAATTTTGAGAGATTGGAACTATTGGAAACCAAGAATAACTTGCTGATAACTTCAAGTACAATTACCATAATTTCAGCCCTAGTCATCACGATTTGGTTAACAATGAAGAAGATATTAAAACAGAAAAAAGAAAGGTCAGAAACAGAAACAATTTCATTAGAACAAATAGAAAAAGTACAAGACACAGAGAGGAAACCTGAGAAAAAAAAACCAAGCATTTACGACTTACACACGTTCTAGACAATCGGGACGATTGCATTTGAGGAGGGAGGAGTTAACACGAGAAACATTTAAAAATAACAAAATAAAAAAGAAATTCACACGTTCACACAGCTGACGTCGCGTCTGCGATATTTGAGACACATTCCGCAACGCAGCTTGTTCACATGCTGACACAACGTCTGCGACGTACACGAGCAACTCGATTAAGGTGGTGTGAAAGTAAGCAAAAACCTGCGGTTATTAATTAGGGTAATTTAAGTTTAAACTTTACTCTGTATTTTATCGTGAAACAATAAAGACGTTGTGTGTTCTAACAAAACACACAACAATAATTTTTTAAAAGAAAAATATAACGTTTTCTTAATTTATATGCCGCTTAAAGTATTATGTTTAACACGAATATTATTAAAAATTTAAGCATTTATTTCATTGTACCATAAAGTAATTAAGAATTTGGGAAAATTATTGTAAAATTATTTTTTACTATGCATATTTTTTACGTTGTCTTCTTAAATACATTTTATTTTTACTCATGTCATATATGCAGTTACATTTTTTATGCTAGTGCAGCCCAACCCTCGAAACTCAAATGCAAATTCTAGGAAATTTTATTTTTTCATTTAATAAACAATTTTAGAAGAGCCCAAAGGTATGCCAATCAATTTGAACCAATTCACAATTCAACACTTTTTAAACAAACTTCATCAAATTTCATTATAAGTATTAGTTGAACACACATAAGACACATATACATATAAGTGGGTTTGTTAATAAATAATTTTATAAGAGCCAAAATGTATGCTAATCAATTTTTAACCAATTCACAATTCAACACACAGTGTGTGTTTTTTGTATATGTTAGTAGCAAATTTAAATGAGCATTACTCCAAAACTGTTCCAGGTGGTGCAAATCTGTTAATATGTTGGACAGCTAAAGAGAAATAGCTTTCGTATGAGGTATTTTTGGTTAAAATCGGTTGGTAACTAAACTTTGTTTATCGGTCACAAGAAAAAATTTTGCCTATGAATATTACAGATTTATATCCTATACTACTGTGTTGATGCATTTAATTACCAAAAGTATCTGAGCAAGGCCCACCTCTTGCTGCACCGATCGATTCAGGTTGACTTAAAAATTATACTGAATCGATTTAGCAATGTCCGTCCGTCCGTCCGTCCGTCAGTCTATCTCTCTGTTGATCTATGTGTCCATGTATGAAACTCCAGGTCGGAGATATGAACTTACATATATCGATAAAATTTTGTTAGCCGTTGGACGATCGCTATAGAAATTAGTGTAAATCAGTCAGTGTTCACCATAGCCCCATACACATGACCCCTCTTCCTTTGAATTAAATTGCCTCTTTAATCGTAATCAAATTTGTGTTCGTTTATTACATCTATCAATTATTACCTAAAAAATAAGCACTTTAGTATCACTTTTAGTCACACTAAGATTCGATACTGGGACAGCTTCTCTGTAAGTTTAACACATTAGCCTCTCCACCAAAAAATGTTTCTCGAAAAAACTTATATTTAAATTATTGTAAAATTCCAATTACATTTTCATGTATTTGAATTGTCTTCCAATATACCATAAAAAAATTTCAGAATCTTTTGTCAATTTTAAATAATGTTAAATCATTATATGTACAGGGTGGCCCAAAATTAACGAAGGGGTTTGAATTCGTTATAACTTTTTATTTAAGAAATAATTATAATTTTTTTTTTAATACAGTATAAAAATGGGGAATATTTTTACTTTAGTTATGAAAAATAATATCTCGCAAGTAGTGGCCATTTTCTGCTTTGCAACACATTTTCCATAACCTTTCGCAAAACTTCGGGTGTTATGTTGTTTATTTCGTCGCGTATATTGCTTTTTAATTGCTGGATGGTTCTAGGCTTATTAATGTAGACTTTTCCTTTCAAATAACCCCAAAGAAAACAGTCTGGAGCGGTTAAATCCGGTGAAAGCGGAGGGCAATTAAAATCACTTGTACGCGAAATAATTCGTTCACTAAAGATGGCCCGTAAAAGAGTCATTGTGTCCCTTGCAGTATGCGCTGTGGCTCCATCTTGTTGGAACCATACTTGCGGATGGTTTTCCACAGCTGGCCTGAAAACATTTTCCAACATTGTCCGATATCTGATACCATTGACGGAAACGGCGACATCGTGTTTATTTTCAAAAAAATATGGACCAATTATCCTTTCCGATGAAACACCGCACCAAACCGTACACTTAGGTTGGTGTAATTCTTGCTGTTGAACTAAGCTCAGATTTTCCCAAAAAATCTCTGGTGTTACCTATCAGTAGACACAAACTTAACACACTCCACTATCCAACTTTATATATAAATGGAACTGCTCTTAAATTTGTTGATAAGGTAAAGTGTTTAGGCTTTCATATAAATTCTAGTTTGTCATGCAGTGATCACATAAATAATGTTGTGTGTAATGTTTTCTTACGCTTAGAAACATGCGTATGTCTTCAGAATTTACACCAACTGAAGTTAAAAAAATCATGTGAGTCCGATCACAGCGGATATGTATAAACATCTGGTAATAAATAAAATGCAGAAAACAGCGACAAAAAGTTTATTACGTATCATAATTTTTTCACCAAACAGTCATGTCACACCGATTTGTCTTAATGCTCACATATTATGCTGTTTTTGCGATTGTATTGTGAAATAGAAATTTACCCCCCTGCGCGTATAGATGTTTACACATCAAAAAATTATATATTGAAATAAAAGCATGAGCTGTATCAAGAACCTGTAATTAAGACAAAGAGCAGAAGTTCGTAGTAATGAATTTAGAACAAATCATATCATTATAAACACTGGAGTCCGTCATCTTCTTGTTAACGTCTACTCTGATGTAATCTATCAAGAAGCTCTTGGAACGATCGAGGCAGGCATCAAGGACAATGAACAATTCATCAATAATAACATAAGATATGCAGATGATACAACTATCTTAGCAGATAATATGCAGGATCTTCAGAGGATGGTAAAAGCTGTAAATCAGCAAAGAAACAACTTTGGGTTAAACCTCAATATTCAGAAAACAATATTCCTGATAGTAACTCGATAAAAAAAGAATATCATATAAGTTAAGGTACGCAAGTGCAACCATTCCAAATTCCTGGCAAAATTAAAATATTTGTAAAATGAGCGCTACACGCGCAACAAAAAATATTAAAATTAAAATTATAAATTCGTAGCAGACGCTACCTTGCATTTTTGTTTTTACCTTTCGTTCACACGAAAGTGTGACGCTGGTTATGCTGACAAGCATAATTGTTTTTATTTTTATTTTTGCATTTGAAGTTGTGGATCTCCTTAAATATGTTTTGAAAAATGATAAAAGAGTTAGTTTAATTTCGGCATTCAACCCAGCTCGGATAGCGAGATAAATATTTTTTAAAAATATTTAAATAAATTTGAGTAATTTTTAAAATAATAAACTTTATGAATAGTAAAATTAAATAAATTTAAAATATTTAATATTAAAATATTAAAATAAAAGTTAAGTACCAGCATTAAATCGATGTTTTAATAATTTGCCGGAATTGGGCAGGAAATTAATTTATACAAACGCCACTATATCGATTAGCAATCAACAAATATACAAAGTTTACAAATTTTTATACCTTGGCTCTATGTTACACGAAGATTGGGATAGCGATGTAGAAATAAAAAGACAAATAGAAGTAGCTGGAACATCGTATGCAACATATATCAAAAATTCTATCACTTCGTCTTCGTTTCATGAAATGCTATGTTTAGTCGGTGCTCTTATACGAGTATGGCTTAGAAACTTGAACTAAAAATTAACACGATGAACAGACTTGAAGCTTTTGAGATTTGGTGCTATCGTAGACTTCTAAAAATTTCGTGGGTAGACCTAGTTTCCAATGTTGAAATCCTAAGAAAAACAAACACGGAACGCGAGCTGTTAAAATGCATTAAAAGACGCAAAACTGCACACATTGTACGTGGTGAAAAATATAAACTCCTACAATTAATATTGTAAGCCCGAATAGAAAAAAGGTACGGACCCGAAAAAGATGTCATGGTTGCGTAATATTAGAGACTGGACATTGCTGAGAATGCAGCAAGAAGCCGAGTAGAGTTTTGTAGCATAGTTAATGGTGTTATTTATAACTTAATATATGATGACCTATATCTATATCTATATACCTATATCTGTATACCTATATAATGAATCGTTCGGTAGAATAAGAAGAATTAATTAAGAATGTACATAATAAAACCACTTTAAATATCTCCCCCTTTTCTGAACCAAATTTATACATAATAATAATAATTAATGTTTTTTAACAATTAATATGTGTTTTTTAATAAGTATAATTTTTTTTTATTACTGCTAATATCTGGTGGTTAACAACGAGATCCTTATCACTATAAACACATACGCAGCAATTAACGCATTCGAGATTTAAAACAAACACATGTGTTTTTTGTTGTTCTTTTTTTTAAGTAAACCCCGTTAACAAGTCAAAACCCAAGCCATTATACAAAACCGTGACATGTTTCAACAAACAGCACTACAATAATCAGCATCGTCATTTGACAATAACCATTCGAGCAAATAACAGACATTAACTAACACATGTATTCCTTAAATGTTCACGTGGTTTTTAGTATTTTTGTAAATTAAGCCAATTGTGTGTTAGGTTTATGAGAGAGAAAAAACTACACATATATATACAGAACACGGTTATTGTTAAATCTAAGCTTACCTTTGTACACTTAACAATGAATGTTATATCAAACAAACACACAATGTGACTGATACATACATACATACATGTGAATACATTGAAAATTGTCACAACTATAAATGTCTTGCAGGTTTTTCATTGTTTGTTTTTCTTGTTAAAGGCCTCCCCAGCAAGTCGGTATAGTAAAAATCTTATTGAATACCATCAGTTTGCTGTAAATGTTGTTATTGTTGTCGTTCTTATTCTTCTACCCTATCTGTGTAAATATCCTTTATTAAGCTTTAAGTTTTATATTTTAATGTTAATGATTTGACAGTCAAAACATGTATGAGTATGTGCGTGCGTGTATGCAAGCGTGTGTTTGTTTTTGGATGTTTCATGCGAACCATTCGTAGTTTCACATGTGCTGAGCTTTTGTTTTGATAAGAATCTTTTGTCGTTTTTCTATCGTTATTTCCTTTTTGCACAACAAACATTTTTTTTCTTTTCTTATGGTATTGTCAACGTATCATCGTATTAATCGTCTGTCGTTGTATGGTGTTGCTTCGTTGTATTCTTGTTGTTTCTGTTGCTGATACAATGGCTATATTTGATATTATCATTCCATATTGTTTCTTTAACAGGGCTTAGTAACCCATTTATTGACTTAAATGCTTTAATACACACCAAACAGTCAACCTTTTTGTGCCAAGGCAGAGTTTTATTCCAGTTGAAATGCTAGTTAAGTAAATAAGTAAGTATGATAAAACGTGGAATTTAAATGGTATTAAATTTTTATGAAATGATTTCAATAATTTAATAATTTAATAATATTCTTGTTTATTATTTTTTTTTATTTCTTTCTTAAAATGCTTTTTAATATACAATTTTATTTCAATTCAAATTATAAATATATATTTGAATTATAACATGAGCATGTTTCTTCAACAGATATCTATAAATATTATCGGAGTTTTGCTTTTTCTATATAAAAATAATATTAATAATAAAAAACAAGAAACAAACGTCAAACCAAGTTGGAAAAGATTTGTTAAATATTTTACAGCTTTTTCAGTTGCTTTTTTTTTTTTTTTTTTTGTCAAAATAAAAATACTCTGAATTCAACTGAAAATGTAATAATCTATTTTATATATGTTTACTAGCAGCAACCCGATGCGCTTCGCTACACCCCTCGTAACGAAATAAAAAGCAGGGAATTCGTTTTGTAAAAAACTGTTTTTTTGTATAGGTAGTGCCACGCCCATTAGTCTGATCCCGCCCTTTTTTGGGCAACTACTCACATTAATAACTTATGAACTAAAACAAAGTCACAAGACTTTCACTATTATACTACTCCAGTTATATTATATAAATACTTACTTTGTATGGGGGTACCACGCCCACTGGTCCAATCCCGTCCATTAATAACTCATGAACTCAGACAAAGTCCCAAGGCTTTCACTATTACAGTACTTCAGATATATGACATTTAATATTTACTTTGTATGGTGGGTACCACGCCCATTTCTCCGATCCCGCCCATTTTTTCCGCACCTCTTCGACTTATTTCAATTTGTACATATACATAGTTTCAGAACTCTTGCTGTCGTAGTACTCTAGATATTACATGTTAAAATTAGACGTTAAAAATTCACTTTGTATGGCAGGTGACGCGCCAACTGGTCCTATCCCGCCCATTTTTTATGGGGCTACTCACATTCATAGCTCGTGAACTCAGACAAAGTTTCAAGTTTTCACTGTTGCAGTACTTCAGATATATGACATTTTATATTTACTTTGTATGGGAGGTACCACGCCCACTGATCTGATTCCGCCAACTTTTTTTCGTGTACTAACGTTGATAACTTATGAACTCACACAAAGTCCCAAGACTTTACCTACTACAGTACTCTAGATATATGACATTAAATATTTATTTTGTATGGGGGTACCAACATCCCCTAGTCCGATCCCGCCCATTTTTTATGGGACTACTCACATTAATAACTCATGAACTCAGACAAAGTTTCAAGGCTTTCACTATTACAGTACTTCAGATATATGACTTTATATATTTACTTTGTCCGTGTCCGCTGATCGTATTCCGACTATTTTTTTTTTTTTTTGAGTACTTACGTTGATAACTTTTGAACTCACACAAAGACTCAAGACTTTATCTATTACACTACTCTAAATATATGGCATTTAATATTTACTTTGTGTGGTGGTTACCACACCCATTGGTCCGATTACGCCCGTTTTTCCGCAACTCTTCGAATTATTTAAATATGTATATGTACATAGTTTCAAAGCTCTTGCTGTCGTCGTACTCCAGATATTATATGTTAAAAATTCACTTTGTATGGGAGGTGCCACGCCCACTTGAAAAATAAAAAAATAAAAATATAGCCTATTTTTCTTTCCGAATAGGCAGTTATCTACTGTAAAAATTTCAAGACGATCGGTCCAGTGGTGTATTCACCTATAAACCACAACCAAACAAACAGACAAACAAACATGCACAACTCCATTTATATATATAAGATTGATATAAGTTAACATACATTTTCAGTTAAACTTATTGGTAAAATAGTTCGAATGTGTAGAAAATGAACATATCGCAACTGTACCTCTAAAGTGAGTCAACACAAAATTTTTCAATTTTCACTTTTTGCAAGAAAACGATACACAGTGGTCATATCTATCCACTGTAAAAATCGTACATCGATTTTTCTAGTCTTTCGCAAAAAAAAACAAGTAAGAAAATTATAGTCGGTCTAGACCGACTATACGATACCCTATACCATGCATTTAGAAACCCTATCTCTTAGGCCCAACTAACTGGACATAGAAAATAAGTAAAAACCAAATTTGAGTTTAATTTTTATTAATTTTTTTCGCTGCAGACATGAAAAAGTTCATATCGGATGCTAGATCTATATGGGGACTAGGTCCAAAAATGGACCGATCCTGATCATGTTTGGTAAAGTCTCTTGTATTTTGCAAAAATATATACAAACAAAATTTGAGAAGAATCAGTGCAATATTTTTGTTTTTTAATAGATTTAAGTGAAGATCGGGAAGCAGCTCTATATGGGGTCAAAGGGACCATTTTTGGACTACTCATTAGTGGATATAATGAACGCATACAAACCCAATTTGAGTAAGATCTATATGACAATTTGGATGTTATGGCAATTTATGTCGATTTCATATGGGTAATTTGTATGGGGGCTAGGTCTGCACATGGACCGATTCTCACCAATTTCAATAGCGTTCATGCCATGGCCGATAAAAGCTTATATACCAAATTTCATCAAAACATATTCATATTTGCGACCTGCAGTTTGATTACAAGCTTTACATGGACACACAGACGGACGGACGGACGGACGGACGGACATTGTTAAATCAACTCAGAAAGTGATTCTGATTCGATCGGTATAATTAAAGATAGGTCTAGGTCAAATATTTTTGGTTGTTACAAACAGCAGCACAAAGTCATTATACCCAAATCACATAGTGGTATAGGGTATAAAAATAGACTTGTAACCCTCTTTGTGTTATAAGAGTAGCTTCTTTAGAATCCACTTAAAAGACATATTTTGAGTTCCACCCAAAAAACTTGTTATTTTTGATGATCACTGAAAAAATCGCAAAAGCAACTACTGTTGTATACTCATTATTCGCAATTCCTTACAATGAAACAACTGTTTTTAAATTTTATAGTAAATATTAAAAAAACCCGTTTTTTTGCCTCTACTGAAAATTTGTAAATTTTGAGTTCACTCACCTTAGAAATACAGTTGCGATATATTTTCCTCAAAAACTTATGTAAACCAATTTTTAGAAAAATATAAGCAATATTTTTATCTTAGTGTCCAAATGAAGCTGCTTCACGTTATTCACCACTTAATCGAAACGCCTGCGTAGATGGTGGGTGTAATAAATACACATAAACTAAATTTGACCGATATCTATATGTTAATTTGGATCATGGGGCTTGGTGTGACCATGCACCGTTTTTCAAAAATTTCAATAGTGATCGCAACAGGGCCGACAAAAGCTTATGCACCAAATTTTTTCAAAACATATTTATATTTGAGACCAGTAGTTGGATTCACACCCAGATAGACGGGCGGATGACATCGTTAAATTGACGCAGAAAGAAGTTTGGTTGTGTCAAACATCAGCAAAAACCGTTAACATAGTGCTGTTAAGAAAGAGATTTCAGTCCGTTAGCATTTGAGTCATACTAACTTCCGTTTGCATTTGAGTTCATACTAATTTATAATAGAAAGATAGGAAATATTTTAATATGTTGCTAAAATTTAAATATATGTGTTATAAAATGTTTTGAATAAGAAGGGCAATAGCTGTCTGTATAAAGACATATGAATCGAAAGATACAACTAGTTTCGTACCTGATACTTTTTTCGCTGAAACATATGGTGCGAGGTATCAACTTAAGCAGTTATTCAACCGGCCGTGACTGAATATAATAATCGAAAATTTTACAAATGTTGCATCTTACTCAACTAAGAAATTCTATAAATCTCAACCGCTAGCTTTAATAGTTCTCGATCCTGACCATATTTGGTAAAGTCATATAGTTTTGCAAAAACTAAGACAAACCAAATTGTAGATAGCTAGAAATGAAGATTTGGAAGAGCTTTAAATTTTTATTATATATTTTTTTAAAATAATATTATTCTGATTAATGGGTGTAACAAACCCATACAAATTAAATTTGATCCAGATATATATGATAATTTGGATCTTATGAATATTTATGTCGATCTCATTGGGGTCATTTATACAGGGATTAGGTCTGAACATGAGCCGATTTCAACAGTGTTTGTTTATGGTCGATGAAAGCTTACATAACAAATTGCGTCAAATTTTACATGGACACACAAACGAATGGATAGGCGGACGAATGGACAAAAGGACGTCGTCAAATCGACCCAGATAATGTTTCTGTGTTGGTGGGTATAATAAAAAATGGGACTAGGTCAAATATTTTTGGTAGTTACAAACATCGACACAAACTCATTGTAACCTGGCCACGTAATGGTACAGGATATTAAAATTAATACATACAGTTTGCTTTTAAATAATGTGTCTTTTTGGTTTGTAAAATTGTTAAGACTTTTTTAATGTCTTATTAATTAACTTTCAAGTATTATGGCATTTAAATAGTTTATTAAAAGAAGAATAAGCTTTTTTCGACTGTTTGTGGAAGGGTCTGTTGTTAGTAAAGCCTTGAACGGCAAGGGACCGTCGACGCACAGTGATGCCATTTGAGTTTTTTCGTTGCAAAAATCATAACTTTTGAACCGATTGAGGTAATCAAATAAGTTAAAAAGCAGATGGTAGACAATTGTCCAGCCTATGAAATAAGTGTGTGAACAAGGTCTAACGCTTTCTAGCTGCTATGGGTTATTGTTATGGGTTATCAAAATTTAAATTTGTTAACTGTATTCTAAAATTATTATCCATAAATAAAAAAAAAAACAAAATTTTATTTTCCATCAAAGTTGAAAAAAAGTGAAAAAAGACAGTTGGTAAGTAGCGATTTACCTGGAAAACCCAAATCGGATAGTAAAATTTTTTTTCTATAATATACTGAATATATGCATAAATTAGTAGAAATAAAAAATAACGATTAGTTACCTAGTTTTTTTTATATACTACTTGGAACTGGACGAAAGTGCCAAGTGTTTTTTTGAAAACTGAAAATCGGTCAAATCTGATTTTATTGAATGTAGAAAATTTTTAATCTTTGAAAATTTCCTGTAAAATGTGTTTATTCAAAATATTGTAGGCGCCTATGAAATTTTTATTTTTGTCACCCCATTTGTTCTAAGGGCGCCACTGGAATTTTTTTTGTAATTTTTAATAGACAACAACAAACTTCAGAAATAACCTCTCACTTAAGATGAAGCAATACTTTTGTTGCCTGGAGATATCAGATAACTTTTTAAAATTATTTTAATGCGGTTTAGTTAATATAGATAACTAATTATGCTCACAAAATGGTAATGAGCACAAATTTCTCTGATTAGAATGCATATATGTAAAGTGGTTTATATCGAGAATAGGTCGGGTAAGGTGAAACTTATGTTAGGAGCAAGACGTAAGCGCTTATCTGGATGGAAACGTAGGGTATAGTGTTCCTGATATATAATGTGGCCGTGGGAGTTCCCATACAAATATCTGAAGCAATATAAGAGCCAGAGTAAATAAACTGTTTGTGTACCCCTAGATCATTAGTTTGAGTTGTCGAGTTTAAATATTGATCATGATATATCTACAATAGTGTGAAAAGAGTCTTTAAAGTGTAGGTTAATAGAATAATGATGTGGACAGTCGTGGAAAAATATGTAATACACTGACTAAGCTGGGTAAGGCTTTATTATTGGTTACGTCTCCCTATCTCATTTGTACTGCTGTGTGCCAGAAATTAAATTATTTTTATTATACCGTGAAAGCTGTTCATATTATTAGTTAAGGCAATTGCCTTAAATATAAGTTTCAATATTTTTTCTGTAGCATTGAGATTAGAATTTTGTATTTGCATTCAAAGGGTTTAGGCAAAAACCTTTATCGTGTATGGAGTTTCGATATATATATGGGGGGTTTCATGTCAAGTGCACCAACTTTTGAAACCGATGTCTTCGGATCGGGATGAAATTTGCAGCAAGGTTAGTCCAATTGGATAGTAGTTTAGACACAATTTTTCAATAAGATCGGTCCAGATCTCTCTGAGTTAGAGGGTATCAAAATTTGACATTTTGGCCAAACAGGTGTTTTTTCTCATCCATGTAACTTGTTACCTATTGTTCTTAGAAAATTTTCTCCCAAATAGTTTAGATAGCTATTTCTTCAATATTTCGGAAAAAAGTACTTAAAAAAAAAAAAAAATTAAGACTTTTTTTTTTGCTAAATTAAAGCATTTTTTTGCCTTTTTTTCAAAAAGGGCATTTTTTATTTTTTTTTTCATAAGAAAGCTTAGGATTTTTCCTTTAAGAGCTTTTTGGTCGCTTAGTGGGATGGGAGTGGGATATCTATCAAAATAAATGTTTTGTAACTCAAGACAACGGTTTTTAAATTTTTCACAAATGCACTATTTTGAATTTTTTCCTATTTGTGTCTAAAATCTTACAAATAAAACTTATACTGAGAAACTAGACAAATTAACCTTTCCGAAGGTATATAACATACCTTCATAACATAACAGAAGAGAATGGTTCTCTGTAACCTGAAAGAGTTATTTGCAACATTTCAATCTGAACACGGGGATGTCAAAATTGGCTTCACAAAATTTACCCAAATGAGGCCAAAACATTGCGTTTTGGAACTCATACAGTATGCGTTTGCATTTACCATGAAAATGTTAAACTGATGTTGAAGGAAATCAACTTAAAGTATTTAACAGATGATTCGGCAGTAGATTTACACGATTACCGCGATTGCCTTAAATTGACTATGTGTCCTAATGCAACAACTTCTTGCCACTTAGGTGAATGTACCAATTGCCCGAAAACCACATTCATCAAAGAAAATTTAATCATTGGAATATATAGAGGAGGTCAAATTTGATTCTTGGATTCAGACTGACAGATGCACATTGAAAACAATCATTTTAAATGTGGATGATTTTGTGGAAGAAATGTGTACAGGATTGCTAAACTTGAGAAACCATGACTTTTAAGTCAAAGAGCAATGGTCATTCTTCAAGGATTTGAAGATACATTTGAAGTCTGGTGAATTCGTTGTTTCATATGATTTCGCAGAAAACTATAAATATGTTCTTCAGGATGCCATGCAAGCATTCCACTTCAATAACGGCCAAGCAACTATATTCACAGTAGTTATTTACTGCATGAAAGATGAAAAACTGGAACACAAAAGTATGGCAATCACATCCAACGATTTAAAACATGATACGTTGCAGTTTATGAGTACCAGAAGATAATACTACTACGTTTCGGACGGAGCTCGTCAACATTTTAAAAACAAAAGTATCTTGGCAAATCTTATGGCCCATGAAAAAGATTTTGGAATGCCGGCTGAGTGGCAGTTTCATTCTACTGCTCATGGTAAAGCATGTGCTGGTACTGGAGCAAACCTTAAAAGAAATGCAGCGAAGTACAGCCTCCAGTGCTCTCATCAAGATCGCATCTTAGATGCGACTGCTTTATTCCATTGGGCAAAAAGTTATTGTAAATAAACTAAAATAGTTTTTAGTAGCAAAGAGGATCATCAGGAAACATTGAAAACACTGAAGAGCAGATTCGATCTGCGGTAACAATCGATGGCACCGCTCAATACCATGCTTTTATACAAAAAAGCTGGATGAAAGACTGGGTATTTAAAAATTTACAAGACTTAAGTACTTCATCAGCTACAATAAATTAAGTATAAAAATAGTTATGATATAAATGGATCTAATGCAATTAAGATTAAATTTTAATAAATTATTTATCTTTTTATTTTTAATATTATTATTATTATACATTAATTTAATTATTATTAAAAATGAATAAAAAAATAATTGTTCAACATTTCTATAGAAAAAAAGCGATTTTTTTCCTGAGGTTAACATATTCTGGGTATTACAGTATCGAGGGTATAAAATTTTAGTTAGGTATGTTATATACCTTCGGAAAGTTTAGTTTGTCTAGTTTCTCAGTATAAGTTTTATTTGTAAGGTTTTAGACACAAATAGGAAAAAATTCAAAATAGTACATTTGTGAAAAATTGAAAAACCGTTGTCTTGAGTTACAAAACATTTATTGTGATAGATATCCCACTCCCATCCCACTAAGCGACCAAAAAGCTCTTAAAGGAAAAATCCTAAGCTTTCTTATGAAAAACAAAAAAAAAAAAGCCCTTTTTGAAAAAAAGGCAAAAAATGCTTTAATTTAGCAAAAAAAAAAAAAGTCTATAATATTTTTTTTTTTTTAAGTATTTTTTTCCAAAATATTGAAGAAATAGCTATCTAAACTCTTTGGGAGAAAATTTTCTAAGAACAATAGGTAATAAGTTACATGAATGAGAAAAAACACCTGTTTCGCCAAAATGCCAAATTTTGATCCCATTGATCCCATTGAGTTTAATCCAAAAGTCCAAAGAGCAGTTCGTAATTGCAATTTTTGATACTCATATTTGGGTTCGACAAACAGTTTTCTCTTAACCATACATTAAAAATACTTTAATAGAATCTTGGGAACTGATCTAGCCCAATGCCTCTTTTGTTAAGTATCCGTACTTTGGTTACACTTAAGCTACACTCCAAAAAAGTTAAATTGGGCCGCAAAAAAAGACACTCTTTGTAAGTGCTTATGTATGCACTTGAAATACATTCAACAAATACTGTCACTTAAACTTGTATTTCCTTACAATAATAAAAAAAATATATAAATACTGAATAGCAGTAGCCAAGTTATCTAACCGAAATAAATTGGCAATCGATAGATATGCTCTAAATAATGATCTCGCCTCAGAATCAAAATGAGGCCCAAAGTAATATAAGTTTAAGAAACTGTAAAGACTACAAGTGAATCTAAAATGTAATTGTTAAAAATGTAAAATACAATATATTTGGGCACAAAAGTCTGGCTGGTCTGTCTGTATTTTTTTCATATTTACGAGTATATCCTGTGAACTTATTTAACTTACAAAAAAACTTACCAAACTCAACTAAAAAAGTTGAAGTGAAAGTTCTTGTATCACTATATTTCCTCGTGCTATAAAACTCTAACTAAAGAAACATAGAAACAGAGTAGCTGTTCAGTAATCGTTGTTAAGAAATGGATCAAATGCATATAAAATATAAACAGAAAATACTCATAAAAATATAAGACCAAAAAAAAAAAGAAATGTTATATCAAAAACTTGTTTTCTGTGTGTGTATGTGTTTTTTCTGCAACTTTCATTTTCTTTAAGGATAACTTGTATATAAGCTGAAAAAAATCTTCTTAAAAAAATTTTTGTTTCACAATTAATTTTATTCTATAAATACATATTGTTTTTATTTAAATTCTCATAGAAAATTATTTTTTCTCTTGAACTATTTATTTGATTACTGTTTCGTTATTAAATTCCAAAGTAATTTTATCAAGTATTTTCAAAATTTTTTCACTTTTAGTAATATCCTTATTGCATTTATGTTGTTTTCTTATAGCAAGAAAATGGAAATATAAGACGAAGAAGAAAAATATATACTTTTAAAGAATTTAATCAATGTGTTATTCGAATACTATTTTTTGACTAAATACAAATTTTATTATTATACTTTAAAAGTAGTTTTTAAAATATATTATTCCATTGAACTGTAACATAATACAAAAGGTTTGGTTCGCGTATATGTGTTAGAGTAGAAGTCATTTAGAACACCTGCAAATAACATTGACACTTGCACTAAAAAAAAGTTCTATGAAAACATAGAATTAAATAAGTATGGTAGTTAGTGGCAGTGCGCGGTGCCTATACGATATCCTATATTAATGCTTGACTAGACTATTATCACATCTTGAGAATATTCTTTGATTGTTTTTATTGGTTATTCAAAGAATAGTTCATCGAATTTTTTTTTTTTTAAATTTAAAAAAGTGAATTCCGGGTGCTCATAATACATTATTTTTTACGGGAAAAAACCACCACTCAAACAAAAAAAAAGTACTATTGGTAAGTACTATGGTTTATCGAGATTTTTTGTAGTCTTTCAAACACAAAATTTCTAAGCGGCCTGAATTGGCTACGAATTTCTAACTTACCCGCCATGAAATGGGTGGCTAAAATAAAATTTGCTCCTATTATGAAATGATTGATTCACGAAATGCCTAGTTTAAGGATCTTGAGAAAGCCTATTTTTTGGAAAGCATAAAAAAAGTAAGAAACAATCTGTATTAAGATGATAAAAAATTTAGTTTTGCTAAAAACAACTTTCATTAAAAATTTTAAATGTTTATTTATATGCCCACGTATTTGATCCCATATCAGATTGGATTATTAAAAAGAGAATAACATGGAAGCTTTTTAGAAGAGGCAGAGCAAAATACAATTTTTAACCAAATTGCTTCATAAAATTTTTTAGTTTTTCAATTTGGCAACTTGCAATGTAAGCGATTTTATGTTTCTCGCCAATATTTCCTTGTTCCATCTGTCAGACATTAAAATAAATATGCCGCAACACTGATGGGTCCTTCCAAATAGAAGACAAATTTTCAGGCATTTTTCCCTACAACACCTAGATTTCGATTTTGACAAAATTCCAAAATTTATATGTTGACGCATGTGTAAAACGTTACACATTCATCGAATCATCGAATCACCTAGACGGCGATGAGCTTACTTTATTGAATTTTAAGACTTCAGTCCATAATTCAATAAAAATAAGAACAAAAAAATATTTGACGCATGCCGGCTAGGGCGAAAAAATGTTCGACTGAATCCCCTAGGATACATTGGAAAATCGGTGGCCAAATACATAGAACTGATTTTTCATCTCCGGTTTGAATCAAACTTACCATAAATATTTACTCGATATCATTTTGGTTTCCATAATATATAACGCTATAAATATTAGCAAAATCGTCTAAACTTCACTAAAGTGTTATTACAACGCACACTGATTGTTCCCGTATAGCAAATGGTAACTGTTTTCTTTGGATCTGGAAGGAGCTATAGGCTATAAACTTTTTTCTTATATTTTGTGGGCGTCGCACCTCCCATACAAAGTGAATGTTTAGTATCATATATATTGAGTACTATGACACGTAGAGTTTTGCAAATTTTAATAGCTATGCCGAAAATGGGCGAGATCGGATAAGTGGGCGTGGCACCGGATTTCTATGATAGAGACAGCTTTGCAAATTTTTACCAGGACACCTATTTTTAATATGACTAGTCTGACAAAAAATGGGCGGGATCTGATCAATGAGCGTGGCAACCCCTATTCAAGACAATATTAAATGTAACAAGTAAGATAATTATAGTCGGTCTAGACCGACTATACGATACCCTATACCATGCGTTTAGAGACTATATCTCTCAGGCCCAACTAACTGGATATAGAAAGTATAAACCAAATTTGAGTGGGATTTTTATTAATTTTTTCGGCTGCAGATATGAAATGCTCATATCGGATGCTATATCTATATGGGTACTAGACCCAAAAATGGACCGATCTTGACCATGTTTGGTAAAGTCTCTTGTATTTTGCAAAAATATATACAAACAAAATTTGAGAAGAATCAGTGCAATATTTTTTTTTTTTTTTTTGATAGATTTAAGTGAAGATCGGGAAGCAGCTCTATATGGGGCCTATGACTAAGAGTTGTCCAATAGGGATCATTTTTGGACTACTGATTAATGGATGTAATATATCTATACAAACCCAATTTGACTAAGATTTGTATGATAATTTGGATCTTATGGCAATATATCGCACCTTAAATACAAAAGTGACACAACTCAAAATTTTCCAAAATTGACTTTTTCCCATAAATTAATTCATAGTACACATATCCAACTACTGCAAAAATTTACTTCTCATAACTATCTTCTTTAACAGGAAAAATGCTGTTATATCTGGGGCACAACTTGAGATAATATCACTAGTCAAATGAAAAAATTTCAGTCAGAGAGTCATTACTCAAAATTATATTTTATTTCCACAAACACAATATATATTTGAAAAAAAAAAGAATAGCAAAACTTTCCCCAAAATGGACATTTTTCGTAATCAAACTGCATTTTTTTAAATAATACAATAATTTTTACATATACAGTTTTTTGCCTCTCCTGAATATTTGAAAATTTTGAGTTGTGTCACTTTTGTATTTAAGGTGCGATATGTTGATTTCATAGGTGTCATTTGTATGGTGGACTAGGTCTGAACATGGACCGATTCTCACCAATTTCAATAGCGTTCATCCCATGGCCGATAAAAGATCAAATACCAAATTTAATCAAAATATATTCATATTTGCGACCTGCAGTTTGATTACAAGCTTTACATGGACACACAGACGGACGGACGGACATCGTTAAATCGAATCAGATAGTGATTCTGAATCGCTCGGTATAATTAAAGATGGGTGTAGGTCAAATATTTTTGGTTGTTACAAACAGCAGCACAAAGTCATTATACCCAAACCACATAGTGGTATAGGGTATAAAAAGTACTATTGGTAAGTATTATGGTTTATCGAAATTTTTTGTAGTCTTAGAAACACAAAAAATTCTAAGCGGCCTGTTGAGGTCAAAGCATATACATATGTATGTAAGCAAATGCAAAAGAATTGGCTACGATTTTCTAACTTAACCGCCATGAATTGGCTCGGCGAGAATAGAATTTGCTCCTATTACGTAAAGATTGATTCATGAAATGCCTAGCTTAAGGATCTTGAGAAAGCCTGTTTTTCTGAGATGACAAAAAATTTAATTTTGCTAAAAACAACTTTCATTAAAAATCTTAAATATTTATTCATACGCTCACGTATTTGATCCAATATTAGATTGGATTATTGTAAAGAAAATAACATGGACGCTTTCTAGAAGAGACAGAGCAAAATACAATTTTTAACCAAATTGCTTCATAAAATTTTTTCGTTTTTCGATCTGGCAACTTGAAAAATGCACTACATTCTCGCGATGTAAGCGATTTTGTGTTTCTCGCCAAAACTTCCTTGTTCCATATGTCAAACATTAAAATTAATAGTCCGCAATTTTCAAGTATTTTTCTCTACAACACCTAGATTTCGATTTCGTTAAAATTCCTAAATTTATATGTTGACGCATGCGTACAACATTACACATTCATCGAATCAGCGAATCAGCTAGACGGCTATGAGCTTACTTCATTGTATATTAAGACTACAGTCCAAAATATGAACAAATTAAATATATCATGCATGCCGGCTAGGGCGAAAAAATGTTCGACTGAATCCACATTGGAAAATCGGTGGCCAAATACACAGAACTGATTTCTCATCTCCGATTTGAATCAAACTTACCATAAATGTTATATGTTGCGAGATTTACTCGATATCATTTTAGTTTCCAAAATATTATGCTATATATATTACCAAAAGCGTCTAAATTTCACTAAAGTGCTCCTACAACGCACAGTGCTTTGTTCCCATATAGCGAATGGGAATAGTAGAAGGAGTTGTCATACGCAAATGAAACTTGGTAACTATTTTATTTGTATCTGGAAGGATCTATAGGCTATAAACATTTTTCATATATTTGGTGGGCGTGGCACCTCCCATACAAAGTGAATGTTTAGTGTCGTATATACGGGGTACTATGGCAGGTAGCGTTTTGAAAATTTGTGAAAGATCATCTGTTATTAATTTTAATAGCTATGCCGAAAATGGGCGAGATCGGATAAGTGGGCATGGCACCTCCCTCACATAATAATTATTCAATATCATACATCTGGATTTCCATGAGAGACAGCAAATTTGAACGAGGACATCTATTATTAATATGACTAGTCTGACAAAAAATGGGCGGCATCTGATCAATGAGCGTGGCAACACCAATTGAAGACAATATTAAATGTAATATATCTGAAGTACTGTACTTTGCGTCTGCGCATTTTACAACAGTCTTGAAACTTTTGACAAGTACATTAATTACCAATGTGAGTAATAGCGGAAAATGTGAGCGGAATCATCGAATATAAAATATAAAAAAAATTTGAAGGGAAAAACTAGCGAAATTTTACGTCGTGTAATAATTAATGTAATATCATTAAAAAGTAAGGGAAATATTTTTATTTAAATCAGATTTTTTGGATCTTTGAAACAAAAATTATAATAGCATAACTTAATACTTATTTATATTATCACTTCTAAAATAAAAAAACGTTAAAAGAAGAACAAAGACAAATTTATAACAATGCATTATCGCTACTCTATTCTTCCCAAACCCATCTATTATTTTATCTTTCATTTTAATGTTTGACGATAATACGAGATCTCAAGAGAGCAACAAATATGTCATTAAATCTTTATTTGTGTTTTCTCAAGACGTTTTTCTAGTATGAGACAATCGGACTTTCCAATGGTTCTTCTTACAAATAACCTGGAACGAAAAACAACTAAAGTTTTTTTTAATTAAGATTATTTAAAATGCGTAAATACCTACTGGTAAATTGAAAAATCGATAACATCACATCCATGACTTTAAATTGCACATGTTTACGTCAACATTAAGAACTGCTAGTGAGGTTGCCACTCCTACTTATAGTCTAGCCCTAAATTGCAGACACACGATAAACAACAATCAAATAGAATAAGTAGTGTCAACTAAGAGATGCCTTAGAAGAGAATGGAAGCCCATCGATCCCCTGCAGCAAAGTCTAGAGAAGTGCTGAGACAGTCGAAAAATAAATCAAGAAAACCATTCTTCTGGCTGTTCTAAACATCATTCCTTATGGAAAGCAACAAAAAATTTGAAAATTTATTTTTAAAGTTTGGCTTTCGTAAGCAAAATGGTACAATTGAACAGGTCAATCGCATAACGGATCGGATAAGAAGAACATTTGAAGAAAGGAATTACTGTACGGCTATCTTCTCAGATGTTGCCTAAGCTTTCGATAAAGTATGGCATAAGTGTCTGCTTTATAAAATACGAAATATGTTTCCATAATCAATTCCAGATATTTCGGCCGCTACGTCACTGTTTGAAAAAAAAAATCGGCGAAATTCCGTCATTAGTATTGCCAAATCCTGACCTAACTTCTTCTATTATTAATCCAGTTCTTTCGAACTATTTTGAATTATTTTTCTGTTTTCCAAAAACAATTTGTTGTTTTGTTTATCTACCCGCTAAATTTTATTGAGAATTCGGATATGTAGTAAACATTTGAAAAATTTTATCCAACAATGAAGCTTGGAAAGTCCACTTATATAATTCTCCATATTTGGATGTAATATTTACAACTGCATTCTCTATCATTGTATAATGCATATCGTAAAAACCTCTACAATTGCACCGTTCATTTCAATGATATCACATGCAATATTATTAAATTTCTCATTAATTTCGCCGAAAACCTTCTTAACCAGATCAGGCTTCTTTTTTGGTAAAAACATTCCAACGTAAAAGATTGTGTTTTATTATCCCATATTATTTTACTGATGGCAAGTAATGTCAAGCAACAGTAATTGCTAATTTAATTTATATACCTTTTTTGTCGCCGGAAGCCGAAAATCTTACATAAGGTTCCCGACAGACCAATTCGGGATATGTCGGATTTATATTGATTAGAAACGCTTCCCAATTCTTTCTTTTACTCTGCGGAACCACCAGTTAAAGTAAAACGTCGCAGTGCGCGATAGCCTTAGCTAATCGCCACAGCTACTTCTCTGGTTTTCTTTCCTTTCAAAGTCAATCACCCTGCTCCAATTTTCCTCGGGTTTTAATATAGCCTCTGAAATATTCTTCTTTCTCACATGAACCCCTATATCTTGCTTCAATTGACATGCTTATTGCGGAACATCGGGCGTATAAATACTATAAGTTTCACGTCCTCTAGGGGAATAATCGGATCCAATACTATACATGCAGCCTTTGTAACAACCGTGGTAGTGTGATGTGGTAGTTCACTTCTCCTTGTCGTCTATTCATCTACATTTGTATGTTTCGTATAATTTGGAATGTCAAACGACCGTTTAGGCTCTGCTCCCATCCAGTCTGCCAGTGAAGCATTATTGTCTTACGCTCTGCCCAATAAATATTTCGGTTTTTGTACTTTTTGTAG
Organism: Cordilura impudica; assembly: GCA_963682025.1. Lineage (NCBI taxonomy): Eukaryota > Metazoa > Arthropoda > Insecta > Diptera > Scathophagidae > Cordilura > Cordilura impudica. Next base: position 208,649,354 of record OY821518.1, read on the forward strand.
TTGTACTATCGTTTTCGAATCATGCAGTCTCCGAGCTTCGAACCAGTTTCTAAAAAAATTATTTTTATGAATTATTTTCATGAAACAATTAAAACCTATTTTTCTGCATAAAATTTTTGCATAAAATTCTCTAAGCTTAGAGCCCGCTCGCAGCGGCGACAGCAAGCAGACCAAAGATATTTTTATATTTATTTGAGTCACTTTAGTTTCTTCCAAAAAATCTGTCTTTAATCTCAATTTGAGACTACGACCACGCAAAAGCTGCATCCACAGTAATTGCTATGACATTTTCTCAATTTAACATGGGCATCTTATTGATTCAAGAACCCTGGCAGTATAATGGTGGAACCAGAGGATTTAGCTGCGACAGCGGCAAGGTAATATAGGACAATAGACATATGTCGCCCAGAGCATGCATTTTAATTAGTAAAGATATTAATTATATTTGTCTTACAGAATTCAAGACGCGAGACTTGGTTCCCATCTAAACTCTCATCAACATCGATGGTAGCAAGAAGATGATAGTAATAGCATCAGCATATTTTCCGGGCGACGAAGCTTCACCACTGCCGGCAGAGGCACAGCAACTAGTGGACTTCTATAAAAAGCTTATACCGCGAAGCGATGCCAACGCACACAATACAACGTAGGGCAGCACTGATACATATTATCGGGGTGAGTACTTATTAGAATACTTAGTAGCATCTAACGTAGAAATACTAAGTGAGGGGAATAGATCTACTTCGTCACAGGATTTAAAGAGGAGGTCTTAGATATTACAGTAGCCAGTTCAAGTTTAGCTAGGATTACAAGAAATTGGAGAGTATCCGATGAAGTTTCATTATCGGATCATAGAATAATTGAATTTTCGCTAGAGGGCCTAAATATTCAGGCATCTTCCTATAGAAATCCCAGGAAAACTAATTGGGAGAAGTAGAATGAAATCCAATACCAAAACTTACGAGGCATAACATCGAACAAACGAATACGAAATCAGCATGAGCTCGATGACAGTGTGAGCCAACTAAATAAGGCTCTACTGGATGCCTACTATTGTAGCTGCCCCAAGAAACCGAGGGGCAAAGAGAAGGACGCAGTGTGGTGGAACAATAATCTCTCTATACTAAGAATCGAAGTTCGTAGGCTCTGCAATGGGGCAAATCGTAACGGGCAGTGGGAGCATTATAAAGCCGAACTAAGTGAGTATAATAAAGAAATTAGGAAAGCTTAACGTACTAGTTTTGTAAATTTTTGCGAGAATGTAGAATCTCTTCCAGAAACAGCAAGGCAAGAGTTGTTACTAAAGACACACTTTCCATGAAGTTTGGCAGAAGACAACGAAAAGTCGAGTAACAGATCAAGCAGCCCTAGTCGGGTAAGCAGGCAAATAGCAGCTAAAATTTGTTCTACGGAGAGACTGGAATGGTCCTTAGGTATGCATTTGCATCCAAACCAGCACGTGTATAGAGCGGCCTCATCAACAGAGATTGCTCTTACTAGCCTAGTTGAAACTATTTAGAAATCAATAGATGAAAAGGAAATAGGCGTTTGTGCCTTCCTAGCTATACATAGAAGAATTCTTTGACAACACTTCACACGAAGTAATAGAAAGTGCATTAAACCAAAGAGGAGTAGACCCAGTGACATCAAAACGGATGGTAGAAGTGCTCTACACGAGATCAGTAAAAACAACAGCAGAGGGGAGATCATATCCGTCAACACAACCAAAGGATGTCCACAGGGAGGAGTTCTTTCGGCCTTGATGTGGAGTCTAGTTGTTGACGAATTACTAATGGAACTATCGGAAGCAGGAATAGAATGTCAAGGCTACGCGGACGACATAGTCCTAATAGCAAGAGGCAAGTTCGAGGAAACCCTATGTGACATTGTACAAAGAGGGTTGAGGATTATATGTCAATGGTGCAGGGCTTATGGAACTATAGCGTGGGCGAAAAGAACAGATCTGAAGTCGACTCAAATGGAGCTAAGTAAGATGCAAAAATTAGCGTGCATTGGGATAACGGGTGCAATGAGGACGTACCCAATGGCATCACTTGGAACTAAGCCCACTACATATAGTGGTGCAGTGGAAAGCCGTTGCAACGGCAATCAGGATAAATGGAGACAAACCAATAACCAGGCTTTATGAAGGGCAATGGAGCAGAATAAGCCAAGTTAATGATAACTCCCTCCTAGATTGGCCCATGGACAAGGCTGAGAAGAAATATGACTTCAGGAAATACTTTATTACGGAACTTAGCAATAAGAGAGAATGCAGCGGTTTAAGTACAGCATATTCTCTAAGAGAAGATACAATAAAATGGTACACAGATGGGTCAAAAACCGAAAAAAGGCACAGGGCCGGGAGGCTTCGGGCCTATAACCAAATTCTTCGAGCCAATGGAAATACACACGAGCATTTTCCAAGCGGAAATTTATGCCATCGATAGATGTGCACAAATCAACTTGAATAGGAAGTAGAAAAGGCGGGACGTAAACATACTATCAGATAGTCAAGCTGCTATTCGAGCACTAAGCTCCTATGAAGTAGACTCCAAGTTAGTATGGGACTATCTACAGAAACTAAATGAGCTTAGTAAATACAACAAGGTAAGCCTTTGTTGGGTCCCGGGACATATTGGGATTCCAAGTAATGAGCAAGCTGGTAAACTTGCCAGAAGGAGAGCTTTCACAAAATTAATAGGGCTGTTTTGTGGAATAGGAAAAGGAGTATGGGAAGGCATACTCAGGGAATATCGGAATTATATTAGACGGGAACATTTCTCGATCCACTTGGGCGTAAGGCAATCGAAACTCTTGTTGGGTGGCTACAACAATAAAAGATTTGGGTCGTGCATTGGGTTGTTAAAGAACGGACTGAGAATACTAGCCAGGATTTTACTGGTCACTGTAGGCTCAGGGAACATCTGAGAGGTTAGGAATTGTAGCAAACCCCATGTGCAGATTCTGTGATGTGGAAGCCGAATCACCAGAACACATACTTGAGGACTGTGGAGCATTTATGCATAAAGAAAAAAGCAACTGGGCTCTTTCCAAATACTAGTTAGTGACATAAAATTACTAGAAGCAACCAACATCCTCGAATTCCTGAGGGCTTCAGGGTTGGATGAGATTTTATAGGGACAACCTATTAGCAGAGGGCAGTACAACAGATAACTCGGTCGCAGTACATCAAACACTTTTTTATATAATACAATGGGACGATGCATTGTGCAACGTCACCCAAACCTAAACTTAACACCATGCAATTTTCATACCGATTCTTCGATTTTTACTTTTTGGCAATTTGCGTTTTTCCGATTATGTATTTTAATAATTTTGCTTAAATTAAAATTCTTTTGGATGCTTAAAATAAAAAAATACGTTAAACGTTAATCGTTCATTGAATCCGCGAGTCAATGATGATCGTCAATGGCGTCCATCAAATATTTAGAACCATATATGACCTAACTCCCAATCCTCTTTTAAACTTGTTATTGCTATACAATTCGATTAGTTGCGCATGACATGGCAAATGCTCGAAAGTTTTATACCATTATACCTACAGTCTTAACACTGTGTTCTATTGTTTTATGATACAACTTAAGTTTATAAATATTTCGACAATGTGTTTGTATAAATAATTGCTATTCATATGGCTACATTATGAAATGCCAGTATTATTTATTGTTGAAAAGAAGAAGAAAATGAGCGCGAATAACACACGAACATGTCATGAATTTCTAATTGTTTGTTCTAGAAAAATAAAACTTTAGCGATTTATTTGATTTCTTTTATTTATTATTTAAAATTCTACGATTTTTATTAAAATTCTTGCAGTTTTTACTAAACTCTTGAAATTTAGCAATGAAAATAATATTCAATAAAATGTATACGAGTGAAATATGGCATTAAATTATTGAAGTCAGGTAGTTATCGATAATAGCAGAAAATATAGTGAAATGAAATTTTTGTTTAGCAAAGCATTCAAAAATTTATTAATAATGCATTTCGAGAGGAAGACCAATTTTAAATGTAAAATTAATTCAGACTTAAATCAATAAAATGTTTTGAAGTATTTTGAAGCGTTCAAGTCACAAACAGCTCTTTGAAACTACATATTGAAACTAGTTAAGAATATTAACAGCCCACCTAGCAAATATATGGAGTGCCTCGCAGATAAAAAGTGATAGATGTATCCACCCTATACATGTTTTTGCTGAATCACATTATATTTCGGAAACGTCATAAATTTGTTTAAGTTTAATTTTAGTGAGTTACTTCCAGGGCCGGCCATAGGAGCGACTGGCAGATTGAGGCGCCATACATATAAAAAAACCAATCCTTCACAAGATATTTTGGTATGTTATTATATTACGTAACATGTGGTTAGAGACTCTATCTTTTAGGTCCAAATAACTCGACACAGAAAATAAGCATAAACCAAATTTGAGTGGCATTTTTGTCAATTTTTTGCCTTCGGATATGAAAATGTTCACATCGGATGCTATGTTTGTATGGAGACTAAGTCGAAAAATGGATCGATCCTGACTGTATATGGTAAGGTCACTTTTTTTTTGCAAAAACATATACAAACCAAATTTGAGAAAAATCTGAGCAATATTTATTTTTTGATAAATTTAAGCAAAGATCGGGAATCAGCTTCATATGGGGGCTATGACTAAAAATTGTCCCATAGGGTTTATTTTTAGACTACTGAATAACGCATGTAATAAACACACACAAACCCAATTTGACCGAATCTATATGATAATTTGGATCTTATGATTATTTAAGTTGATTTTATAGGGGTCATTTGTGTGGGGACTAGGTCTGAACTTACCCCGATTTTTATTAATTTAAGTCGTTTGAGCCGTCGGGATGGATTGGGCAAAGCACGAACATCGACATGGTCTTGTCCATGTGAATTGTCCATGTGAGTTGCTCACACCATACCTTTGCGGAAGCACAGCTGAGTGCTATTCGGCGCGTCCACAGGTTGCGGATAGTGGGAAGTTCCGTAGATACGCGGAGCAGCTGCTAATGCAGTCGCGGACAATCAGCGGTTTCAAGTAGAGAGTCTCAGAGGGTTTCCGGGTGGCTCCCAGACTCCTAACTAGTTCTGAGTGTCTGTGATACTTGTTACGTCAAGGCGAGTGATTGGCGCCTTTAAATAATCAATAGCCATCAACGGCCAGCGTCTGTCTCCCATGTTAGGGACGGCTGGCAGCGGGCGTCAAAAATTGTAACAAGCGGCTCGCTATATAAACTTGACATGAGGCATCTAAGCCAGCCCGCCTGGAGGCCATGCTGGCAGCCCCAGTTCCAGGATCGGATGCAGAAGCCCAATCAGCTACTCATCTTAAATCAACTGACTACCGAAACCATCAGGCCCTATGCTCCTAATAGGAACTAAAGGATCCAATATATACATATATATATTTGCTATAGAAGCACACACACCAAATTTCATTAAAATATATTCAAATGTGCGACCTTTAGTTTGATTACAAGGTTTACATGGACACACAGACGGACGGACATCGCTAAATCGACGTCTAGGTCAAATATTTTGGGTAGTTACAAACATCAGCACAAAGTCTTCTACCCTGACCACATATTAGTATAGGGTATAATAACAATATGAATATGTAAAAAAATAGTAAATAACTAATGATGATGTATGTAAAAAAAAAATTATTTTCTCATTTATTCGTTTTAAAAGAAATTTATATGTTTATCACAATATTTGAGATTTTTTTTGGAATGCAAAGAATGACAACTAAAGAAGCAACAACTTTGACGTACAGTTTGGTGCAAAAGTGAGGCAATGTTTGAAATAAAAAGATCAACTATATTTTTTCATGGTATTTATTGAACAAATTAAAAACTATTTACATAAATAAAAATATCAATCCTTAACAAATAAAAAACTAAAAAAAAAATTAATTCGTCACTTAAGTATCTAACAAATTAAAAATTGCCTAATTCGGGGCATTGCCTCACTTTTGCACCAAGGTTCTGTTGATCCAAATTTAATAGTTTATCCAATATCTCTTTGCTTTTTTCAACTGAGCCATTCAATTTGGAATGAATTGTACAGATTTGATACATAAACCACAGTAACTCATTTCCATTCAGCCTGTACCGTCTTCCACAGCTAATTAATTGTCTTCGGGGCCTCTTCGTACTCTGCCAGCCGACGTTTTAAATAAGCCCATATATATTCGATCGGGTTGAGATCATAGCTCTGCGCTGGCCACTCCAGCTATGAACTAAGGCATTTAATTTGTTAGATACTTAAGTTATGAATTAATTTTTTTTATTGTTTTTTTATTTTTTAAGGATTGATATTTTTATTAATGTAAATAGTTTTTAATTTGTTTAATAAATACCATGAAAAAATATAGTTGATCTTTTTATTTCAAACATTGCCTCACTTTTGCACCAAACTGTATATAAGCTAGTTTTTCAAAACAACTAAATTGCTATTAATAATTTATCGCTTTTTTCCTATATAAAAATAATCCGCCAATATTATACAGAGTGCATCATTTAATCAGTGGTTAATTTCCTTATTCCTTATTTTGGTATATATAAATTTTATTTATTTAATTTCATATATGTATTAAGGTGGTTGAAATTCGATTACCCCCCCTCCCACAACAAATAAGGAAATATTTTGATCAATTAATATGGCTTTTATGATAAAACAATCTGACATAATTATTAAAAAATTAGAAAAAAAAATTTTTTTTTGGCAAAATTGAAAACATTACAAAATTTATTTAAAAAGGAAGAATTAGGGATCAAATACTTGCAAGATGAAAATTTTCTTCTGTTGGAGATCTGTGTAAAAAATGTAAGTCGCAGATGCGCTTTACAACGACAACACGCTTACGATATAATAGACTTTGCAACAAATAATAAGCAGTTTTTTCAATATGAAATTAAAATATAAACAAAGTGCTTCATGTAGCATATTTGTTTCTGAGTGGAGTACCTAATGCGTCGGTGCTTCACTACTTTTAACCCTTTTCCGAAATTTAATCGCCGAAAATTTATGTCCATAACATGTGATAATTGGGGATCCTGTAATAGCGGCCGAACATTATGAGTCCAAGTTCAGAAAGAGAAAGTACCACCGAGGACATCGAATAGAATGCGTCTGGGAATTTGGTGGAATTGAGAAATCACCTGAACGGAAAATTTGTTTGGAGGTAGTTGCTAGGAGGGAAGTTCAAACGAAACAGTAATGAAACATGTTTCGGACAGCATACTGAGGCATTAGTAATGCCAATTTTACAATCATGAAGTGGTAAATCACTCTGTCGCATTAGTCAGCGACGCAGAGTGGACCATATCAAATCAAAAATCATTTTTTTTTTTTGTTACAGTTATGTTATTCATTTAAAAGTAAATACTAGTAAACCTCGGGAGCCAAAAATTGCGACTCTATCTCAACTATATCACACCGAACAGGGTCTTCGAAAATGGGCTTTCTCAGTATTTTACTAAAATTAGAAATTTCTTTGTAAATTTTTATTTTTGAATGACTGTAACTTTTTTGATTTAAAAGATTTTGAAGTGAAATAAATTTTGTATAATTTTGGGGCTTCCATGCTATTAACGTTAAAAATATAAAATCACTGAGTCATTCCGAAATTAAAAAAAAAAATTTTTAAAGAAAGGTCAAAATTTTCCAAAAATCTCCTACTTAAGAGAGCATAACTCCTGCCAGTCAAAAGCAGTCAGAAAAAAATCTTGCACTCTTCTATAGTCCGAACCCTCCTCTATACTACCATATCCCTTTATATACCCGCCAGTTTCCGCCCGTGTGCACCAGAACAATTTTTCTGACCCAAGGTTAGATATTTTCTGCAAAATTTATGAACACCAAAGTTGTCCACTATGTGGTTAGAATATATTAAGTTTGAGGTGATGTTTGTAACTACCAAAAATATTGAACCTTTATCCATCTTTTATTATACGGATCGACTCAAAAAACACTTTCTGAGTCGATTAAACGATGTCCGTCCGTCCGTCTGAGTGTTATGAATACAAAAGTTGGTCGTACCGGTGCACCGCGGTGTATTTTTTTGCGTGTCTGTAGAGTTGTCAGGAGTTGTTATATACATATAAAAAAGGGTTGAGATATAATGCGCTTAATTGTTACAGGTACATTTACATAGGTATCTTTCAAAAACATTAATAGTCTGAATTAGAGTTATATAGTTTAAATACCTGACAAAATGGGAAACAATTTAAATAACAGGTAAATGGTGAAAAAAAAAACTATTGCGACATAGCCCTTTAAGATATGAGTAGGTATGCTTCACCTTTTAAAAGGGTTAGGGTGTGGGTTTTTTATGCTTCTAAAAGTGATAATAAAAGATAAATATTTGTAAATGGTGAAAAAAAAACTATTGCGACATAGCCCTTTAAGATATGAGCAGGTATGCTTCACCTTTTAAAAAGGGGTTAGGGTGTGGGGTTTTTATGCTTCTAAAAGTGGTAATAAAGGATAAAAATTTGCAAATGGTAAAAAAAACTATTGCGACATATCCCTTTAAGATATGAGCAGGTATGCTTCACCTTTTAAAAGGGGTTAGGATGTGGGGTTTTTATGCTTCTAAAAGTGGTAATAAAAGATAAAAAAATTTTATTTTACATAATTGCAAGAAAGAGTATTTATAACAATGTTTCCACAATTATTATTCATTACAATTTGTGCAATGGCTAAGTACTGCTACAGAGATCTGGCAGACATTTATTTTCAACGAAATGATGCTGACGACGTAATTTGCACATAGTGAGCAACGACTTCTTTAAGAATTGCAACCTAGAAGACATTGAAATGCACAAAGGAAAAATTACTAATTTTGCATCGAATTTGAAAAAACGGTACATTGAATGCTCTCATAGCAAGGCAAAGATGTACAAACGTTACCAAGACAGGTTAATAAAGAATTTATTTTTGAGAGTGCATCTACAACTGCCAACGGAAGTGGAAAAAGGGTCGAGCAGCAAAACCAATTGACGGATGTAGTGAAAGATATCGAAGGCGCAAGCTGGAGAATATCAATGAAGGAAGTTCTCAAAGAATTATTAAGGATTCATTTTTGCACCAAATTCAACCAACCTAAAATAAAAAAAATAAAATTGAAATAATTGAAAAAATAGTAGAAGCGAGCCCAAGGCGCACAAAGAGGATTTTGAAAAGCATTCCTACACCAATTGAAGATAAGAAATTTACGCCGGAAGAAGCGTTCGCCCTATTTTTGGATTTGAAATTGACCAAAAATCAATATAAGGAATTGCGGAATCGAACCAATGAAAAGAATTGTTGGATTGTTCCAGAGTATCGAGATTTAGTTTCTGCCAAAAAGGAATGCTTACCTTCACAATCTGCTATTAGTGTCACTTCAACATCAGCAGAAATAAAATATCAAGATCTCCTTGAACATACTGCAGAACGATTGCTAAATACGCTTGATACTGATCGTTTAAAAAAAAAATTGGTAATGGCAGCATTACTTTAATTTCTAAATGGGGATGTGATGGATCCTCTGGTCAGAAACAATACAAGCCAGAAGACGATAGTTTTAAGGCAGCCTACGAATTTGGAATGTCCCCTCGTCATGCTAGAATACGTTTCATGGAGCATATTCTTAAATTGGATTATGGTTTGGAATTTGGTCCGTTAGGCGAAACAGTGAGAAAAAACAAAGAAAATGAAGAAAAAAGAAAGCAAAAAAAAAAAACAAATTCAACAAAAATATCTACAGCTAGGCCTCGTAATCGACCCACCAAAAAAAGGGGAAGGAAACACAAATGATTGAAATACTGCAAGGAGATTTTTTACCGATCCGGAAACTGCAGCAACTATCACAGGTGTAGATCATGAATTAATAAGACGATTCAAAATCATATTACAAGTTCTAGCATGCAGCAGAAAGATAAATGCAAAAAAATTTGGAGAGTACGCCAATTAAACAGCTATACTTTATAATGAAAAATACTCTTGAAGATATATGCCATCCACAATTCATAAAATTTTGTACCATGGGGAACAAATAATTCAAAACAATATGCTACCAATATGAGATCTATCTGAAGAAGCGCAAGAAAAAAGGAACAAAGACAACAGATTCTTTCGCGAACACATCACAAGGAAAATGTCCAGATGTTGTACTAATGAAGACCTTATCACTATTTTGTTGTGCACTTCAGATCCATATATGCCCAACGTTCGTCAAAAATGGAAAACTACCTCTATTGAATTAGGCGAAGAAGCTAAACAACTTCTAGAAGATGAAAATCAAGGAATCAAGAAATTTTTACTAAAATTGGTTGATTTAAAGTACTTTTTCATTACACTAACAATAAGTTACACTTTTTTTATATAGTTAAAAAATTTTCTTGATTTAAAAATTTATCTATTTTGTAAATTTAAAATAAAAATTGTTATGTTTCTTAAATTTACCATAAAAATTGATATAGAAATATTTTAAAAGACAATAAAAAAAAATTTAACTAAAGCAAAAACACGAGTTTTTCATTGAAACTTCTCTATCTTGAAACAATATAAGGTAACTTTTACGTTCGCTGCTTAATAAATCATATTTTAACTCGGGATCTTTCAAAAAAAAAAAAACTCAACCTGTGGCCCTTGTGCACATTAGGACTAAAAAGTTTACGGGGGCCAAATTTGGCATTTTCTGAAAAAATTAACTTAAAATATTTTTAAAAAGTATTAGTTGTAAAATTAACTGAAAATATAAGACATTATATTAAAAAAAAACTTTTTTTACCTTTTAACACTTCACTTTTGTACTAAAATTCAACTACAAATGAAAATGTATTTTTAACCCTCAGTAACTTTTTTTATTTTCGGTCGAGTATTTGATAGCCAAACTTAACTAATCACATGAACAACTTATGGGCTCACGCAAAACCGCAAGGCTCTCACTAATACAGTACTCTAGATATATGGCATTTAAATTTACTTTGTATCGCAGGTGCCACGCCTATTGGTCTGATACTGCCCATTTTTTGCCCGACTACTCACATTAATAATAGGTGATATCGTACATATTTGAAAAAGTTTTTCTATCACACTACTCGAGATATATAATATTGAATTATTGCTTTATATGAGAGGTACCATGCCCACTTATCCGATCCCGCCCATTTCCGGCGTACCTTCTAATATTAACAATAGGTGACCTCAAACAAAATTTGCGAAGCTCTCCCTGTCATAGTACTCAATATATATGATATCAAAAATTTACTTTGTGTGGGAGGTGCAACTCCCGCTAAAAATATTAAAAAAATTATAGCCTATAGCACTTCCCATATCCGCAGTAAGACTCTGTGAAAATTTAAAGAAGATCAAATGGGTAGTTACGGAGATTACCTCCTACAAACAAACAAACACACATTACCTCTTTATTATATTGGTATAGATAAATTAGGTTTAACAAAATCAAGTTATTAGCTATTCTTCTTTTGCTGGTTTAAAAAAATGGGGCGCGATTTAGACCCTCATCCCAGGGCACCACAAGTGCTCGGGCCGCCGCTGGTTACTTCAAGCATTTCATTTGGTAGCATACAATTCGAAGCACTCTAATGAACACATACATTAAAATTAGTATTAAACCAAAAAATTATTTCAAGAACTAGATAAATACAATTGACATAATTTGTAGTAGAAATAAAGTAATTAATTCCAACGCATACACAGACATGCATTGAAAACGCACAGCTCAATTTGAATGACAACAGAAGGCAGAATATTTTGTTTTGCCGCCATGCAGTGAATTAATTAATGTTTATAAAAAAAACATCTAAGAAAGAAATAAAACAGAGTAGACATTTAAAACTACATAAATGTAATCCTAAAATATTAATATTATCATTGAATACATATATTTTACTAAAAATGTACACAGAAAAAATTCTACCATGCAGACATAAATATTACATACAGTTTGGCTAATAAATATAAGTGACAAGTGTTTTGGTTTGAAAATTTATAAAAAATATTTAATTTAGATTACTTATAAGCCGTATCCTAGAATTCACAATTTCAACATTTCAATTCCAAATTTTTTTTTAGTTTTGTTTTTACTATAAAATTCGAGGCGTAGGTTATCAAAATCGCTCGTGTCATGGTCCTTCAAATAGTATTCTTATAAAATATATCTGTGGTTTTCTTGAATAACCGTCATAAAATCAAATGTTCAGGAGAGCCAAAAACGTTTTATTTGAAATTATGGGCTCGATATAAAGTTTTTAGGACTTTTTATTTAACAGTCCTGTAGATATGGGCAATAAATATTTTATAAAAAATTTTGAGTCAAAAATCTTAAGAGGAATAGATCCTAGAGAAGGACGAAAAAAAACAATGTGTAAGTTACATTTAAAGTGTGTGCAGATAAAACAACTTATGTCGACATATGTCGTTTTCTTTGAAAAAGAAAACTACCAGTGCAACTACACATTTAGACTTAAGTAGTTGTTGCTTGAGAAATTGATTTTTTTTGGTCAACTGAAAGTAACACGACTTAGGGTGAGAATATAACAACGTATCAAGAATAATAGTGACAACAAATAACAGAAATAAACACATAAGTTTTTATAGGTGGTTATAAACTGAAAAATAATCTAAAATTATATTGAATTTTTTTTTTAATTAATAACAACGTATGTCGCTATGTGTCGTTTTCTGGGAAAATAATTTGTCAGCGATCAAACGTAGGTTGTCATACGTGTTTAGTGCTGCAAATAAATTTAATAAACATTTAAGTTACGTCGTTATTTAAAGAAAAAAACTCAGAAATGGTCAATATTTAAAAAAAAAAAAAAAATTAAACACATTTAAATAGCGTTAAAAATTATTATATTTGGCATCGTTAACTCAAAAATGCCAAAAGTGGACATACGCGGTTATTCCAGAAAACCACAGATATATGACTATACGGTACCATCATTCGAAATATGCGTTTGAATATAAAAAATAGAACCAAATTAAAGTGCCATTGTTATTATATTTTTTACCCGCATATATCAAAAAGATCATATAGGAATCTATGTTTATAAGGGGACATTTATATATCTCTTCAAGAAACATATAAAATTTAGCAAAATCTGTGCAATGTTTATGTTTCCTTTATGGGTTTGAGTGAAGATCGGGAAGCAGCTTTATATGGGAGCTATGAATAAGAATTGGATTTCTGGCAATGGATTTTATGGCAATTTCAGTCGAACACATAGGGATGTTATAGGGGATCTAAGCATACAAAATTTTCACCTATTTCTATAGCGATCGTCTTGTGACCGACAAAAGCTTATACACCAATTTTCATCAACTTAAATTCATATTTGCGACCTCTAGTTTAAATACAAAGTTTACATGGGCGCATAGATGCACAGATTCTAGTGATTCTAGTGATTCTAGTTGATTGGTATAGTAAACGATGGGTCTAGATCAAATATTTTTGGTAGCTACAAACATCAGGGCTCTAATTCTACTCGAACGTGCGAAATTTTTTCTTTTGGGATACTTTCAGCCGTTATCGAGTAACAAGTATCGAAATTTCGAATGATTTTACGCGATAACGAGCAAGTACTCGAACGCTTATCAAATTATCTATTGAGTTGATAAATAATTTTAGGTCAAAAATAACAAAAACGCAAAAGCAGGCACTTGCTGAGTTTATGGCAGAGCACTCGGACTTGGCCAAAGGTATTTTGCCAAATTGCGCACAAGGCAAAGCCAACAGCCAACAGACTTTGGGAGAAGTTGACGACGAAGTTAAATTTTTCTGGGCCTCCATCTAAAAACTCCAAATCGTGGAGTCGCGAAGTTTCTTTCTAATTTTATTCAAATCTTGCTCTTCGTCAGAGTCAGATGATGAGGAATGAAAAAAGAAATTTGAATCCATATTTATACCCTATACCACTATGTGGTTTGGGTATAATGACTTTGTGCTGATGTTTGTAACAACCAAAAATACTTGACCTACACCCATCTTTAATTATACCGATCGAATCAGAATCACTATCTGATTCGATTTAACGATGTCCGTCCGTCCGTCCATCTGTGTGTCCATGTAAAGCTTGTAATCAAACTACAGGTCGCAAATATGAATATATTTTGACGAAATTTGGTATTTGATCCTTTGTGGGCCATGGGATGAACGCTGCTGAAATTGGTGGGAATCGGTTCATGTTCAGACCTAGCCCCCATACAAATGACCCCTATGAAATCAACACATATTGCCATAAGATCCAAATTATCATACAAATCTTAATCAAATTGGGTTTGTATGTATATATTACATCCATTAATCAGTAGTCCAAAAATGATCCCTATTGGACAACTCTTAGTCATAGGCCCCATATAGAGCTGCTTCCCGATCTTCACTTAAATCTATCAAAAAACAAAAATATTGCACTGATTCTTCTCAAATTTTGTTTGTATATATTTTTGCAAAATACAAGAGACTTCACCAAACATGGTCAGGATCGGTCCATTTTTGGGCCTAGTCCCCATATAGATATAGCATCCGATATGAACTTTTTCATATCTGCAGCTTAAAAAATTAATAAAAATCCCACTCAAATTTGGTTTATGCTTATTTTCTTTATTCTGTTAGTTGGGCCTGAGAGATGGGGTCTCTAAACGCATGGTATAGGGTATCGTATAGTCGGTCTAGACCGACTATAATTTTCGTACTTGTTTTTGTTTAAATTAGTTTTTAAAATATCTTTCCACTTTGAAAATTTGCTTGTGGTTGTTGAAAAATTAAACATATGTTTTTGTTCGTCTTTTTTTCATTAGTCCTTTACATTTGTACAGTGTTGTGTAACTTATTAAGATTTTTTTTTATAACACTGAAATATAAAATCGTTTCGATTCTTGACGAGTGCCATCATCAGAAAATTTCGAGCTATCGAAATTAATTCCGATACGAAATCGGAAAGTCGAATCGTCGCATTCGTTATCGAATTTTTTCCATCAAAATTATTTTTTTATATTTTATTCATTTTTTTTATTTACTTATTTATCTATTTATTTATTTATTTATTTACTTATTTATTTATTTACTTATTTATTTATGTATTTATTTATTTATTTATTTATTTACTTATTTATTTATGTATTTATTTATTTATTTATTTAATTATTTATTAATTTACATCAGCTACAGTACAAATGACATCAGCTGGATAGAAATATATAGGATACGATTATGATAACAATAAGAGGATAAAATAGAAATATAAACTTAATAATAACAATTATGAAATAATAATAATTATAAGTATAAAAATATAAAGATTCAAAAATATAAACAAATTGTTTTTAAAACATAAAATTTTATGAAATTATGAAAGTGGAATCATTATGGTGAAAAAAAGCTGGAACAACTGGAATAGTACAAACCGAAACAATAAAGGAACTATAAGGCATGAGCAGGAGCTGCAATGGGGTTTTAAAAAAAGAACAAAAGGTTGGCAAAAACGGTAACAAATTTGTTATTTGGGAAATAAAATTTTATAAAATTATGAAGCAGGAACAATTTCGCTGAAAACTGCTAGCTAAATAGGAGCAATACAGAAAACCGGAACAATACAGCAAGCAAGTAATATAGGCATTATAAAATATGAGCAGAAACAGCACCCGTTTTCCAAACGAATGAAAACGGATGACAAGAGCGGGAACAAATAGTTGTTGAAACAAAAAATGTTTGTTATGTTATGAAACAGGAACAATCAGGGCCTTGCAGAGCTGAGAGGGGGCCCAGGCCAATAAAAAAAAATGGGGCCTCTTGTTTGAGTAAAAAAAAACAAATTTACATAGTTCTTTTATAATTTTTAATTTATTTAAAAAGTATGGAATTAATAATTAAATTACAAATAAGCTTTTCGAGCTTTAGTTGTAGCAAAATCTTTTATAATAGTTGAAAAATCAATATTTCGTGCAATATCTGAATTTAAAATTGATAGCCCATTCAACCGTTCTTGGCTCATTGCAGATCTGTTAAAATTTTTAACCCTTTTCAACACACTGAAACTGCGTTCCGCTGAAGCAACGGAGGCAGGTAGACTTAAAAATATTCTTAAAGTTGTTGATATATTTGGAAACAATTCAATTAGGTTTTTTCTAAAATGTTTAGCAGCAACTTAGCTGGAGATGATTCCATATCAAAGTTTACTTCAAAAATATTTTTCAAAAATATCATTTCATCACATATTTCATTTGAAATTTCCTTTGGATATTTTAAGTGCATATTTTTTTCTCTTGATTTTATTTCCTCATCTGATGAAGTTTGAAAAGTCCAAAGGAATCCAAAAGTCTGGCAAACTTTGCGTAAAGACTCAAAGCGACGTGTCAAGCCTGAAATAACCGAATCAATAATGTATATAAAAACATTAACTCTATAATGTTCTTCAGCATCAAACTGTGACCTAATATGACGAGTTAATTGAAAATCAGTTGAAATTTTGGAAAGTACGACAATCTCTTTTGAACTTAAGAGTAATCTGCCCCACTCTTCACGCATTATCTTCATCCTTGCAATAAGGTTGTTAATATTTTCCATTTCGACGTCAAGTGTGGCATTGCGTGCTTCAATAATTAAATTAGTTTGTTGCAATAACGTTAATATTTCAAGCCATATTGTTGTCAACACAATGCATTCGAATGTATCCAAATATTGAAAAATTGACTGAAGTTCGGTACGTGCGTGCGGTGGAAGGTTTAGTGACTTACACTCCTCTAAAGCAGCCAGAATATTTGACTGATTATAGTAAATTGGTTTAACAGCATCAATTCGAGCAGACCATCTTGTCTGTGACGCAGCTAAATATTTCTTTAAAATCTCCCACTTTCTATGACTGCTGCTAAAAAAATTATACATCTGTTGAATTCTCCCAAAATATGTAACTGCTTCTTTACATGATTCAGCAGACTCAACTCCAACAAGATTAAGAGTATGATTTCCACAACTGGAAAAAATGCAATTCGGATTACGCTCAAGCAGCACTGCTTGCACACCGTTATACTGTCCTGCCATATTAGCACCATTATTATATGCTTGCCCAAAGCATAAATTAAAATCAAGGCCAAAATTTTCAAGAATTTCAATAATTCGTGGAGCGATTTCGATTCCTCTTTTTTGTGTAAATGAATCAAATGTGATAAATCTTTCCTCAATTGAATACGATGCATTATTTATTATTTTTACATAACGAATTACAAGACACGTTTGTTCTTGGTGTGAGCAGTCTGGTGTCGCAACCACAATAATGGAAACATATTTAGAATCAAGAATTTCCACAAATTTGAATGAATTCATTTTGAATTCTTGATGATAAATAATGAACTTGAAGACGTTTGTGCTTGTCTTGTGACTCACGAACACTTTTTACATGTTCGTATAAAACTAGATCATACTTACTGAGCAATTCTATGATACCTAAAAAGTTTCCATTCCGCGAATTTCCAATATTCTCATTAGAACCAAATAATGCCAAACCACGCTCACTTAGGAAAAATATAACATCCAAAATTCAATGAAGAACTTTCTGCCAATTACTTGCCTCACAGTTTAGTTCTTTCAGTAGAGATGATCCTAATGAGGACTTTAATAATGCAGATCTACTTGCTGATTTCCAATGGACACAATTTTTTTTTATGAATAATTGAATTTTCATGAGCGCGTACGCGATCTTTCAATTTCCTCCATCCTCTTAAAATATCCCATCCTGATTGGCTACCGAGAACTGATGCATCAAATTTCGTATCCTGTAGGAATCAGGGAAAACAAAATACTGACTTTTTGAATTGCTCCAACATAGCCAATCTCTGTTGCAAATTTCTCCATTCGCTAAAACCTTCTTCGTCAGACGATATGAAAATTTATTGTTTTCAGCATCATTTGGGATGTTGTCAGGTATTTTAAAATGTTACATTTTCAAAAAATCTTCCATTTGCGTTATATTTTTCTTGTTAAGTAAGGCGACGTCATCGTTGAAAACAGGCATTGAAGTTGTTGCTTCAATTCCTTGAATATTGGGTAGATTAGATGACACGTAATTTTCTTCCATGTTTGCATCATCAATAATTATCTGTAATGGTGACAAAGAATCTTCTATTTGTTCTGAAGTTATATTTTCAACCAACGAAATTTGAGCATCAACATCAAAAGTAACATTTGCCATTTGTGAAATAGCATGAGTAGTTTCATTTTCAGGATTGACTGTTTGATTGATAACCTGTTCAGTGATGTTTTTTATTATTAAAGAATTTCGTTAATTGTGGCAGACTTTGCTTGGCTTTTTCTTGTTCTTTTTACTGTCGTCTCTTGCTTGCGCCACTCGGATATGTTATTTTCATTATATTCCTAAAATTAATTACTTATGAATGAAATAGAATTTTTTTTAATATTAATTCCATTTAAACTTACAGATTACAAATATCACTAAACTATAAAAAAAACACTAATTTTATAATCACTCAAATTTATAGTACGGAACCAAAAGCTATACTCAATAGGAAAATTAAAACTGTACTGAATAGGAAATATACTTAAAGTTTTAATAATTGAAAATTAAATATTCTTTTTTTACGTTAAAATTTTTTGAATTTTTCAGAATTCAACATATTCTTTTTTATGCAATTGGCCTACTACGTAAAAAAAATTTATACATACATATAACAATAGCTTGAAATTTTTACTATAAGTTTTGTATCGTTATATTTTATAAATCTTTGGTTAAAATAAAATAAATTAATACTCAAAATTATATTTCAACTTAATTTTTCCGCACCTACTGTGACCAAATTAGGAAATAAATAGAGGCCCTTTCACAACTCGGGGCCTGAGCCAAATGGCCCTCATGGCCCTCCCTCTGTTATGGCCTGGGAACAATTATTGTGAAAATATCTGGATAAACAGGAACAACACAGGCAAGTGGATCAATACAGGAAACATAAAACTGGAGTAAGAACTGGAACGGTTTCTCCAAGCAAGAACAAGTGGGTGGCAAAAACGGGAAGATATTTGTTATTTGATACATAAAATTTTACTGAAATTATAAAGCAGTAACAATTATGATAAACACTGCTGGAAAAACCAGAAACAATACATGAAACTGGGACTATATAGCAAACCGGGAACAAAACATTAATCAAAAACAAGTAAGAAAATTACAGTCGGCCTAGACCGACTATACGATACCCTATACCATGCGTTTAGAGACCCTATTTCTCAGGCCCAACTAACTGGATGCTATATCTCTATGGGGAGTAGGTGAGGTCTCTTGTATTTTGCAAAAATATGTACAAACAAAATTTTAGAAGAATCAGTGCAATATTTCAATGCCTGCAGCTGATATAAACTTTTACAATAATATTTCCACCAATGATATATCAAACCAACAACATTCGCTTTGCTTTAATTTTATACATTTCACACAGGAAGATGTTTTGGAATCATTTCTCAGCATTAAATCGGATGCTATAGGACACGATGGGGTTCATCCTAAATTTATAAAACTAATTTTGACTTATATCTTACCGCATATAACACATATGTTTAATACTATAATCACAACATCTACTTATCCATCTATGTAAAAACACGCAAAGGTTATACCCATACCAAAAGCTGATAAGACATATAGACCAATTGCAATATTACCTTATATATCCAAAGTTTTTGAGCGTTTAATTCATACTCAAATGAGTCATTATTTATATACAAATAGTTTGCTTACTGATAGACAATCGGGTTTTAGACCAAAACACAGCTGTATATCTGCTCTAATTGATGTTTCGGAGAAGCTACGGACCCAGATAGATGATAATATGATATCATTTCTAATATTACTCGATCACTCAAAAGCATTTGACACTGTAGATCATTCTATTCTCTGCCTGAAACTGAGAGGCTTATTTCATTTTTCAACTACAGCTGTTAATTTACTCTTATCTTTGCGATAGAAGTCAGTCTGTATATAATGGATCGAATAACTCTAACAGCTGTTTAATGCCTAGAGGAGTGCCACAAGGATCGACACTTGGTCCACTAGTGTATGCTATATATGCAAATGACCTGCCTTCACAAATTCATTTCTGTGGAATACAAATGTACGCGGACGATGTCCAGCTCTACATTAGCTGTAAACCATCGAGTGTTACAGAATGCATTGGGAAGATAAACGATGATCTCAACTATATTTATGAATGGGCATCAGCAAATGGTCTTTGCTTAAATGCTAAAAAATCTATTGGTATGATCATTGGTAAAGCAGAGACCTTACCGACAAATCTACCACCTATACTGATTAACAACACAAAAATTGATCTAGCTGAAACTTCGAAAAACCTTGGCGTTATATTCAACAAAAAACTTGATTGGTCGGATCACATTAAATTTGTCTGCAGTAAAACTTTTGCTATGCTGAGGAATCTATGGATGTCACAGTATTATACGCCCTTGCATATTCGGATGTTACTTGCCAAGACTTACTTATTACCAACACTAATGTATGGATGTAAGCTTTTCTCCAGTTGCGATTCATTAAGCAAACAAAGGCTTAATGTAACTTATAATAACATTGCCAGATACATATATGGCCGCAAAAGACACAGCAGCATCTCAGAATACTCGCAACAAATCTATAATATATCATTCGAAAACTTACTAAAATGCCGAAAATTGTTGTATTTACATAAAATAATTTATACAGGTCAACCTGAATACCTTTACAAAAGAATAACTTTTTCGAGGTCAATGCGAGGTAAAAAAATTAACACTGTACGATATAAAAAGCAAATATCTGAACGCCATTTTTTCCTGAATTCTATTCGCCTTTGGAACCAACTACCCCCCAACATTCAAATTATTAGCATTGCAAGGCACTTCAAAGCAGCCATATTTAGCAACTTAGCGTAATTAAAATATTTTATAATAACTATTATACTTGTTTTACTTATAATTAAATAATTGTCAAGTTATTGTTTTAAATATTTAAAATTGTATAGGTATTAATTTTATTTCATTTTGTTTAACAATATTCTATGTTTGCCTTAATCTACCCAATACTGTAATATAAGACATGCTCTTGTTGTATTGTATTTATCCTCAACAAATAAATAAATAAAATAAATAAATAAGTGAAGATCGGGAAGCAGCTCTTTATGGGGCCTATGACTAAGAGTTGTCCTATGGGTATCCTTTTTGGACTACTGATTAATGGATGTAATAAACACATACAAACCCAATTTGACTAAGATTTATATGATAATTTGGATCTTATGGCAATTTAAGTCGATTTCATAGGGGTCATTTGTATGGGGGCTAGGTCTGAACATGGACCGATTCTGACCAGTTTCAATAGCGTTCATCCTATGGCCGATGGAAGCTTATATACCAAACTTCATCAAAATATATTCATATTTGCGACCTGCAGTTTGATTAAAAGCTTTACATGGACACAAAGACGGACGGACGGACGGACATCGTTAAATCGAATCAGATAGTGATTCTGATTCGATCGGTATAATTAAAGATGGGTGTAGGTCAAATATTTTTGTTAGTTACAAACAGCAGCACAAAGTCATTGTACCCAAACCACATAGTGGTATAGGGTATAAATAGCAGGAACTGAAGCAGTTTTTTTAGACGAAAAAAAAAAATGGATGACAGGAGCGGGACTAAATTGTTGTTGAAACAATACATATTATGATATTATGAAACAGGAACTATTATGGTGAAAACAGCTGGTCGAACAGGAACAACACAGGACCCAGAATAAAAACAGGAAACATAAAAACAGTATCAAGAAACTGGAACGCATCTTCCAAATTGGTAAAGGTGTGGTAGAAACAGCACCAAACTCTTATTTGAAACATTAATTTTTTTGAAATTATGAAATAGGAAACAATTATGATGATCACCACAGCTGGATAAACAGAAACAAATACGGTAGTAAATTGTTGAAACATAAAATTGTATGTTATTATGGAACAGAAACAAACGGTTTTTCCTAACAGATTCCCTAAAACATATCTGGGGGCAGTCGGAAAGTTCTCATACACTAAAGAAAATTCTGACACAACACTACAGATAGTGAAAGCAGTTGACAACATGTCTAGGTATCACGTAAAATTAACCGTTTAATTATATAAATTGGATCAGACACGGAAAATAAATTATAAAATTCATGAAATTGAGCACATACAGAACGAAAAAGATTGAACTCCTCGTAATTATATCTACAAAACGGCGTTCTTACCGGAACGTAATTTCTTGTAACCCGAGTGTGAATCTTAAAGTTAATTTTCCCATGCAATACACATGAGCCAATGTCACCATTAAATAATTTTACCATGAAATTTACTATCAACATTAACCTTCTCTTTCAAAGTGGGGGAAGATTAATAAGTTGTAAACGATGTTCACATGGCAAATTTTCGTTGACATTCCAACCTAAACCACATAATGCAAATAATAGAAATTGTTTATGCACAGATACTATGTAATCAATATAAAAACCATAATTAGGGGACCATACTACAGGCGCATATTCTAGAACTGGCCTAACAAAACTAATAAATAGATTCTTAGTGAAATAAGGATCATCAAACTCTCTGGACCATCTTTTCATGATACACAGTAACGATTTAGCTTTATTGACACAGTAATAAACATGTAAATTAAAATTTAAGCTGTGATTAAATAAAATACCTAAATCAGTAAATGACAAAACATTTTGTATCCTATAAGATCCAATATAGTATTCACAATGTATTGATTTCGACCTATAAAACGAAAGTTTTTTAAACATCTTCAGATTAAGAGACATTCCATTAATAGCACACCATTCAGCAAGTTTCTCAAGGTCTATTTGCAAGAAATTACAAGCAGAAACACTGGCAAAAGATAAGAATAATTATTCATCATCTGCGTATATTAGAACTTTAGAGAACTTATCAATGGAAGGAAGATCATTTAGATATAAAGCAAATAGAATAGATCAAAGATGAATTCCTTTGGGCATATTCTTTGATATTTGACTATTGAACATAACGCGCTGAGTTCGATCCCTCAAATAAGACAATATCCAACTTAAAAGTTTAGGTGGAAAGCCTAAAAAATTCAGTTTATACAATAATAAATCGTAACTAAGAGTATCGAAAGCTTTGTTAAAATCAGTATAAATTACATCAGTTTGATGTCCAATAGAAAATGCGTCAAAAACATGACTGATTAATTCCATTAAATTTGTTGTTACCGACCTATCTCTAACAAAACCATGCTGTAAAGTGAAATGAAGTTACGTGCCATGAATGAATGAGTCTGTTTGTAACAATACTCAAATAACTTCGGAATTAGACATAATATCCCAATACCTCTATAATTCTCAACAGAAAGTCCATTACCGTTCTTCTGCAGATGAAAGTAACCTGTATTCATTATTTCATTTTATTTTATTTTTTTTAAATTCATCAAAATGAATTTTGTTGCCATTAACAAGGTAATCGAGAAACTTTATCAGTTGTCACAAACAATAAAATGGGAGCAAATAATAAATGTTTCCAGCAAAGAAATATTACATATTTAAAGCTAACACCAAGTAAAACGATTTATTCTGTGTATTTTTGTAGGTAATTATTTCTGTGCAGGTAATAAGTTTTTATGTCTTTCAACAGACTGTAGTAAATCTCTGTCGGATATTGTTTAAGAAGTATATATACATTAATGTATTTTAAATGTGTTTTTTTTTTAAATGATGGTTAAATTTATCTTATATATTAAAAGAATTTATTAATAAACTGCATTCAAGATTTTTTTCAATATTTTTCTTCTCTCAGACCTCTATAACTAGAGTTCTTATTAACGTAGGCTATTGACATAGGTCTAAGAACACTCAGTGGATCAAGCTCCTTCGTTTGAGCTATTAACTGCTTAAATTCGTTGGGTTTGAGGAAAGTTATGCGTGGAGTATCAACTTTACTTTTACTGTACGTTAACTTCTCTTGGCATATTTTGGCATTACTGCAAGTTAACTTCTCTTGGCAAATTTTGGTATTATATTATAAAAATTAATATAATATAATATAATATAATGCTGCGGAGCAGCAGGGGTCCTCTAGTATATTTTAAACTTTTTTCGAAGCAACACATTTCAAAGTTAGTTGAGAGTCTTAATTTTTGATAGTTGTTCCAATTTTGAGACAATTTTAAAAACAAAAAATCAGGTGAGTCCGATCACAAGGGAGATGTGTAAACATCTAATAATTAAAGAAAACATCAACATCATATTTTCCAGTGCATAAAAAATAAGTCGATTATGCTGTTTTCTGAAACTCAATTGTTGTTTTCTGAAATGCAATTGATGTTTTCTGAAATTCAATTGATGTTTTCTGAAATACAATTGATGTTTTCAGCAATTCAAATGATGCTTTTTGAAATTCTATTGATGTTTTCTGATATACAATTAATGTTCTCAGCAATTCAAATAATGCTTTTTGAAATTCAATTGATGTTTTCTGAAATTCTAATTATGTTTTCTGAAATTCAAATGATGTTTTCTGAAATACAATTGATGTTTTCTGAAATACAATTGATGTTTTCTGAAATTCTATTGATGTTTTCTGAAATTCAATTGATGTTTTCTGAAACTCGAATGATGTTTTCTGAAATTATATTGATGTTTTCTGAAATTCTATTTATATTTTCTAAAATTCAAATGATGTTTTCTGAAATTTTATTGATGGTTTCTGAAATACAATTGATGTTTTCTTAAATTCTATTTATGTTTTCTGAAATTCAAATGATGTTTTCTGAAATACAATTGATGTTTTCTGAAATTATATTGATGTTTTCTGAAATTATATTGATGGTTTCTGAAATACAATTGATGTTTTCTGAAATTCTATTTATGTTTTCTGAAATTCAAATGATGTTTTCTGAAATACAATTGATGTTTTCTGAAATTATATTGATGTTTTCTGAAATTCAATTGATGTTTTCTGAATTTTATTGATGTTTTCTGAAATACAGTTTATGTTTTCTGAAATTCTATTGATGTTTTCTGAAATTATATTGATGGTTTCTGAAATACAATTGATGTTTTCTGAAATTCTATTGATGCCTTCTGAAATTCAATTGACGTTTTCTGAAACTCGAATGATATTTTCTGAAATTATATTGATGTTTTCTGAAATTCTATTTACGTTTTCTGAAATTCAAATGATGGTTTCTGAAATTGTATTGATGCCTTCTGAAATTCAATTGACGTTTTCTGAAACTCGAATGATGTTTTCTGAAATTATATTGATGTTTTCTGAAATTCTATTTATGTTTTCTGAAATTCAAATGATGTTTTCTGAAATTATATTGATGGTTTCTGAAATACAATTGATGTTTTCTGAAATTCTATTGATGCTTTCTGAAATTCAATTGATGTTATCTGAAACTCGAATGATGTTTTCTGAAATTATAATGATGTTTTCTGAAATTCTATTTATGTTTTCTGAAATTCAAATGATGTTTTCTGAAATTATATTGATGTTTTCTGAAATTCTATTTATGTTTTCTGAAATTCAAATGATGTTTTCTGAAACTCGAATGATGTTTTCTGAAATTATATTGATGTTTTCTGAAAATCTATTTATGTTTTCTGAAATTCAAATGATGTTTTCTGAAACTCGAATGATGTTTTCTGAAATTATATTGATGTTTTCTGAAATTATATTGATGTTTTCTGAAATTATATTCATGGTTTCTGAAATACAATTGATGTTTTTTGAAAGACAATTGGAAAATGTTTAGAAAAGAACATATCATAATTTTTTCACCAATACAATCATAAGTCACACAGCGTTATCTGCTTCAGCTCACACCGATATGAGTTACGCTGTTTTTGTGATTGTATTGTGAAATAGAAATTTACCCCCCTGCGCGTATAGATGTTTACACATCAAAAACCTGTAGTTTTGCACAATAAGCTCTTTGATTCGTATGATTTACAACAATAAATACAATAATTTTCTGAGTTCTAAACTATTTTTGAGATTAGCACGAAATATTTAATTTGTTGCAGTAACAATTTTGGTATTTAACATTATATGATTACCATGTACAATGTCTTTATTTTCTACAGTGTGCTCTATGAAAATTCCCCATACCTTCTAAATGACAAAAAAAAATATATAAAAAAAAAAACACTCAGCAGTTTACTTTAGCTTTCATCTTATCTCATTCATTCAGTTTATGTGACAAGCCAAGTATTGTTATAAGAAGTTAAATAAAACATGTAATATCGTTGTTTGCCTTGAAACTCTTAAAACGTTGCTGTAGTTAGTAAATATCAATGGGTGGTATTGTAAATAATTATTTTTTTTTACTTTATAGTCAGCAATACTTTTTCTTTTCCTATACAGTTCTATTCAGCTTAACTCACTGTGCGCTTGTGTTTTCATGAATGCATTTGATTAATAATAAAATGTGTATTTATTTAAAGTTTAGTGTTTTTAACTTAAAAACTAAATTAAATAAAAAATTTAATTTTTCTATGTAATAAATATATTTTTTGTTCCTATTTATTTTATTTACTTCTGCTAGTTCGGTATTAGAAATATTTCATTGTTTTTTCATTTATTCTTAACTTTCCATCACATGTCTTACATATTGGCTAGTGGCAGAGATTTAAATATTCTGTTGCATGTGTTGATTTTTTAGTTATTTTCAAATGTGTTATGGTAAACTAAATGTATCAAATACAACCAACCCCAAAACAACAATATCACACAAAAACACAAAAGTTTTACTTAACACTTATTCATTCACTAAACATCATTAATCAAAATAAACACACCCTATTGTACCTGCTAACAGAACAAAAAGTTTTCAACTAAATTTGTTGGAAAACCAAATGCAGAGAAGTTAAAGACAATTTTTATTATTAGTGGTCGAAATATAACATGAATGATGAATTCATTTTGAAGAGAAAAATTTTGCTGGCCGCTGAGATTTTTGCATAAATATGGCTAAATTCTTTGAAGCATGGTCCAATTATGCTTCATCACTTCGGATGATTTTGTTCGAAATATCAGTATCCACTTGTTTATGTTCAGTAATCTAGTCAACGAATGCTTTCTGATATACATGGTCATTGGTCCTTAGCTCTTGTGTCAATTGAGGTAGTAAACGCTGTAGAGATCTTCATGAAATTTTCAAATTTGCCAGAAGTAAGTCCGAAATTGCTGAATGCTGCGCTGATTCAAACATCTGTTTGAAATCAAGAGGAAGGTAATATTTTGGCTCCCCCTCTCGTCTATTCTCAGCTTTTTTGTCAACAGAAATCTTTTAATCAAAGTACTGGTCACAAATATTAAGATAATTTGATGGCATTTTATACATCATACTGGATAGGAGAATAAATATATAGTTGGTGAATTTGGGGATAATTGGTGCATGTTAACTGCTAGGACCCATACTAATATTTCTTAGTTCGAATTAAAGTTATTTGGATTTCTTTATCCATCAACCCCCTTAGCCAGTGTGGTTAGTGTTAGGTACTAACTATTTTTAAACCTGAGACCCTTCCCGAATCAAATCATTTAGTTGGCATTGATACTGGTTTTTGTAGATTTATAACACCGATTTCTCATTTCATTCTTCATCAAAATTTTCTATAAGGCTTAAAAAAATAATTGTTGTTTATATATCCTTGTAAAAAATATAACAAAACCTAGTGATTTATGTTTGATTTGATATCAAAAATATCTCTTGTACGTAAACATATATTCTACTCTACTAATAACTAATAATCATATGCCGCGCTAAAAATGAAAAATTTTATAGATGCATTCAGTAAAATAAATGAATATATAGTATAGAGATTTCTTACAGATTAAGAATCAATAAACGGTTTTAAAATCGGATTAAAATTATGGATGCTAGAGCTCCGCAAAGTTGGAATTTTTTTAGCTTTAAGAAAAAGCCGCAACATTTTTTGCCAAATATTCTTTTCAAATCAAATTGTGGGCAAACTATTTAACCGACTATAATGCTTTTGGGGTCGTTTTAAAGGTATTTTATTTTCTATACAACAAAGTAAAAATAATTTTGTTCGGTCGTTTACTTTTTCTACAGCCTCACTTTTTCAAATATACTATATATTGGTAGTTGTTTCTAATTTAATAGAATAGAACTAAAAATGTTTAAATATGTTCACTTAGGTTTTACCTAAAATGGTTTACTAATACAACACTCTAACTAGTTACAGTGAACTTGGCTGCATATACTTGTCAGTCTGCATGCAACAACCATAAAGTTTTAAAAACATCTTGACATATACTGGACAGATGGGTAGACGTGTTTTGCCATAACTCAGTAAAATATTAATCGATTTCAAAGTTATATGGCTTATTTTAGAGGCCCTAAATTAGTAAATATCACCTAATTTTTACAGATTTTTTTTTATTGCTTTTCATGATTTTTTTTTTTGGTACTCGAAAACAGAAATTCATATTTTATTTTGATTATTATTTTTTAGCGGCCCAAAATTTTCAGTGTTCAAATTCTGTTAATGAATTCAATATAATAAGAAATTTACACTCAAAATTAGAAAAAAAAAAAAAAAACTTTCTGGCGCTACCTGGATTATTTTTCTAAGATGGAAAATTTACAATGTATGTATTTTGCAACAATTGGAAACTTTTGACCTGATACCAGGTCAAAAATGAAGTTAACATATTAAAAAATTTGCACTTAAAAATGTAAAACTATACTGTACTATTTTTTAGCGGTTACTGAATTCAGCATAATAAAATAAAGATAAGTAAATAGAAACATTTATGCTTAGTATTACACTGTGCAACAAATTCAGGTTAGCAAAAGTTAGGTCGATTCTGAGAGTGAGGGGGGGTGGAAATAGAGGCTCAGTTAGAAGACCCGTATCGTGGCGTTAGTTTATGTTAGTTCGAATGTTTTTTTAATCGATCTTCGAACTTTGCAGTCAAATGCCGATTTTCAGCATATTGTTTATAAGGTTTTTTGGCTATAATTCTTCGACTTATTGATATTTTTTAATCGGTAAAAACCAAATAATTGCTAGAGACCTGTGCAACAATTAAAATTTTTTAAAAAATTGATTTATAAAATTTTTGTGGTGCCTATGAAGAAAAATGTTGGAAAAATTATTTTTTTTCGTGGTTTTTGAAAATATTTTCCACAAAACTAAGTCTTTTTTGCTTTCTGTTTGATCTATAATATGCTTCTGTAGGGGATGAGACTCCAGTTATATATATATATTAAATAAAAAAGGGTCAAAGCCAGACGTAATCGTCCAAGCTGGCCACTAACAATTTAATATATATTTACTATTGTTATGAATACGTGGCATGAACAGACTGCCGAAGCGTCAAATTCGCCTACGTTTCTATTTTATTAAAGGTTTACAATACTTTATAATTTAATATGGTTTTATATTTTAGTTTTCATTATTTGGCTATTCCTTTTAAATAAGAAGACCGTCGGGGGTTCATTAATATTTAATTAAGTATTTATTCTTCAAGCGCTAGTTATGGAATGACAATTTTAAATGTGTGATCTCTTGTT
Source organism: Cordilura impudica (assembly GCA_963682025.1). Lineage (NCBI taxonomy): Eukaryota > Metazoa > Arthropoda > Insecta > Diptera > Scathophagidae > Cordilura > Cordilura impudica. Next base: position 208,679,002 of record OY821518.1, read on the forward strand.
ATATTCAAATTTTAGAAAAGTAAGAAAGTTTGAAGTGAGCAATGAGTATAATGCATTATTGAGTGATAGTACGTTAACTAATATACAAGAGATCAATAGCTTTAGAAACAACATACATATATTAAAAGAAATCAACAAAAGAATAAATCATAATGACTCAATTACAGGCAAAGCAATAAAATAATTACAAACAATAAAATAATATTTAATAATTGAAACAAATAATGACAAAATTCTAAATGACAATTAACATAAATAATGATGACTCTTTTGTAAAATACTAATGAATCAAAATAATGTAAAATTGATAATAATATATAATTGATGATAATCAATATAATAACGCCTGTTACAGCCTCCCCCTCTGCCTCATTGATCGTCTCGATGATGTGGCAGGACTTTTCAGTTGTATTTCTTAAGTTGCCTTGGTCTAAGGGTTCTGCTGCTAGCATTGTTTATATCGCCTTCATGTGTTGTGTGTGTTGCTGGCGCAGATTGTTGGTCAAGTTTTGTTGTAGGTGCACAGTCAGGATTTGAATACTTTACGATACTTTGAGTTTTAGTTGTAGTAGTGCTATCCATAGAATTAGTATTCATTACATTTGTTTGAGTTGTATTCACATCCGTAGGATTTCTATTCATTATGTTTGTTTTAGTTGTTGTTGCAGTTACGTTAGTATTATTAGATTTAGGACGACCACGTCGTTTGATTGGATAAATCGGTAATTCTGTAGAACCTTTGAATGGTGTTAAATCTGATGCATGGTGAGTTCCTAGTGGTACGTCAGGATTCTCTTCTGCTGCTATGGTGAAACACGTACCATTTTTGCTGATAATTTTATAAGGACCATCACGACGAGGTACAAATTTTGATGTTATATTTTTATTAGCGTTGCTTAATACATGTGTAGCAACCATAACTTTATCGCCAATATTGAAATTTATTTGTGGTCTACGTTTGGAATCTACATAAATTTTGTTTCTGTCTTGCATCTTTTCTTCTGCTTCTTTGGCATTTTCCAGAGTATCTGCAAGTCTTATTAAATGTGGTGTAATTTGAGGAATAAAATTTTCCGAAGTAATTATTGATCTGAGATCATAGTGTGCTTCCAATGGGCTTCTTAATTCACGACCAAATGTTAAATATGCTGCTGTGTAGCCTGTACTCTCACATTTTGATGTATTCATCGCAAAACGTATCATTGGTAATTTCAGATGCCATGTTGTATGCTCCTTTCCGACGCAAATCGCTAATTGTGTTTTTAGATCACGGTTTTTCCTTTCTACCGGATTCGCTTCAGGGTGATAAACAGGTGTGAATGTTTGGCTAATGCCTAGACAGTACGTAAGTTTTTGCATAATTCCAGATATAAATTGGCATCCATTGTCTGTATGTATTCGCCTTGGAACCCCGTATCGTAATACAATTTCGTTTAACATGATTACTGAGCAATTTTCTGCTGTGGCTTCTTTAAGCGCAAATAATTCGACCCAACGGCTGCAGATATCTTCGATTACCAAAATCCATTGATGACCTTGATTTGTACGTGGTAGTGGTCCAACGAGATCAATGGCCACAACTTCAAATCGTTGATTGCTCGACACTGTGCGAAGTAAACCAGCTGGTTTTAAATTTGTTGATTTGTATTTTTGACATTGTACACATTTTTTCACGTGAGCTGCAATTTCTGATCGCATACCATGCCAGTAATAGTGAGGAATAATACGGTTTATTGTTCTTTCAATTCCATAATGCCCTGCTGTGGGATCATCATGAAATCTCCACAGAATTGTGCTACGCATCGATTTTGGCACTACCAGTTGACCACTTTCGGAATCTTGTTCCGAACAATAACGGTACAACACTCCATCTATCATTATGTATCCGCGATTTGTGTATCTAGATACATTTTCATCATCATCCCTTTCAAAAGAGTTTATTATAATTTTTATTTCATCATCTTCCAGTTGTGCTTTTCGTATTTCAGCTGAACCTTTTTGAGGAAAGTCTATGGATATCGAAAAGCATTCGCAAGTTATATCTGTATGGCTTTCAATAGAACAAGGTGGTCTAGACAGAGTGTCTGCCACAACGTTTTGTCTTCCAGGCGTGTACCCAAACTGTATATTGAAAGGTTGCAATTGCAGAGCCCATCTGGCTAATCGCCCTGTTGGTGATTTCAAGCTAAATAACCACTTTAACGGTTGGTGGTCTGTTAAAACTGATATGGTAGAACCTTCAATATAGCCCCGAAACTTTTTAACAGCCCACACGACATCTAACGCTTCTCGCTCTGTAGTGGAATAGTTTCTTTCAGCAGGTAGCAGGAGACGACTCGCGTACTCTATGGGATGTTCGTTTTCTTTCTCCCCCTGGAGTAGAACAGCTCCGAGCGCATAGTTGCTCGCATCAGTTTTCAAGTAGAAAGGTTTGTTTTCATCAACTTGCTGCAGAATGGGTGGAGCTGACAAAAGACTTTTTAGTTTATTGAAAGAATTCTGTTCTTCATCTGTCCATTTCCATTTTATACCTTTCTTTGTTAAATTTGATAACGGCTTAGAAATTTCCGCAAAATTTGGTATGAAACGTCGATACCACGAACATGTTTGTAAAAATGAAATTAGTTGTTTTAAATTTCTTGGGTTTGGTCTTTGCAAAACAGCAGTTGTCTTTTCCGGATCAGTTTTTAAACCATCTACTGTTAATATAAGACCAAGATATTTGACTTCTGGTCTACAAAAATAACATTTATCACGATTAAGTTGAAGGTTGTAAAGTTTTATTCGTTCAAATGTTTTACGCAAATCATTGATATGAGATTCAAAATCTCTCGAGCATATGATTATGTCATCCAAATATGCTAAAATCGTAATCTCTGGAAGGCCATTACGAAATTTATCAACCAGTCTTTGAAACGTTGCTGGTGCGTTTTTAAGACCGAAAGGCATACGGTTAAAAACATAAATGCCGAAAGGAGTAGTAAACGCAGTTTTGATTTTATCTTTTTCAGACATTTTTATCTGCCAATATCCTGACTTCAAGTCTATAGTAGACATAAATGCTGACGCTTTTGCAGCATGCAATAAATCGTCCATTCGAGGGAGTGGATATTTATCTGTGGTAGTTATAGCATTTAGACGACGATAATCAACGCAAACTCGAATACCTCCATTTTTCTTAGGAATGAGCACCACTGGGAACGCCCAAGGTGATTCTTCTTCTTTAATTATTTGTTTTTCTAACATTTCCTTTAGTTCAATTTTAAGTTTTTCTTTCATTACAGGTGAAATACGGTACGGTGGACACGAAATTGGTGCATGTGTGCCAGTATTAATAAAATGTTCCACCTGTGGGATGGGATCAGCATTACCTTTGAACACAAATTGTACTTCAGACAACAAATCTTCTAGTATTTGTCTTTCACTGTCGTTTAAGTTGGATCCTTCGTGTTCTTTTAATTTGAAATCAAAAGTATTCAACTCAATTGTTGTTTTATCATTATTGCCTTTATGTTGATTTTCACTACTTTTAACTCTTTTTAATGGTGGAAATAAATCCGACACAATAGAGGTTTGCAACCCGAGAGGTATACTACCTTCGAAAATTTTGTTTATACCACCAGGTGAATAATCATAAGTTGATGTATTATCTGAATTTTTAGGGGTAACTCCACCTTCATTACAGATTGCATTTGAATTTTCAAACCAATTTAAAAAATCATTAACTGAATTGTGTTCAGTTATATTAGCCTGTGTTAATGGTATAGACTTCACCAATTTTGGTTCATGCATCTTAAATTCGAAGTGAGTATTAGGATCGTCTTTGAAATGCCAAGTCCTTTGAGCCAAGTCTAACACAATACCTGCCTGCTCGAGAAAGTCTATACCAATAAGAGTACGGTTTCCTCGTGCACTAGGCAAGCAAATGAATCGAATACGTTTAAAACGTTTTCCGACTAAAATATTAACGATTGTAGAGTATACTGTTTCTTCTCGTGGAATACCATCAGCCAATATCACTTCCGCTGTAGCTTTTTGAAAATCGACCTTCTTTTCTTTTAGTTTTTGAAAAAGAGTATAGCCTGCAACACTTGTGCGAGCAGCTGTGTCGAAATATGCTTCGCCGTTCATTCCGTTTACGTTAATACCGACAGTTGGGACATTTCTTCCGATTATAGTTGTATAGACCGCATTAAAATCAAGCTTTTCTGGGCTATTTATGGGATTTTTCTTATTACAATTTGGGCAATTTGACCTGTAAAATCCGGTTAAACCACAGCCGTAACAATTTAATGTAGACTCTTGAACTTTTGGCTTTCCTTTTCGGTCAGCTTCAATCTTTTTATAACAAGATTCCGCTGTATGGTTCTTTTTTCTGCAAAAAGAACAACGAGCAGTAGACTTTTCAGTGGATTCGACAGCTTTTGGTTTTACATCTTTGTTTTCATGTATGAGCATTTCAACATCTCTAGCCTTTTGTAGCAAATCTTGGAAAGACTGGATGCTTTCCCTTGATATTTTTTCTCTAATTGAAAGAAGTAGTTGTGAAAAAATCATATTGAGCATTGTATTTTCTGACAATCTCTCAGATAATTGGGCAAAAAGACGCCGTTTCTTGCATATAAAATTATCGGTGGACTCAAAGGTCTTTTGTTTTTCCTGATTAATTTCAGCAAATATGCGCCAATCTGGTTTAGGCGGTGAAAAGGCTTTACGCAACAAATCGATCGCCATATTAAAATTTTCCGCTTCATTTTTGACACCTTGCCACCATGAGGAGGCATAACCTTCAATTAGTAAGGGCAAACTAGTCAACGCAAGTGTATCAGAAACATTTTCCGCATCCTTGTAAACTAAAATAGTCGCAATGAAATCATCAACCTTAGTGCTACTTCTCCCACCACTAAAACGTGCACTACAATTGACAAACGTGGTTTTAGGTTCTTGTCTTATGTTTAGACCACCTAGTAAGTCCATAAATTGACCCTGTGTCAATGTTATATTGACAGAATTGTTGTTAGCCAACACGTTTTCAGAATCAATTCTTGTAGGAGCATTTATTGTAGAATTTTGCGAAAAAACTGAATTTTGAGTCGTACTTGCATTGTGAGTAGGATTTTGTAACAAATCAGTGAAATTTGGCAATGCGGACGCCGTAGGCGTGTGAACCTGGTAAGAATTTTCGACCTTGCTGGCATTTCGATTTACACCTGCATTTTTCGACGCAGACGCATTATGCGAATTTGTTGGCGTATTACGTGGACTTCTACGCATTTTGTTGTTCAATTTTTAAAAATGTTGCAAAAATTAAAATTCAATTGAATTTGGTTTAAGATTGAAATGTGTTCTAAATTGTTTTAATTTTCGTTGTTTAATTCGAAAATAATTATTCGATTCGCATATTTTAAATCGATTGGTATTTTTTTTTATCGAATACCCTTAAAATCCTTCTTTTGTTTTACCAAATGATAAACGTGAGCGCGATTTATATAAAATGTGAGAATAACTTTCCAGTGAGATTTCCATTATTTTAATTTTTCTTTTATTTTATTCAATTTAACTCAATATTTGAGAACAAAATATGTACCACAGTATTACTCTTTTAATATGAGCAGAAAAAAATCTTTGTAGATGACAGAAACTGAAAAAATGATGATGGATCACTCAAAACTAAAATTGTTTGTCTCCCAAGCAACTACTGTTAGGCAACAACAAAACAACATGCAAGTGGAGATGATCATAACAACAAAAGCGACGATGATTTAAATTTTTTTTTTATTTTGTTTGATGCTCCAACAACAACAACACACACGTAGCAAACCCAAAACAATGACGTTGATCTGGTTGGCTCCAAGACAACAACAAAAATATGGCACTGGACTGTTACGGTAAATTTTGCAGTGTTGGTGGCTTCTTTTGAAAAAATATACGTCAAGCTTTTTTTTTATAATTTGGTGTTAATGTTGGACACCAAAGCAGGTTTTTTTAAAGTTGGGCGCCAATGTAGGGGATGAGACTCCAGTTATATATATATATTAAATAAAAAAGGGTCAAAGCCAGACGTAATCGTCCAAGCTGGCCACTAACAATTTAATATATATTTACTATTGTTATGAATACGTGGCATGAACAGACTGCCGAAGCGTCAAATTCGCCTACGTTTCTATTTTATTAAAGGTTTACAATACTTTATAATTTAATATGGTTTTATATTTTAGTTTTCATTATTTGGCTATTCCTTTTAAATAAGAAGACCGTCGGGGGTTCATTAATATTTAATTAAGTATTTATTCTTCAAGCGCTAGTTATGGAATGACAATTTTAAATGTGTGATCTCTTGTTATATTCAAATTTTAGAAAAGTAAGAAAGTTTGAAGTGAGCAATGAGTATAATGCATTATTGAGTGATAGTACGTTAACTAATATACAAGAGATCAATAGCTTTAGAAACAACATACATATATTAAAAGAAATCAACAAAAGAATAAATCATAATGACTCAATTACAGGCAAAGCAATAAAATAATTACAAACAATAAAATAATATTTAATAATTGAAACAAATAATGACAAAATTCTAAATGACAATTAACATAAATAATGATGACTCTTTTGTAAAATACTAATGAATCAAAATAATGTAAAATTGATAATAATATATAATTGATGATAATCAATATAATAACGCCTGTTACACTTCTCAGTTTTTTCAATAAATTTCGTTTGAAAAGAAAATGGTCTTAATCGATAATTTGCGTTAGAGATCCCAAAGCCATTAAAAAAATAGCGATTTAGGTAGAAGTAATTAAGAAGGGAAGTTCCAAGAATTAGGAATTAGTAAAACAACTTTTTTGTTTTCAACCACCGCATAGGTAGCGATTTTTTTTTATCTCGTACAAGCGAACTAATTTCAAAAATGAAGATTCAGTTAAGACTCGAAACTCAGCCGAAGTTGATGTCTTTTAATTTTCGCTCGGTCGTGATAAAATTCGCTATTAATATGTCGTACAAAATTCATCTCTTGCATCAGCATTTTGATCAACTCGCTCAATAGTTGCCAACTGAATCTGATGAGCAAGGCGAACGTTATTACCAAACTGCGCTTCCATTTGAAATAAGGTAACTATGGAGTGTGAATATTTTGAATTCCTAGATTTTTCTAATATCTTTGTCAGAGTACACAATTTAAACATATTAACGATTGAAAACTATTTTCGTTTCAGCTACAGAGGAAAGAAATCTCCGAATGCAATACTCTCTGAAATTTGTTGGTGGTATAAAAACACCTTTGAAGAAGAGGAAGACGAGGAAAAAGAAGAAGAAGGGGAAGACAAAGGTGAAATTTCAGAATATCTGTTGGACGAAATTATCGACCTTTCTGATGATGATGATGATGATGACCAAGATATTAGAGATTGCAGTGATGTTGATCCACAGCCGCCTGCTAAACGGCAACTGGCCAAATCATTAATTTAATTTATTTATTTATTTATTTTATTTATTTATTTAAATTTGGTATCCTGTTCAACAAGACATGAAATCTTCAAAACAGAACAGGTTAAAATATTTTAGTTGGAGTTTGATTTACAATACAACTTAACATTACTGTGACAATATTAATATTAAATATTAATTTATTTAATTTTTTTACTTAAAAAGTCATAAATAACATTTCAAAAATATATTTTTTTTCCATATTTTCATAATTTCTTTTTCAATGTTTCTTCAAAACCAAGACTGAACAAAATTGGTACTTAAAAAATGAGAAGTAAATCAATATTAAGCTGGAAAACGCGAGTTTTGTATCATGATTGTTTTCTTTTCAAATGAAATTTATTGAAGAAACTGAGAAGCATGTTATAGATCAAACAGAAAGCAAAAAAGACTTAGTTTTGTGGAAAATATTTTCAAAAAGCATGAAAAAAATAGTTTTTCCAACATTTTGCTTTATAAGCACCACAAAAATTTTCCAAATGAATTTTTTAAAAATTTTTATAGATTGAAAAAATATCAATTAGTTGACGAGTTATAGCCAAAAAACCATATAAACAATATGCTGAAAATCGGCATTTGACTGCAATGTTCGAAGGTCGATTAAAAAAAAAATTCGAACTAACATAAACAAACGCCTCGATACGGGTCTTCAAATTTAGCCTCTATTTTCACCCCTCACTCTCAGAATCGACCTAACTTTTGCTAACCTGAATTTGTTCCACAGTGTTATTGTACTGATGAGTGATATATATTGACCTACACTTCCGTGTTGAGGTCAGTTGGCTTTTGACTCAATAAGAGACCACCGAATATTTTGATAAAAAGTAAAAAGAGTGAAGTGCAATAATGTTAATGTCTTTACACCATTTTAAACTGTTTGATTTATAGAATGGCTGTTATAAAAGACATAGACGTTTTACCAGAACAGGGAGAAAGGAAACTTCACACCATTTTCATGAATATTAAGACAAAATGGAAAACTTCCTATATTAATATTAGCATTAGTTTAAAGTGTTATATTAGAGTGGTATTTTTATACCCGACACCACTATCATATAAATCATAGTCAAATTCAAATTATCATATAAATCATAGTCAAATTGGGTTTGTATTTTATTACATCCATTAATCAGTAGTCCAAAAATTATCCCTATGGGACAACTCTTAGTCATAGGCCCCATACAGAGCTGCTTCCCAATCTTCACTTAAATCTATCAAAAAACAAAAATATTGCATTGATTCTTCTCAAATTTTGTTTGCATATATTTTTGCAAAATACAAGAGACTTTACTAAACATAGTCAGGATCGGTCCATTTTTGGGCATAGTCCCCATATAGATATAGCATCCGATATGAACTTTTTCATATCTGCAGCCAAAAAAATTAATGAAAATCCCACTCAAATTTGGTTTATGCTTATTTTCTATATCCAGTTAATTGGGCCTGAGAGATAGGGTCTCTAAACGCATGGTATAGGGTATCGTATAGTCGGTCTAGACCGACTATAATTATACCCTATACCACTATGTGGCTTGGGTATAATGACTTTGTGCTGCTGTTTGTAACTACCAAAAATATTTGACCTAGACCCATCTTTAATTATACCGATCGAATCAGAATCACTAACTGATACAATTTAACGATGTCCGTCCGTCCGTCCGTCTGTTTGTGGGTCCATGTAAACATTTTAATCAAACTGCAGGTCGCACATATGAATATAATTTGATGAAATTTGGTATATAAGCTTTTAGCGGCCATAGGATGGACCCTGTTGAAACTGGTGAGAATCGGACTATGTTCAGACCTAGCCCCCATACAAATGAACCCAATGAAATCGACATAAATTGCCATAAGATCCAAATTGTCATATAGATCTTACTCAAATTGGGTTTGTATGCGTTTATGACATCCATCAATGAGTAGTCCAAAAATGATCCCTATTGGACAACTCTTAGTCATCTGCCTCATACAGAGCTGCTTCCCGATCTTCACTTAAATCTATAAAAAACAAAAATATTGCACTGATTCTTCTCAAATTTTGTTTGTATATATTTTTGCAAAATACAATAGACTTTACCAAACATGATCAGGATCGGTCCCTTTTTGGACCTAGTCCCTATATAAATATAGCATCCGATATGAACTTTTTCATATCTGCAGCCAAAAAAAAATAAATATATGTCCAGTTAGTTGGGCCTATGAGATAGGGTCTCTAAACGCATGGTATAGGGTATCGTATAGTCGGTCGAGACCGACTATAATTTTCTTACTTGTTTTTCTAGACTTTCGGATTTAAACAAAATGTATTGTGAAATTATAAGTCCTTTGAGTGGTTTATTAATAAAATTACATTGCAAAATTTAGAATTTTGAGAACTTTGGGTGTTTTTCTTTACAAAAAGAAATCGGGAAAATATCTCCAAAAGTGGTCCGATTTCATTAAAATTTTACAGTGTTTTTCGCACTTTTTTTGTAATGTTTTTTAAATAAAATATAGAAATTAGCAAATTTGGCATCTTTTGTGGCATTTTAACCAAATGTTGAAGAATATTTGTGCGGGGACTAGGTCCAAACGTAGACCGATTTCAAAGATTTTTTTATAGATCTCGTCTCTGGCCTTTATGATTCAAATTTCATTGCAATACGATAACATTTGCTATATTCAGTCTCATTAAAACCAATTTTTAAGGAAAATTTGTATGGGGACTAGGTCCAAACATGGGCCGTTTCCAACAAATTTAAGTAGGGTCGTCTTTGTGTCAGAAACACTTTAAGTTAAAAATTTAAGCACATTTTTTTATATTTGCAACATGTAATATGTTGGAGCCCCACGTCGATCTAGCAACCTCCCTCGTTTTAAAGGCAAAGAAGCCCTCTTTCAAAGTCATTTCTAGTTTTTTAAATATCTTAATTAGTTTAAAAGTTATGTTTTTGCAACGAAAAAAGTCAAGAGGCCCCACGGCGCGACGTGAGTGTTATGCTATGAAAAGTTGTTGAAGATTTCATATGACCATATTAGACCAAATGAGAAATCATCAATTGTTCTTGAGTTATGGCTGAGTTTGGGCTGAGAATGTCAAAGCCTTTATAGGTTGAACTGGACTGGCCTAGTACTCACCGCCAGAATAGCTTGTATAATTGGCAATTTAAATAGATGTGCCGAAAATACATCAAGAAAATGTATTAATATTTTGTCATAAAAAAATTATTTCTTCCGGTTATTCTATGGCAGTTTTACAGAATTCCATATCCAGCTATTTGACGCATGTATCGATTTTTGCAATTTGTCTTTTCTAAAAATTCAGCAATGATTCATGAGTTTTCATGACTTTCATTAGCTTTCCTGAGACTCTTGGCACTTTTGATTGCTTTCTAATTATTAAGCCATAATGACTTTCGTTTAGCAGTTGTTAAGAGCATAAATATTTTTTCTAAATTATATTTTTCGCAGCTCATTTTTTGTTGTTGTTCCCTGCGTCTTGGTTATAGATAAGTTGTAAAAATAGCATTGCAGAACAATGTTAATAATTGTTCTTCCTTCGATTCTTTGTAAATTCAGTTGGTCAGTAAATTTCGTTTTAAAAAATTTTTATTTAATTTTTAGCAGTTTGGAAACATGAAAATATGTCAACTAATATAAAGTGAGTAAATATTTAATTAGAATTAATAAATCACCAAAGGTCGAGTGATTAATTAAAATTGCAAAACAAAATTTATATAAGAATTACTGTTATAATTTAATATCCAACATACATACAAAAGGTCAGTACATAAGTAATAGTGTGTCTGATCATAAAGTTTAACTACTGATATTTGTCGCTGTGATAAACATTTTGTTCGAATATTCTTAATGATTTCTTGAAACAAATTTAAAAAAATTTAATTGGATATCAACTATTTTCAAATTATTTATTGACAAGAGTCCCCCTAATTATAACTAGTAAAAAAATATGGTTTTGTATATTTTAACTATTGGTAATGGTTATTTGAAGTAATATTTATATATCAATTAAAAGCTACTTAAAATTTCTAGTGACGGATTTAGTGATAAATAATGCAAGATTAAAAGTATAGCGGAATATGACCAAAAGCCCATTCTTTATTATAATGATATTATTAAAATAATAAACAAAAAATATATAAGAAAATAATTATGAAATAAATAAATGCTATCAACAAAACTGGTTATATTCTCTTGGAAATAGCGAATCATGAGTATTATCTATACCAATATAATAAAGAGGTAATGTGTGTTTGTTTGTTTGTTTGTTTGTTTGTTTGTAGGAGGTAATCTACGTAACTGCCCATCTGATCTTCCTGAAATTTACACAGAGTCTTACTGCGGATATGGGAAGTGCTATAGGCTATAATTTATTAAATATTTTTGGTGGGCGTGGCACCACCCACACAAAGTAAATTTTTAATATCATATACATATCTTGAGTACTATGATAGGGAGAGCTTTGCAAACTTGTGTGAGGTCACCTATTGTTAATATTAGTAGCTACGCCGGAAATGGGCGGGATCGGATAAGTGGGCGTGGTACCTCCCATACAAGTAATAGTTCAATATTATGTATCTCGAGTAATGTGATAGAGAGAGCTTTTCAAATTTTTCTGATGTCACCTATTATTAATGTGAGTAGTCGGATGCAAAATGGGCAGTATCGGACCAAGAGGCGTGGCACCTGCCACACAAAGTAAATATAAAATGCCATATATCTGGAGTACTGTAATAGTGAGAGTCTTGGGACTTTGTGTGAGCCCATAAGTAATTCATTTGATTAGTTAGACAAAAAATGGGCGTGGTCGGAGCAGTGGGCGTGGCACCGCCCATACAAAGTAAATATATGTTATCGTATAACTGGTGTGCTAAAAAGGAAGCTTTGACACTTTGCACGAGCCTATCAGATCTTAGTATGAGTAGTCGAACAAAAAATTGGCGGGTTCATACTAATGGGCGTGGCACTCCCCATGCAAAGTAACTATTTAATGTCATATATATGGAGTACTGTAAAAGAGAGAGCTTTGTGGCTTTGTGTGAGCCCATCGGTTCTTTGTGTGATTATTCGAACAAAAAAATGGTCGTGATCGGAGCAGTGGGCGTAGCACCGCTTATGCAAAGTAGATATCTAATATCATATAACTGGTGTACTATAAAAGGGAAAGACTCGACATTTTGCATGAGTCCATTAGATATTAATGTGAGTAGTCCAATAAAAATTGGGCGGGATGGGATTAGTGGGCGTGGCACCTCCTATGTAAAAATATGAAGCACAACGAAAGCGACAGTCTCTTGACAAGTTCATTAGTTATCAATGTGATTTGTCGTGGAAAATATAGCGCCAAAATCAAAAATCGTCAAACCCAAAAATCGCGAAAAATTAAAATCGCCCAAAAACAAAAATCTTCAAAATCAAAAATGGGCAAAATCAAAAATCGCTAAAAAGAAAAATTGTCAAATGATATTCTCAGTTCAAGGCCAATAGTTAAGTGTTGCCAGGTCTAATATGGATAATCCATCTTCTTCTCATGGGCAGCTACATGCACCTTGCTCCAGGGTAGGAACGCCGGCAAATCTGATAATTGTTGTACCGAATGAAAAAAAAAAAAACATTGTATATCAGCATCAGCAAACATTGAAATAAAAAAATCTATACAAATAATCTATACTAACATAATAAAGAGGTAATGTGTATTTGTTTAAAATTTGGAAAAAAGTTTTAAGTAGGTTTGACTTTATTCTTACATCTTTTTTAGTGGGCATTGTTGTTTCTTTCATATGAGTGTGTACTCCAGTGACAGGGTCTGCAAAATATAAGGAATGATTAACCGTTAAGTGCTGCATATTTTTGGATGAATATTTTCTAAATTTTTTTTGCTTGTTTATTTATTTAAAAATAAGTAATATTTCAATGTGGATTCTATTTTATTTATTAACAAAATTTAAAGTTTTTTTTCATTACTTGTAGTTATATAATTTTCATAAATTGACATAAACCTACAACTACTAGTCAAACTATAACATATATTGTCGGATTCGCTAATCGAAAAAATTAAATGTCAGAGTCGGTAGGTTTGATCATCGACTCCGCAGCCCTGCTAAGGGCTCTATAAAAAACACTATAAAACTCTTGTCTTACGAGGCAGTTTAATAAGTTAATAAAAACAAAATCGAATAAAAGATATTTTGAATAAACCAGCATATGGTTGGGGTAGCAGTTCATAGCACAAATTATGGATGCCTTTGACGTCGACTAAACACGTGGACGCCGGTGTTGTTGTTGGTTGTTTTTGTCTAAATGTAACTTGGCCTTCTTTCTTTCATTTTTGCCTCGAGAAGTCAATTTCTTTGACTGGTAGTTGGCCCCTGGTGTGCTGTTATGGATCCATATCCTTCATATTTCGGTTTAACACAATCCGTTGAAGTGCTCATATGGTCGGGTATCAGCAATAATTGCGCTAATTATTTTTACCATGTCCTAATATACACGCAACATGTGATCGAACTACACAGTTCAGATACCTACAGCCTCAGGTACCTCTGTCAATTTCATTCTCCGATCATTCAATCTCCTTCCATGGCTTTTATTGGCGACTTTTGTCATGCTGATCTCTTTTGGATGACCTGTACGCACAAGCACTGTAGACTTGTAGACTGTAATGATTTAAAATTTTTATGTATTATTTTATTCCTTTAAAATTCTGTTAGGTGATATCGTAACTTTATGGTTAAATTTGTTTAGTGGTTAAAGCAATTAAGAAATTTTGGGCTAATGGAAACTTAAATTAAATTGTGTATTAAATCAACATTTTCAATTATAGATCCAGAATAATTTGATTAAAAAATTAATTAAAAACGGCAAAGGGTATATTGGCAAACAAATAATTTAAAATAAAAAAGCACCGGTTTTTCAAATCGAGAAGATATACTTACCTTATTTTATAAACCACACCCCAACAACAACAACAACTACAACACATATACGAGTAAACAATTTAGTATGCCAGCAACGTAGAACCAGCTCAAATAAATTTTAGCTACGACTAAGAAAAAGAAAAATACAAAGATAAATTTTTGAGCCAAAAAATATAATAGCTGCACACACACAAGCAACTCCGGCGCAAGAAAGTTACCTATATAAATTTACGCATAAAATTATGCGAAAAAGTTTTTTTTTCAACGCACGGAAAAAACGCATAAACATAATGTTAGAGGATTTCCAACACATGATTAATGATGCTAGAATATAGTTTAAAAAAAAATTAAAAAATATGAACAGTTTCCGAATAAAATCTTTAAACGCATTTGGGGTTTCAAAAAGTTATGTCTGCTTTCCATGTTTGGAATAAATTTTTTTTTAATTAATCTTAATTTAAGCTTTATAATAATTTCGATATTTATCGATTCTTTTCGTATTCACACTTTTAAAATCCTGTTAAGTCTGCCATATTCACAACCATGCACTTAAGTCCATTAGTTATGCCCAATCATAATGACGAAATGGCTTTCAGCTTAAATTTTGCATTTTATTTTAATTTCCTACAACGATCTGTGAAGGCGTATGATAAATATATCATTTATGACTTGCAAGTGTAAATTAATCATTCGTCCTTAAATGTTAGTTTTAAACATATTTTTTAAATTAAAAAGAAACCCATAATACTATTTGAGCATTATTTTAAAATGCATAGTACTTAATGACATCTCTAAAATATATCATACATCATCCACCAGAATTCTCTCTGCCACTGTGTAGTACAAGTGCATTTTATATGTATACGAGACATTGAACAAAAGTGTCAATTACACCGGAAGCAATATTCATGCTTCCACACAATCACACTTCTGCTATGAATGCAGCAACATCACATCGCCTGTAGATGACAAATCAGATTTACCACACAAACTCTTTGACTTCCTGTGTTGCCTTTAGAATAGACCCATCGTTTGTAGACATATACATAGTATACAAACATTATTCCATTTTACTTATGCATTCGTTCGCTCATTCACACACTTATTTCCTCAGTCAGTCATAAGTGTTCATTGACTATTATTACATACGTACACATATGATTGATGAATTAGTGGTAGCGGTAATTGTGTGGTATTGCTCCCTTTTTGGGATTTTCGTGTTATTTGGAATAAATTTAAAAGTCATAATGTTTGTTTTGCTGATCATAATATTGATTTTGATGTCTTCGAGTTTGCTGATATAACTTAAATCGTTTACGTTAAAATTGTATTCAACTTTATAGAATGTTTTGTAGATATTCTAAAGTTATGTATATTATACTTCCTTGTATCAGATTGAAAAACTCTGAACACGTTCATTCATTAAACCAAATTTTTCGAAATTAGTTCAAGAAGAAATAAAGTTACATGATTTTTATACCCTATACCACCATGTGATTTGGGTATAATGACTTTGTGCTGCTGTTTGTAACTACCAAAATTATTTGACCTAGACCCATCTTTTTTTATACCGATCAGCTCAGAATCACTTTCTGAGTCGTTTTAGCGATGTCCGTCCGTCCGTCCGTCTGTGTGTCCATGTAAACTTTTTAATCAAACTACAAGTCGCAAATATGAATATATATTAACGAAATTTGGTATAAACGCTTCCGGCCATAGGATGAATGCTATTGAAATTGGTGAAATTCGGTCCATGGTCAGACCTAGTCCCCATACAAATGACCCCTATAAAATCGACATAAATTGCCATAAGATCCAAATTATCACATAGATATCAGTCAAATTGGGTTTGTATGTGTTTATTATATCCGTTAATCGTTAGTCCAAAAATAATCCCTATAGAACAATTTTTAGTCATAGGCCAAATATAGAGCTGCTTTCCGATCTTCACTTAAATCCATCAAAAAACAAAAACATTGCGCAGATTTTTCTCAAATTTTGTTTGTATATATTTTTTTAAAATATAAGTGACTTTACCAAATATGGTCAGGATCGGTCCTTATTTGGACGTAGTCCACATATAAATATACCATCCGATATGAACTTATTCATATTTGCAGCCAAAAAAAATTAATAACAATGCCACTCAAATTTGGTTTATTCTTATTTTCTATATCAAATTAGTTGGAGCGAAGAGATAGGGTCTCTAAACCATGGTATAGGGTATCGTATAGTCGGTATAGATCGACTATAATATCTTAATTGTTATTTTTGTGGAACTGAAATTCTTACTTTCTCTTCATTATCAATCAAAAAGTCTGGAATCTTGGAGCTAATCGCCGCATTTAATATCGAGTGAAAGCTATCGAATTCCACATTTTCGTTTCTTATTTAAAGAAGGCGGTCAAACGTGAGGCCTCATTTCAATTTTACTCTTTACCAAGAGCCATAATTCGTTAACTGTCACAAAGTAAAATTATTCTTAATATTTTCAGTAACGAATGCGATGATTAGACCCCTTATTTTGTGTGCCATATTCCTTCTTCAGTGTCACAGATAGAAGAAGAAAAAAATTACTAGATTTTATCAATTACCCCTACTTATAAGGAACAAGACAATGTTTAAAAATATTTATAAAAATTATTCATACCATCTTTCAATAAATGTCTCTCGTATATCTCGCATTATACAGATCCTGAAAACTAGAAAGTCACTAGGAGATAATGGTATTAAAAGCTCTTCCTAAAAAGGGAATAAAGTATTTAACTACCATAATAAATCAGTGTTTAATTCTCTGTTATTTTCCACAAGAATTTAAAAAGTTGAAGATCGTTCCAATTTAAAAGCCTAACAAGCCACAAGATATGCTTTCTTTATACCGCTCTATAAGTCTACTATCTTCCATTTGCAAAATACTTGAGAAAGTTATTAAAGGAAAAGTGAAAAATTTTATTAAAGCGAACAATATCATACCTTCATATAAGTATGATGAAAACAATTGGTTTGAGTGAGGCAATTGTTTGGACTTTATTGTTGATGGGTTTAGGGCTCCTTTTTTCTAATCGGAAAGGGAATTTGCTTCGTCAAAACTGTAGGGGAATAAAGATTGGGTTTTCTTTGGGGTTTCTTTCATGTATTTATTTGTAATTCGGCATGGGTTAGCCAATTACAAAACTATCATAAAAAAAGGGTATGGTTAGGGTTTTGGGAATAAAATTAGAGAAATAAAAGAATTATTAGTTTTGGGTTTAATTAAAAATTATTTTATTGATGCTCAGCGTTGCTACGCCAAATTCCAAGTGAAGTTATGGCAATTTTGTACAAAGCATGAAACTTAACTGTTAACAATATAAAAGGGGGTACATAAATTCTATGTTTATACGTAAGATATAATTAACAATAATTCACAATAATAATGTAATTTGTTACGTTATGTTTCGTAAATAATGCAAATTTGATTTTTACTAATTCAATATTTTAAATTAACATTTTGGTTTTAAAAAGAAATACAACTTTAAATTTGTTTCGACAATAAATTTTATAAATTTGATATAATAAAATTTTGTTTGTCTAAAATTTTGTGATTTTAGACACAACACAATACAATTCAACCGTTAGTGCGAATAAGAAATTTTGTGAATTTTAATTTTAACAACCAAAAATCCGCTGCAATGGTATAACTAGACGTTAAAGCGGCTTTCGATTTCCTATGGCATGATGGACTTGTATATAAAATAATTAACTTACTGTTCCCTTTTTATATGATTAAAATTATTAATTTTTTTCTCTTTTTCCGTACTTTTAAAGCATACATTGGTTCTTATTGTTCATAAAGTTTTAATGTACCAGCTGGTTGCCTGCAGCGCACTTGTCTATCAGCAGTACTATAAAATTTATATACCTATGACATCCCTCAACTCGAGTGTTGCACAATGTCTATTTTTGCTGATGAAACAGCTATACTTTGCTCCGGAACTTTAGCTGTGGATGTTATAAGCAACAGTCAAAGAGCCTTAGTTGAAATTTGCTCATATTTTAACAAATGGAAAATAATACTGAATAATGGCTAAATGCAAGCCATATATTTCACTAGGATGAAAAATTTGTTACAAGCCGCAGACAAATATCAACACGAATAATGCTTTAATGCAATAGGAACACAAAGTTAAATATTTAGGTGTAATATTAGACCCTAAATTGAAATTTAAATACCATATGCCATATATTGTAAAAAAAATTAATATATTCATATACTCTATCCATTTGTTGTAAAAGGAGTTTCCTTACGGGCTAATGATGTCCAAATTTTGTGTAAATAAATATCAATTAATTTTCATTTTCACTGAACGTTTCGTTTGCTTTTTTCAGACTTCTTCAGGAGTGTTTTTATTTTTTAATGATTCTATATTACATCTTTGTGATTATAATTACTTATTTATCTAAAAAAAACTGGACTTCGCGACACAGAAAATATAAATAAGTAAATAGATAAATAAATAATAACAACACAGTATATAGATATCATAAACAACAAAAAACTTATATTTAAGTCAATTTTTCAGACGCTTCTGTTTTATGCAGACCCTGTGTGGTCAAATAGCGCAAAATGCCATATAAATAAAATGCAAATTTACCAAAGCAAATTGTTTAAGTTAATCTATAATCTTTCAATGTATTTTTCTACCCGCCAACTCCATGCAGATACAGAGTTAGTGGAAAACAAAATTAATAGACTTTCCCATAGCTTTTATTTCAGCTTAGGTAGTTAATAAGTTCCTCGTTTAAGTTTTATTATAATTTCAAATAGGTTTTTGAAAATTTTTACCTCCAATATTATTTAAATGTATATATATAAATTAACAATAATTATTAAGTAGAAAAAGTTAAATTCTTGAACTCTTTGTACATCTTAATATATAACAAGTAAGAAAATTATAGTCGGTCTAGCCCGACTATACGATACCCTATACCATGGTTAAGAGACCCTATCTCTTCAGTCCAACTAATTGGATATAGCAAATATGCATAAGCCAAATTTGAGTGGCATTTTTATTAATTTTTTTCGCCGCAGATATGAAAAAGTTCATATCGGATACTATATCTAAATGGGGACTAGGTCGAAAAATGGACCGATCCTGACCATATTTGGTAAAGTCACTTATACTTTGAAAAAATATATACAAACCAAATATGAGAAAAATCTGTGCAATATTTTTGTTTTTTGATAGATTTAAGTGAAGATCGGGATGCAGCTCTATATGGGGCCTATGACTAAGAGTTGTCCAATAGTGATCATTTTTGGACTACTGATTAATGGATGTAATATATACATACAAACTCAATTTGACTAAGATTTGTGTGATAATTTGGATCTACTGGCAATATATGTTGATTTCATAGGGGTGATTTGTATGGGGGCTAGGTCTGAACATGGACCGATTCTCACCAATTTCAACAGCGTTCATCCCATGGCCGGTAAAAGATCATATACCAAATTTCATCAAAATATATTCATATTTGCGATCTGCAGTTTGATTACAAGCTTTACATGGACACACAGACGGACGGACGGACGGACGGACGGACGGACATCGTTAAATCGAATCAGATAGTGATTCTGATTCGATCGGTATAATTAAAGATGGGTGTAGGTCAAATATTTTTGGTTGTTAAAAACAGCAGCACAAAGTCATTATACCCAAACCACATAGTGGTATCTATATATATAAAATTCATTTTCTGTTTGTTTGTTTGTTTGTTTGTTTGTTTGTTTGTTTGACCGCTATACAAATTTTTATTTTTCAACGGATTTTCCTGAAATTTTGTACACACGATCTCTATACCCCAGGAAAGGTCGCCGTATACTTTTTACCAGCCACGCCTACTTTTGCGCCCACTTTTTATGTAAAATTCATTTTCTGTTTTATTCATATTTGTTCACTATACAAAATTTTATTTGTTAACAGATTTCTCTGAAATTCGGTACACGCGATCCCTGTGCTCCAGCTAAGGTCGCCATATACCTTTTATCGACCACGCCTACTTTTACGCCCACTTTTTATATACAATTCATTTTATGCTTTTTGGTATATTTGTTCGCTATACAAATTTTTATTTTTCAACGGAATTCTCTGAAATTTGGTACACACGATCTCTGTACTCCAGAAAAGGTCGCCATATGCTTCGTTCCAGCCACGCCTACTTCAACGCCCACTTTTTGTATACAATTCATTTTGTTTTTTGGTATATTTGTTCAGTATACAAATTTTTATTTTTCAACCGATTTCTCTGAAATTTGGTAAACACGATCTCTCTGCTCTAGGGAAGGTCAACATATTCTTCGTACCGGTCACGCCTACTGTTACCCCTACTTTTTGTATACAATTCTTATTCTCTTTTTTGGTACATTTGTTGGCTACACAATTTTTTTTTTAACGGATTTCTCTGAAATTTGCTACACACGATCACTGTACTCCAGCCACGCCTACTTCTACGCCCACTTTTTATACAAAATTAATTTTCTGTTTTTTGGTATATTTGTTCAGTATAGAAATTTTTATTTTTCAAGGGATGTCTAAAATTTGGTCACACGATCTCTATACTAAAGGGAAGGTCACCATATGCTTCTTACAGGCAACGCCTACTTTGCGCCAACTTCTATGTATATAAAACTTATTTTTATCCTTTTATTTGTTTCTTTATTTGATTGCTATACAAACTTTTATTTTTCAATGGCTTTCTCCGAAATTTAGTACATATTCCAGGGAAGGTCGACATATGATTTTTACCGACCACGCCTACTTTTACGCCCAATTTTCATATAAAATGCCCATTTTGTTGTGTCGTATATTTCTTCCCTATACAAATTTGTACTTTTCAACGGATTTCTCTGATATTTGGTTTACACGGAAATAACTACACGGTGAACAAATTTCCCAAACTTAAAAAAAAGGCACCCAAAAGAAATGAACAAATTCCCCTTTTGTTTTTTAATCGAAAGAAAAAATTAACTTACTCCCCCAATTCATTCTTAAATTTTTACATATTTTTATTTAATGAATTTTGTTAAATATTTATTTTAGTAAACATTTGCATACTGCTCTCAATATTAGTCCTACAATAAATGCATTTAAAATGAGTATTCTTTTCTATAGCATCATTTCGTTGCGCGGAAGCTACGCGCACGGGGAATACAGCTTAGCTAGAATATCGGAATGATCTGAAAATTATATATTGACAATTAAAATAAGTTGGAAACAGCTCCGCGGCAACACTGGTGTGGTTGCCAAATGCGCGGAAGCGGCGCGCGAACGCGGACTCGGACGCGACGGATGCGGACGCGACGCGCTCTCGGAACACAACTCAGCTAAAATATCGCAATGCTCTAAAAAATATGTTTTAGGAATCAAAATAAGTTAACGAGAACTAAGCGGCAGCACTGGTAGTAGCTGCGAGGAAACGGCGCGAGGTGCGCGGACGCGGACGCGACATGATCGCGGAATACAGCTCAGCTAAAATATCGCAATGATCTGAAAAATATATTTTGGCGATTAAAATAAGTTAACAACAACTGCGCGGCAGCACGGATGTGGCTGCCAAACGCGCGGAAGCGGCGCGCGGTGCGAGATTGCGGACGCGACGGATGCGGACGCGATGCGGACGCGACGCGCTCGCGGAACACAGCAAAAATATCGCAATGATCTGAAAAATATATTTTGGCGATTAAAATAATTTGACAACAACCGCACGGCAGCATTGGTCTGGCTGCCAAACGCGCGGAATCGTGCGCGACTCGCTCGCGGAACACAGTTTAGTGAAATGTCGTATGATAAATTTTATCTACGTATGTGAAATAATTACCTGTTGATCAAAATAGGCCACACATATACTATAAGCAGTTGCTTAAAGAAACCTTGCGACACAATATTAAACGTCGCATTAGTCTTTCATTTCTGAAACTTGAATTTGACGTCTCTGCTCAATGATGATCACTTATCGAATGAAGTAATTCAATTTTTAAAAGTTGTGATTCCTTTAATTTGCGAACCATTCCGTTATATTTGATATTTATAAATAAACTGAAAAAAAAAAACTTAAAGCGGTTTCGCAACTTATTTTTGAAGCATTTTTGCTGCAGCATCTTAAAAAACTTCTAAATTAAAAAATCAAAAAATTTTTAATTGAAATAAAAAATGAATTTACTGCCCATACAAATTTTTGGGGAAACAGTTCATTTTATTGAGGAATTTGTTAATTGGGGACTAAGTACTCAGCGCCTGGTAAGAATAGTGAACAATTTTTCAAGTCAAAGGCCTTTGTATCCCGGGCAAGACCGGGTAAAAACAGCTAGTAGGGTATAAAAACGTTGGTGCGTATGTTGGTACTCTAATAACTGTTGAACCGCTAATGTTAGCGACTTCGTATTCATACCATATGTTCCTTTGGTTCTCCGATTTGCATAACTTTTTTTTGTACCCGATAGGTGGCGCTGGGGTCGAGATTTTCCCAAAAAATTTATTTACGGTCCAATTTAGCTCAAATTCGCAACATATATTATGTACGTAAAACTAAAGTTGCTGACAAAGTTTTTCACCTGTAGGTGGCGCTGGTGTTAAAATATTCAAGAAAACGTATATTGTTTTCAGTCATATTCATAATATTATTAAATGCAATGTATTTAAGGCACAGAATCTTCTGAATAGCTTTTCGGGTGACACTGTAGTCTGATATTTGATTTTTGATCTGTGGGCGGAGGGGCATGGCGAAATCAAATTTTAGTATTGTACCTAGATATTTGCTAAAATTTTCGAGGGAGTTCGTGCTTTACTTTTGCCCGACACTCGGTATTAAAATTTAGATGCAATATAAAATCCAGATGTTTTCTTCGGGCCAGCAACGCGGACCGGACTCAGCTAGTAATTATATAAAGAAACAATGTAAATAATAGTTGGTCTAAATAAATTGAACTGAATTGAATTGAAAATTCACTAAAAAAATCAATAAAAATAATTCAAATCGGGCATTGTCTTACCATTTATATGACATAGACTCACATTTTATTATTCCAAATGACCCGGAATCATTTCCTGATCCTATTTAGTGTCTGTGTGCCCCCGTAAACTACAGGTCATAAATATGAACACATGTTCATCAAATTCGGAATATGAGCTTCTCTCGGCCATAGTACGGTCGCCATTTAAATTAGTGAAAACCGGTAAATATTCAGACCAAGCCCATATATATTAGACTGAATAAAGTTGAACAAGATGCAGATTATCGCAAATATATCACATTTGATGCGTGTGAGAGAATTATACTCACAAATCAGTACCATGTAATAAGAATAAGATTATCACATATGAACTTTTCAATATCGGCATACCTTAAGTTACTAAAAATATCACTAAAATATGGTTAATGATTACTTTCTATATCGTGTTATTGCCTCAGCAAAATTGGATATAGGATATAGGGACTATATCTTTGTAAATCGCTTATACGATATCTAAAATATTGACCGAAATATATAACCTATTGTTCTTTTTTTATCGCTTTAAAGAATAATTCATAAAATTATTTTTTCCTACTTTCTAAAAACTATTATTTCGATTTATATACATTTGAACTTGGACCCTGTATTCAAGTCAAGGATTATTATATATCTGATATATACAAAATAGATCATTACTGTGCTTCCCGCAGACCGGAAGTAGTAAAGATCTACTTATAAACTCGATATCGGC
Organism: Cordilura impudica; assembly: GCA_963682025.1. Lineage (NCBI taxonomy): Eukaryota > Metazoa > Arthropoda > Insecta > Diptera > Scathophagidae > Cordilura > Cordilura impudica. Next base: position 208,703,156 of record OY821518.1, read on the forward strand.
AGTGAAAAGTATCAAAGCTGCCTGTATATAATGCCAAAAAAGGACTAGCATTATTGAATTTGTTTTATTTTTGGAGCAAAAAGAGCACAAAGTTTACGCAATTACGGGATTATGAATCGAATGTATTATCTCTTATTAATCAAAATATACGTCTTCCAAATATAAACAACAACTTTGGGGATATGAAAGAACAATGGTAATTAGTTTGTTCAGTTTTTATCATTAAGCGAAAAATTCACACTCAAATTTGCTATAATATGACGTATCAGCAAATATGTTTTCAATATGTTTTTCAATCTGAATATACTAAAAAAGTTACCAACTTTCGTCTGTCGATAAAATTCTTAGGTAAAATTTAATACTACTTATATATTGATAAGTTCAACTAACAAACTATTAAAAAAAAATTAAATCACGCAAACAATTAATTTTTCTATAAATTTGTTTTTCGTGAGGAAAAGTACATTATTATAGCAAAAAACAACAATTTTGTAAGTTTTGTAAAGCATCGGTTTATGTGAAGTAGAACTGCTAGAAACTATTCAGTGTATTTAAAAACAAACTTTAAAAAACCAAGAGCATATACTTATTTCAAATGACTGCTAAAGATTACTTATTTTTCAAAAAAAAAGTCTTACATAATATTTTTATAAGAAAATGATAATATCGAATTGTGAACGACTATAAAGAAAGTTTATTTTTGGTCTTGAAATATAGAAACGTGGGATTATGTGATATGGATCCTGTAGAGAATGTTTCCAAATCAACATACTGCAAAATATTTTCATATTAAGAACTAATCTATTGTGTGCTTTTAAGTCCAAACAGAGATATTAATTTATTGGGCCGAAACAACTTTCGTCTTCAATCACTAGTTTTGCGCTGTACTTCAAACATGTTAAAAAAAAATGCATTGAAAAGTCGTACAAGCAACATGGTATGCTTAGAAAGCATAACATTTAAAAAATATTTCTTGTGCAGGGTAATTTTTGATGAGTTTTGATGCAAAAAACTTATGGTTCATATAATGGGAGATATCCTTGGAACTTTTTTTAAATATATTATATGGAGAGTGCTAAATTCGGCTTTTCTGAGGCTCAGTATTGAATAAAACTAATGCAGGGTAGCGCTACCACTTTAATACATCTGTTGATACTACACCGTTTAATTATAACTAGCAGATTCCAGCCCTCTAAATTCGAGTGCAAATTCTAGTAAATATTATTTTTTCATTAAATAAAGACCCTAAAGGTATTCTAACCAATTACAGCCAATTCACAAATCAACACAAAAAACAAACTCGTTTTTATTATAAACACATTAACAAATTTAATAAACACACACATAGCATTGTATAATGTTATGTATGTGCTAGTAGCAACTTTAAATGCAATTTACTCAAAATAAAGGAATAAATTTAAAAATCTCTAAATCTTCAAAGCAGCTAAAAAGAAACACCTTTCAAATGATATACGCTTGGTCAAAATCGGTATAAAACGGTAGAACAAAACATCGGTCACAAGAAATCACCTAGATTATAGATATTATAGATACCTTTAAAATTTAAAGTTAATTACTTTTCACTTTTGACGAGTATTTATTAGTTAGTTAATTAATTGCTCTTTATTTTCAATTCAATATTTAAGTGATACGAGTTTAAAAAATTAAATTAAAATTAAATAAAATATGCGTATACATTAAAATAAATTTAAATGAATAAATGAATGAATAAATAAATACAAGAACATATTTTAAATTTATTAATAGTTAAGTTCAGGCATTAATTCTTTTCTATGCGCACGTGAATTAGTTTTTTCCAATAAACATTGACATTGTTTAAAATATTTATGACTTTCCTGAAACATATAAATCGTAAATGACGAAGAATAGGGAAAATGGCTATAAAATGGATAAGGGTTTCAGGAATTTGAAGTTACATAACGAGCACGTTCGAGATCTATGTTGGTGAAACTTGTGGCATTCAGTTTAATTAGATCACATCGCGCTTTAAAATACGAGCTTATAATATAAACATTTTTAATATTTTCAAAATACAATTGTTTATTTTCATAATTTAATTTGCTATAAAAGCGGGTTGTTGCAAATGCTCTCTGGATTAAATTGTCCATTCTTGTATTTTTAAAGTTGTAAAAATTCATCTCTTAAATACTCCCATTCTTATCTTGTGGAACATTCTTCTAATTGAATTGCATGCCTAGTTTGTCTACATAATTAAACAAAAATAATTTTTTTTGTAAGTTGATTTGGAAGACGGTTTAAAAAATTTTTTTATGAAGATTCGTCGTAATATCAAACAGTGTGAAAACCCTAATTTGGGCAGCATATAACTGGTTAGATCTGCATGCAGAGTGTAGAAGATTTCACTTGTCACTCAATCAAATCTCTTTTTACGTGGAGAACTATTCCATGTGGCATTAATGTTGTTTTCTGTCGATATGTTTCTCTTATCAAGGTGTTTGCAGAATGATACTTTTGGTGTCAATTTTACTCCTAAATGAATGTATTCATTTACAATTTGTATTGGTTCTCCATTAAACATAAAACTTTCATTTGCAGAAATTTTGCCACATTTCTCCCGTCCATACATTTATAGTTGGTTTGCTATAAATACTTTCAATCATTTTTGTTAATATACCTGTGTTGTGTAGTTTATATATCAGGGATTATCTCGAAATCTTATCGAATGCGTCCTTAAAACCAACGAAGAAATCTTATAGTTTACGATTCTCTTTAAGTTTAATGTTTGCAGTTGCCGCGAGACCCAGCTTGCCATTTTGTGATTACATAATTTTTATCCAACCAATTATTAAGTTTGTTATTCAGAACTCCCATCATTACTTTAGCAATGGCATTCATAAAAGATATACCATGATAATTGGTTATTAATTCCCTATCGCTTTTTTTTTTGAATATTGGGAAAATTATGCTAGAGATGAATTTTTCGTCTATTTTGGCGCATTTAGAATTTGTATTGTTTTATTTATCTTCTATAAACATATCTGTAGCATTTTTCAATAATATTTGGATTTTGTCAAGGTATATTTATTTCTGATGATGTAACTGGAGTATCTAAATCCTTATCATAATAAAATATTGATGCATATTTAAAATCGTTTGAAGTTTGAGAAGAGTTTAGCAGTGTATAAAAAATAGTTTTTGAAATCAAATGCAGATATTCCATTATTTTTTGTATATCTATTTGCCTTAATTCCTTCACGTCATTCCACCAATCTTTACTATTTTCAACTGAATTTATTTTCATTTCCAGTCTATAGTAGTACGAAGTTTTACTTTCTTCGCACAATTCTTTAAATGCACGGTTGTCGTTAAGATATTTCTGTTCATTTTCCATTGTTGAGCTTTGTCTGTATTTTCTCAAGGCTTTGAGTGACTTTTTTCAAGCATTAAAATATTTGAAATTAAACTAACTAGAGTATATTGCGTTTGACTTTGATTTACTACTTTGTATGTAGTGGGATTTGCTCCTCATATAATATCTGTTAAATCTGCCAATCCTAGAATTTCTTGCTGTTGCTTAAATATATCAATTTGTTGATTCAATTGATGTTTGTAGTTTCCGATTTTTCTTTTATCCCATTTTAGTTTAGGTAATAAACTCATTGTGGTATTTTCGTTATAATTATTTACTATTATACTGAGGTTTAATATTATTGGCATATTGTCGGGCCAATTTTTTCACCAACAATAAAATTATCTATATTTTTTAGGATTTTGTGTCAAACTACACTTATATTATTTACTGAATCATCTGCATGAATGACGAAAGTAAAATTACCCATTTCGTCTCCTTTAGTACACCCATTTGTTAAATATAGGCCAAACTCTTGGCAAAATTCATTAAACAATCTGCCTTTAGCATTAATTTCAGAATCCTTTGAATTTCTTATTAGAAGACTGTAATGGTGCGGCGTTGGTGGAAGATCCGCTTCCGTTTCCCTGAGCCTTTGCTGGTCGCACGTGCTGGCGTAGGGGCCTAGGTCGCCGGATGGGTGGGGTCTTGCTCAGGCCCAGGGAAACCGCACTACAGATTTTCACGTGCGATTTATAAAAAAAAACTGTCAACACACGGACGCTAAATGGATGGATGGCCATACTTACCTTGGGATTGGGGACGAGGTGTTCTGCCCCTTTTTGCCCTCCCTACCATGTTACCTCGACTCCATCTCAATTGGAGGTAACCCACTTCAATGAAAAGATTAGGTTTAGTTTGGTTTTCTACATTTGTTTAACAAAAAAAATTTATTTAACCTTCATTTAAGGTTTCAAAATTTAAATTATACATATTTAGCAAAACTTATTTTTTTTTTTATATATTAGCAAAATTTTACCTTTTAGAAAAATTTTAAGTTTAGCAAAATTTTATTTCTTAGCAAAATTTTAATTTTAGGGAAATTTTAATTTTTGGAAAAAATTTTAAATTTAGCTTAATTTTAATTTTAGAAGAACTTTTAAATTTTAGCAAAATTTGGGTTTAGGAAAATTTTAGCAAAATTTCTATTTTTAACTTTATGATTAGATAAATTTTATATTTAGTAAAAAATTTTTCTTTTAATAATTAGAAAATTTTTATATTTATACAAATTTTATATTTCGAATATTTTATATTTTGTGAATTTTGATATTTCGAAAATTATATTTATTTAAATTTTATAATTAGAAAATTTTTTTAGGTAATTTTAGAAAATTTTTGTATTTGGGTTAATTCCAAAAGTAGTGTACATGAGCATTTTTTTTTTTTTTTTTTAAGGTTGAGGAATTCATTCTCTGAAATTGTTTACTTGCATTAAAATTTGTGCAGATTGCGAAATTACTTTTAGTTTCTTTAAAAAAAATTTGTTTTGCTTTTTTATTGCATTTTGGTGAAATATTTTCCGGAATGTCACTTTTTACAAAAATTTACAAAACTAAGAAATTAATGCAAAAATGTTAGAACAAAGCCTACTATCGCATTCGTTCACTTATTATTTACCAGCTTTGGATGTTTTTCTTAAAAAAACGGGTTAGTAATAGCAAAAAGTTATTTTTCGAAGAGATTCCAATTATTTTTTTTTTCCTTTTATATATCAAGAATTAAAAAAAAATAATTTTTTTACAAAAATTTGTTTTTGTGCAGCTTACATTTAAAGTTACAAATTTGCTTCAAACAATTTGGAAGAAATTGTTGTATTTTGCTGGAAACTTGAAAAAATAAAAAGTGACAGTACGGAATGTTTTGTGACAGTAAAGAAAATCCAATTTAAATTTCAAGTGTAACGAAAACTTAAACATTTATTCATTTATTATTTTAAAAGTAATCCAATTATATTAACAAAAAATTCATGAACAAATCTATTCATCGGAATCTGTGAATATTTCATAAAAAATTGATTCCCGATTGGTTTTTTTCCTATTTGTTTTTTTTAAGCGGTTAATTTTTGCTGACTTTGCATTAAACCCATGACAAAGGCATAATTTTCCGGCCATCCAATTATTATTTGCACAATAGCAAGACAGGTTTCTGTAAGTTACTTCACCTTTTTTATTTGTCATAACTTGGTGGATATCTCTTGTGCCTCGAATTGTCATTAAGTCTTTAGGCAATGTTTTATTTATATCAAAAAAGTCTTTTACGTTTATGTAAAACAATTTTATATTTGTCTTGTTTAGCAGAATATTGTACAAAGACTCCGCATTAGAAATGTCTGCACCGTGAGCTACAAGACCATCCGCTGTTCGCTTGACAACAGCTCCCACGCCGTCTGCTGCACCCTTGCCATGAGATTTCTCAAAGAAAGACCATGTTGCGCACTTGAACTTTTTTTCATATAAGCGATGACAGAGCAAATAAAAATTATTTTTTTGTTTATATTGCGACGATGGTCCGTCTGAAAAAAAATGTAGTATTGATACCTGGGGTGCACACTCTTTTAAATACTCCAGAATGGGATCTAAATGAGCCCAAATCCCTCCAGGTCCATGCTCCAGACTTTCAAAAATCGTGCAGAAGCTAATAGGTTTTTCATAGTTTCTGAGGTAAATCAAGCCAGTATGAAGGGAAGCTTGGTTTCGAGAAGCCCCAAAATGAAAGGATTGAACTTCTTCCGAAAGCTTGCATGAATAATTTTCGGAGAAGTCCACATGAATCATTGCCTCTGTTTCTTTTAAATTTTCTTTGCAAAATCGGTAAGCATTGTATTGATTTTTAACATTAAATGAATGCTTCTTAAACTTTTGCATATCGCTTTGAAACAAATTCGTGAGATTAGCTAATGTTGAAGTTTTTCCACCTTTTTCATGACCTTAACGTGATATCTTTCTAGAGAGCCAGCCTTTTTGTTTGCTCTTTCTTCGGCAACAATTTCCCATTTATAGTATTTGCATGTCTCATCTTCATTAATACCGCTTACGAGAACTTTTTTTGCTTTGCAACTCTGACAGATACCCCAAGCGCAAAGGGCAGACTGATTATCACACATTATGTCTTTCATTAAGTTTGAGTGTTCCCTTTCGGCGATTATATTGTATTGAAATAATTTCATTATTTTAAAATTAATATTAGCATGCTCTTGACATGCGCATGTATTTCTGTCTACAGCAGACGGTTTTTATACCCTATACCACTATGTGGTTTGGGTATAATGACTTTGTGCTGCTGTTTGTAACAACCAAAAATATTTGACCTAGACCCATCTTTAATTATACCGATCGAATCAGAATCACTTTCTGAGTTGATTTAACAATGTCCGTCCGTCCGTCCGTCCGTCCGTCCGTCCGTCCGTCTGTGTGTCCATGTAAAGCTTGTAATCAAACTGCAGGTCGCAAATATGAATATATTTTGATGAAATTTGGTATATAAGCTTTTATCGGCCATGGGATGAACGCTATTGAAATTGGTGAGAATCGGTCCATGTTCAGACCTAGCCCCCATACAAATTACCCATATTAAATCGACATAAATTGCCATAAGATCCAAATTGTCATATAGATCTTACTCAAATTGGGTTTGTATGCGTTCATTACATCCACTAATGAGTAGTCCAAAAATGATCCCTTTGACCCCATATAGAGCTGCTTCCCGATCTTCACTTAAATCTATTAAAAAACAAAAATATTGCACTGATTCTTCTCAAATTTTGTTTGTACATATTTTTGCAAAATACAAGAGACTTTACCAAACATGATCAGGATCGGTCCATTTTTGGACCTAGTCCCTTTATAGATATAGCATCCGATATGAACTTTTTCATATCTGCAGCCAAAAAAGTTAATAAAAATCGCACTCAAATTTGGTTTATGCTTATTTTCTATATCGAAGTAGTTGGACCGAAAGATAGGGTCTCTAAACCATGGTATAGGGTATCATATAGTCGGTCTAGACCGACTATAATTTTCTTACTTGTTTTTATATAGAAAGGCTTCAGTCGGGTGAAAGAGGTATAGGACAATGAAATATTTTTGTTTTCAGTTTTAAATATTTTATACAGACTTTTCATTGTGTCGCATAAGTATCGTCGTTGTTCTTTAATTTTTCCACGAGTTACAGTCTCTTTTTTACCAGCACAGACTCTGCTAACATCGTCTCTTAGGTAAAAGTCGTGAATTGCTGTAATTTTGGATAAATTTTTATTTGGCAGTGTTTTTGAGAGTAATTTACGCCTACGTGCTATAAGCCCCATGAGTCTGTATCGCTTTAAAAGTTTTGAAACGGTAATTGTATCAACTGGTTTTCTGGCTTGTATATATTTCTGTTTGAGATTTGATAAAACAATTTTCGTATTTCTACAAGTGAGATTTAATGTTCTTTTTTCCGAAGTTTCTCCCATTGAGTTCTCTTTCTGTTTTCGTTTTAAACGTTGGAATCTCTATTTGAATTTTCGGTTTTCTTTCTCAACTCGTTTTAGTTTTTCTTGTAACTGTTTTACTGTCGAATTTAGTTTAAAATTTTTGGATTGAAGCTGTTTCCTGTACCTTTCCTTTCGTTGTCTAACTGAATTAAGTTCCGATACGCTTATTTGTGAAATAGTAAATGGTTCTTCATCAAGCTCCATATTCGAAGCATGTGGCAAAACAATCGATGTAGGTTCTTCATGTCGCACTAAGGCCTTATTGGCACGTTTCCTTTCTCTATCCTTAGCTCGTATAGCCTTCAGCATCTTCCTCGGCATTTCGTTTCTTTTCAATTTTTTAGAATTTCTACACATAAAAAAAAATTAAAAATGTCCTAAATTTTCGAAATATAACGTGTACCTTTCTCTTTCTTTTTTTTTGTATTCATCATCACGTTTCTTGTCTAATTTTCTTTTTTCTCGATAACGTTTTGCTCTTTCAGCTCCCGTCAACTTTGCCTTTGTTTTAACCTTTAAGATTTTTGAAGAATAACAACAACAATAGTCATTCAAAGTTATATAACAAATTATCTTTACATCAAAAGAACTACAGTATTGAAATCAATCAGAATTTTCGAGAAATAAGCTTTTAAAATAAAAAAACCTTTTTTCTTAAAAGTGACAGTAAAGAAATTTGTGATATTTTTTTTGTTTTTTTCTTCTAAAAAGTTATTTCACGGAAAATAAAAACAAGAAAAAGTGATCAAAACTTCGTAATATATTAATATACATTTTTATTTATATTATTTTTTACGATTTTTTATTAAATAACTATGTGACAGTACGGAAATTTTTAGCTGTACTTACCATCGTGCGATTATAAATTCAGTTGAAAACACCAAATAATTGATTTTATTATTTTATTTTTTATCTTAATCAATTTATCACTTCTTGCACTTTTTAATAGCGATGCACATAAAGCAAACGAAACAGCTCAAGTAATGATTATGACTTAATTAAAAAAAATGTGACATTACGGAAAAAACGCAGAGACAAAGTAAAATTAGAACGTCAAAATGACATTGATAACATTTTTCAAGTAAAACCAGGAAAAAGCAATAAAAATAAATACAATCATTGAAAAACAGTTGAATTTTTTATTGTTGTTCTATTGTTTTCAACTCTTTTTCCATGTTGCTTAATGAATAACATGTGTGGAGACAGGTATATTTGTATGTAATAGGCATGATATACAGTTAAAGCACCATTTGGACAATTTAGCAGAAAGTTTTACAATAATAACAACTACTTTTGTTTGTTGCTAATTATTTTAGAGCTTACTTGCCGTTTTTGTTTTTTTTTTCTTTTACATGAAAGAAATAAAAAGCTTGAGACGAAAAAAAAGCATTGTGTTTGGAATTAACCCATTTAGATAAATTTTTATATTTAGAATACCTTACACTAATTTTAGAAAATTTTTATATTTAGGAAAATTGTTATATTTAGTAAAATTTTATATTTAGGAAAATTTATTTTAATTTAGGAAAATTTTAATTTTAACAAAATTTGAGCTTAGCATAATTTCTATTTTAACTTAAACTTATATTTCTTCAAGTAGTAAAATTTTTAGTTTAACTTTATGATTAGAAACATTTCTTAATATAGGAAAAATTTTGTTTGATTTTATATATAAAAAAGTTTTATATATAGCAAAGTTTTATTAATTTAGTAACATCCTTAAATTTAATAAGGAAAATTTTAAACAAAGAAAATATTTATATGTGTGTAAAAAATTTTAATTTGGAAAATTATTTGTATTTTAAAAAAATTTACCGCCTTGTGGTTGTACCGATGAAGCTGCTGCTGCCAGACGCCGTGGTTGTGTCTCGCTGGTTTGCTGCAGAGATTCCTGCTTTTGGGATGTCAATGTTTAATGGCCGTTTATATTTAGATGCCCATTGATTTTGTTGCTTTTGCAGCGTCTCACATCGACATTCAATATTAATTATTGTTGTTGTTATTGTTTGTGGTTTGTCTCTTATTATATGATCTTGTTGGCGATTCGATTTTTTTTTTTTTTTTATAAAACACAGTTATTTTTGTAACGAAAGGCCATTCAATTATTAATATAATTAATATTATTTGTTTAATTTTTTCTTTTCCGATTAAATTTCATTAATTTTTTCTCTTTCTCAAAATTCATAGAGTTGTTAAACCTTAAACATTATTATTACATTAACACAACACTATATTACATTTTTCAATAACTTTTATTAAATTTCAAACAGTATTTATATTATTATTCACGAATTAATTGCTTAAACAAAAATTGTCAACCGACCACATTAAAGATTTTTCTGCAACTCTTGCTTTACTTATATTTATAAACTTATTTTAACTTCACTTTTTTTTTTTCTTAAAATTTCTTAAAACTATAATTTAATTTATTAGAGGTTTTTCCTCAACCTTTAAGTTCTGCTATCAAATTTCAACTCCTTGTTTAATTTTAAAAATCTTGTTAATCAAGCTACACTTCTTCATTCATTCCTCTGCAGATAAAAACCTGTTTATTAAACAAACAAAATCACCAGCAATTCAGTGAGAACATTCATATGCATTCATAATATTCTCTAGTATTTATAACACTCACACTCATATATGACTATGAGAGCAAGTGAGATCAATACAAGAAAATACGTGGTTTGACCAGCATGATTGCATATGAATGTGTTCATGATTTACTTCAACACAATGAAGAGAAAAAAAATACGCCATAAAAAAAATGCCATCAACCTATTACCATATAAGGTGTTATTAATATATGTACATACTTGAACTTGAAAATAATTTCAAGATCAAGGTTATTATTTTTTCTTCTTTCTTATTCTGCCTGTACCAGAAATTCTTCTGCTACAGTGCAGAGCAAAAAAGATCACCGTCACAAGACCAGCACTGAACGTTGTTCGTAAAAATTCATCTTACATTTGTTGGGTTTTGCCTGTCCTAATATTGAGATCAACCATAATAAGTGGATTTATAACATGTCCGCTTGTAAAATATCGTCTCAATCTTTCAAATTCATAATTATATTTTACTGCTCTATGATGCAATGGTATAACATTAATCTCTGATATTTTTATCATAATAGATTTAATTTCTTCTTCTGTAGTAATTCATATTTCTGGTTTTTATTTCCGTTTTTGCTTAATAAACTCGACCACCACTGCTTCTAATTGCTAGTTGGCAATAGGTGTTATAGCCCGTAAAATTTTATTTAACCTTTCTATTTTATCTTCAGAAATGTGTGTCTGCAAAAGTATAAAAATATCACTCGATTTTATGTGTTGAAAGAAATTATTATAAAGAATTTTATTTTCTAAGCCATGAATATTGTAAGTTAGCAAATTTAAGGACAGAACTACATCCTGATTATTTTCAACTACATTATGGATTTAGTATGGACAATATTTTATCATAATCGACATTCACAAAATCTGTACAGTTACCATATAAGTATTTTTTATGATTTCTTATTTATATAAAAACAATGATGTTTTTTATATAAAGAATTAACTTCTACCTGAAAAAATGCTTTAGTTTCTCTATTACTATGGTAGAAAAACTATTAAGTTCCATCCATAAATAAAATACCAAAGCGAAATACTTCTTTAACGAAGCCGACATAAAAATACACAAGGTCAAAGTAAGGGATATTACAGTGCAATGTAAGAGTTTATAAATTATGTGATATTCAAAAAAAAAAAAGTTTCAAATTAATTTTGACTTAAAATCTTGGTAATTTTTTTTGCTTTATATCACTAAAGTTTCCAAATATTAACCTTTAAAAAAGAGAATTTTATAAATATTGTTTTAAATTAACACAAAGCAAACAATGCTTTATGCTAATTTAAAGATACAAAGATAAAGTTAGTACAAAAAATACATAGAAAAAAAAACAAGTTATAAGGTTAAGTCGGCCCATGCGGACTCAAAGATATACCCAATACAAATAGTTTTGGAAAAGTAAAAGGTTTTGTAAAAAATAAAAAAATAATATTTTGATGCGGAGCTGCAAATATAATTGCCGACACTAAACAATTTTAAGCATTTAAATGAACAAATTTTTCGTAGCCGAAATTAAAATCTGCATAATTAAAGGAAAATAGTCATTTACAATAAATTGTAACAAACGCGATTATTTTTAAAACCAAATATTAGAAAAGTTTTCCAAAAAATTAGTGTATCTAATTTATTGTTATTTCTAGGCTTAATAAAGTTAAAATTTACATGATGTTTAAAGTCATTTTCTTAAATAAAAATTAAAATGCAATTGATAAGATCTGATTCACAAGTTATCCATCAAATAATTAAATGCCGTACTAACAATAATATAAGATTTAAAGTATATGTATGTGTCTTATTGTCTCAAAGCAAATGTTGCTAGCTTTGTTCGAATTGCGGTGATATTATAAGAAAAATATTAAGTTCGATCTGACAAATGTTGAAGAATAACTTTTGAACGTATTCAATGGGAAATATCTTCAAAATGTATAAAGTTTGTAATTTTAGAGTTTTCTGAAAAATATATCCCGAATTCAATACAACATGATAACTTTTATAAAAAAAATTAAGAAAAATAAGTAAGTAAATTGTAGTCGGTCTGGACCGACTATACGATACCCTACACCATGATATAGAGACCCTATCTCTTCGGTCCAACTAATTGGATATAGAAAATAAGCATAAACCAAATTTGAGAAAAATCTGTGCAATATTTTTATTATATAATTTTTTGACTGCAGATATGAAAAAGTTCATATCGGGTCCTGACCATATTTGGTGAAGTCACTTATATTTTGATAAAATATACACAAACCAAATTTGAGAAAAATCTGTGCAATATTTTTGTTTTTTGATAGATATAAGTGAAGCTCGGGAAGCAGCTCTATATGGGACCTATGACTAAGAATTGCCCTATAGGGATTATTTTTGGCCTACTGATTAATGGATACAATAAATACATACAAACCCAATTTGACTAAGATCTATGTGATAATTTGGATATCATGCCAATTATGTCGTTTTCCCCATATATATGGGGACTAAGTCTAAACAAGGACCATTTTCCGGATGAACGGACGTCGCTAAAACGACTCAGAAAGTGATTCTGAGCTAATCGGTATAATAAAAGATGGGTCTAGGTTAAATATTTTTGGTAGTTACAAACAGCAGCACAAAGTCATTATACCCAAACCACATAGTGGCGTAGGGTATAAAAATGTCAAATCTTGCAATATGGAAAATTTTCTGTAAGTTCAATTTTAGAATTCTTAAAGGAAGTATTGCAAAAAATTAGGAAAATCTGAATAATTTTTCTTTAGTAGAATCTATAGTTATTTGCATAACTTTTTAATAATAACTAGGTCCATTTTTAACCCAGATAGCGCAACTATTCTTCTAAAAGAATATTTGACAAATTAAAGAAAATCGCCGTTATGCATCTGCATTTCTGTGCACATTGGTTTATATTATTATTGTTTATGCTTTGTTATGTCCATAGCTTCGAAAGCGTCAGTTGCTGAAAGCGGTTTCACGTGTTTGATTTGATTTGTAAATAGAAATTATTTTATAGTACGCAATGGAAAAAAACATGCTTAACAAGTAAGAAAATTATAGTCGGTCTAGACCGACTATAAGATACCCTATACCATGCGTTTAGAGACCCTACCCCATAGGCCCAACTAACTGGACATAGAAAATAAGCATAAACCAAATTTGAGTGGGATTTTTATAAATTTTTTTGTCTGCAGATATGAAAAAGATCATATCGGATGCTATATCTATATGGGGACTAGGCCCAAATTCGTCTTTGGAACTTGCTACCTTCAAACATTCAGTTCATAAGCAACGCAATGCAATTTAAAATGGCCCTCTTTAATTTCTATAATTAATTGGTTTTCTATTTTCAATCGCTTTTAAATAACTAATTTTTACATTAAACTTTTTTATAATTATTTTATTTTGTTATTATATTTTTATTACTTTTAATTGTTATTATACACAATGTTAAATTTCCTTACTACTATGTACCTAGTACTAATCCTGTACTTTAATTATAAGATTTTATGTCTTGTTGTATGGGAATTCGAAATAAATAAATAATCTATATATATAAAATTCATTTTCTGTTTGTTTGTTTGTTTGTTTGTTTGTTTGACCGCTATACAAATTTTTATTTTTCAACGGATTTTCCTGAAATTTTGTACACACGATCTCTATACCCCAGGAAAGGTCGCCGTATACTTTTTACTAGCCACGCCTACTTTTACGCCCACTTTTTGTGTAAAATTTATTTTCTGTTTTATTCATATTCGTTCACTATACAAATTTTTATTTGTTAACAGATTTCTCTGAAATTCGGTACACACGATCCCTGTACTCCAGCTAAGGTCACCATATACTTTTTATCGACCACGCCCACTTTTACGCCCACTTTTTATATACAATTCATTTTCTGCTTTTTGGTATATTTGTTCACTATACAAATTATTATTTTCCAACGGATTTCTCTGAATTTTGCTACACACGATCTCCATACACCAGGAAAGGTCGCCATATGATTCTTACCGGCCACGCCTACTTCTGCGCCCACTTTTTGTATACAATTCGTTTCCTGTTTTTTGGTATATTTGTTCGCTACACAAATTTTTATTTTTCAACGGAATTCTCTGAAATTTGGTGCACACGATCTCTGTACTCCAGGAAAGGTCGCCATATGGTCCGTATCGGCCACGCCTACTTTAACGCCCACTTTTTGTACACAATTCATTTTGTTTTTTGGTATATTTGTTCGCTATACTAATTTTTATTTTTCAACCGATTTCTCTGAAATTTTCTACACACGATATCTGTACTCCACAGAGATAGCCATATGATTCTTGCCGGCCACGCCTACTTCTACGCCCGCTTTTTATACAAAATTAATTTTCTGTTTTTTGGTATATTCTTTCACTATAGAAATTTTTATTTTTCGAGGGATATCTAAAATTTGGTCACACGATCTCTATACTACAGGGAAGGTCACCATACGCTTCTTACAGGCCACGCCTACTTTGCGCCAACTTCTATGTATATAAAACTTATTTTTTTCCTTTTATTTGTTTCTTTATTTGATTGCTATACAAACTTTTATTTTTCAATGACTTTCTCCGAAATATAGTACATATTCCAGGGAAGGCCGCCATATGAATTTTACCGACCACGCTTACTTTTACGCCCAATTTTCATATAAAATTCACATTTTGTTGTGTGGTATATTTCTTTCCTATACAAATTTGTACTTTTCAACGGATTTCTCTGAAATTTGGTTTACACGGAAATAACTTCACGGTGAACAAATTCCCCAAACTTAAAAAAAGGCACCCAAAAGAAATGAACAAACTCCCCATTTTTTTTTAATCGAAAGAAATTTTTACATATATTTATTTAACGAATTTTGTTAAATATTTATTTTAGTAAACATTTGCATACTGCTCTCAATATATGTCCTACAATAAATGCATTTAAAATGAGTTTTCTTTTCAATATCACGGGGAATATAGCTTAGCTGGAATATCGGAATGATCTGAAAAATATATTTTGACAATTAAAATAAGTTGGCAACAGCTGCGCGGCAGCACAGGTGTGGTTGCCAAATGCCGAAGCGGAGCGCGGCGCGCGACCGCGGACTCGGACTCGGACGCGACGGATGCGAACGCGACGAGCACGCGGAACACAGCTCAGCTAAAATATCGCAATGATCTGAAAAATATATAAGTTGACAACAACTGCGCGGCTGCACCGGTGTAGCTGCCAAACGCGCGGATCGGCGCGCAGTGCGCCACCGCGGACTCGGACGCGACGGATGCGAACGCGATGCACTCTCGGAACACAGCCCAGCTAAAATATCGCAATGCTCCAAAAAAATATGTTTTAGGAATTAAAATAAGTTAACGAGAACTAAGCGGCAGAACGGGTAGTAGCTGCGAGGAAGCGGCGCGAGGCGCGCGGACGCGGACGCGACGGATGCGGACGCGACGCGCTCGCGGAACACAGCTCAGCAAAAATATCGCAATGATCTGAAAAATATATTTTGTCGATTAAAATAAGTAGACAACAACTGCGCGCCAGCACGGGTCTGGCTGCCAAACGCAAGGAATCGGGCGCGACTCGCTCGCGGAACACAGCTTAGTGAAATGTCATATGATAAATTTAATCTACGTATGTGAAATAATTACCTGTTGATCAAAATAGGACACACATATACTACAAGCAGTTGCTTAAAGAAACCTTGCGACACAATATTAAACGTCGCATTAGTATTTCATTTCTGAAATTTGAATTTGACGTCTCTGCTCAATGATGATCATTTATTGAATGAAGTAATTCAAATTTTAAAAGTTCTGATTCCTTTAATTTGCAAACGATTCCGTTATATTTGATGTTTATAAATAAACTTAAAAAATACTTAAAGCGGTTTCGCAACTTATTTTTGAAGCATTTTTGCTACAGCATCTTAAAAACTTCTAAATTAAAAAATCAAAAAATTTTGAATTGAAATGAAAAAATTAATTTACTGCCCATACAAATTTTTAAGTACTCAGCGCCTGGTAAGCATAGTGAACCATTTTTCAAGTCAAAGGCCTTTTTATCCCGGGCAAGACCGGGTAAAAACAGCTAGTAATAATAATAAAAATGGACCGATCCTGACCATGTTTAGTAAGGTCTCTCGTATTTTGCAAAAATATATACAAACAAAATTTGAGAAGAATCAGTGCAATATTTTTGTTTTTTGATAGATTTAAGTGAAGATCGGGAAGCAGCTCTATATTGGGCCTATGACTAAGAGTTGTCCCAAAGGGATCATTTTTGGACTACTGATTAATGGATGTAATAAACACATACAAACCCAATTTGACTAAGGTTTATATGATAATTTGGATCCTATGGCAATTTATGTCGATTTCATATGGGTAATTTGTATGGGAGCTAAGTCTGAACATGGACCGATTCCCACCAATTTTAATAGCGTTCATCCCATGGCCGATAAAAGCTTATATACCAAATTTCATCAAAATATATTCATATTTGCGACCTGCAGTTTGATTAAAAGCTTTACATGGACACACAGACGGACGGACGGACGGACGGACATCGTTAAATCGAATCAGATAGTGATTCTGATTCGATCGGTATAATTAAAGATGGGTCTAGGTCAAATATTTTTGGTAGTTACAAACAGCAGCACAAAGTCATTATACCCAAACCACATAGTGGTATAGGGTATAAAAATTAATAAGAGTAATATCTTAGTTAAAGAAGAGGTAAATTGAAAGTGTGCATAATGGTGAGTTGTAGCGCAAAGTTCATTGAACAGGACAACTAGTGTCATTTTAAAAGGACTTGCGATTCAGGGAAAACCATAGGTTTAAGAAAAAAAAGTTATGTTAAAAAAAAACGTTTAGAAATCAATGAAGGTTTAAGTTTCGAAATAAGAATTTAAGTAAAAAAAATCATGTGAGTCCGATCACAAGGGACATGTGTAAACATACAATAATTAAAGAAAACATCAACATCATATTTTCCAGTGCATAAAAAATAAGTCGATTATGCTGTTTTCTGAAATTCAATTGATGTTTTCTGAAATGCAATTGATGTTTTCTGAAATTCAATTGATGTTTTCTGAAATACAATTAATGTTTTCAGCAATTCAAATGATGCTCTTTGAAATTCTATTGATGTTTTCTGAAATTCTAATTATGTTTTCTGAAATTCAAATGATGTTTTCTGAAATACAATTGATGTTTTCTGAAATACAATTGATGTTTTCTGAAATTCTATTGACGTTTTCTGAAATTCAATTGATGTTTTCTGAAACTCGAATGATGTTTTCTGAAAATATATTGATGTTTTCTGAAATTCTATTTATGTTTTCTGAAATTCAAATGATGTTTTCTGAAATTCGAATGATGTTTTCTGAAATTATATTGGTGTTTTCTGAAATTTTATTTATGTTTTCTGAAATTCAATTGATGTTTTCTGAAATACAATTGATGTTTTCTGAAATTCTATTGATGTTTTCTGAAATTCTATTTATATTTTCTGAAATTCAATTGATGTTTTCTGAAATACAATTGATGTTTTCTGAAATACAATTGATGTTTTTTGAAATTCTATTGATGTTTTCTGAAATTCAATTGATGTTTTCTGAAACTCGAATGATGTTTTCTGAAATTATATTGATGTTTTCTGAAATTCTATTTATGTTTTCTGAAATTCAAATGATGTTTTCTGAAACTTGAATGATGTTTTCTGAAATTATATTGATGTTTTCTGAAATTCTATTTATGTTTTCTGAAATTCAGATGATGTTTTCTGAAACTCGAATGATGTTTTCTGAAATTATATTGATGTTTTCTGAAATTATATTTATATTTTCTGAAATTCAAATGATGTTTTCTGAAATTATATTGATGGTTTCTGAAATACAATTGATGTTTTCTGAAATTCTATTTATATTTTCTGAAATTCAAATGATGTTTTCTGAAATACAATTGATGTTTTCTGAAATACAATTGATGTTTTCTGAAATTATATTGATGTTTTTTGAAATTCAATTGATGTTTTCTGAAATTTTATTGATGTTTTCTAAAATACAGTTTATGTTTTCTGAAATTCTATTGATGTTTTCTGAAATACAATTGATGTTTTCTAAAATTATATTGATGGTTTCTGAAATACAATTGATGTTTTCTGAAATTATATTGATGTTTTCTGAAATTCTATTTATGTTTTCTGAAACTCGAATGATGTTTTCTGAAATTATATTGATGTTTTCTGAAATTCTATTGATGTTTTCTGAAATTCTATTGATGTTTTCTGAAATTCAATTGATGTTTTCTGAAACTCGAATGATGTTTTCTGAAATTATATTGAAGTTTTCTGAAATTCTATTTATGTTTTCTGAAATTCAAATGATGTTTTCTGAAACTCGAATGATGTTTTCTGAAATTATATTGATGTTTTCTGAAATTCTATTGATGTTTTCTGAAATTCAATTGATGTTTTCTGAAACTCGAATGATGTTTTCTGAAATTATATTGATGTTTTTTGAAATTCTATTTATGTTTTCTGAAATTCAAATAATGTTTTCTGAAACTCGAATGATGTTTTCTGAAATTATATTGATGTTTTCTGAAATTCTATTTATGTTTTCTGAAATTCAAATGATGTTTTCTGAAATTATATTGATGGTTTCTGAAATACAATTGATGTTTTCTGAAATTCTATTTATGTTTTCTGAAATTCAAATGATGTTTTCTGAAATACAATTGATGTTTTCTGAAATACAATTGATGTTTTCTGAAATTATATTGATGTTTTCTGAAATTCAATTGATGTTTTCTGAAATTTTATTGATGTTTTCTGAAATACAGTTTATGTTTTCTGAAATTCTATTGATGTTTTCTGAAATACAATTGATGTTTTCTGAAATTATATTGATGTTTTCTGACATACTATTTATGTTTTCTGAAATTCAAATGATGTTTTCTGAAATTATATTGATGGTTTCTGAAATACAATTGATGTTTTCTGAAATTCTATTTATGTTTTCTGAAATTCAAATGATGTTTTCTGAAACTCGAATGATGTTTTCTGAAATTATATTGATGTTTTCTGAAATTCTATTTATGTTTTCTGAAATTCAAATGATGTTTTCTGAAACTTGAATGATGTTTTCTGAAATTATATTGATGTTTTCTGAAATTCTATTTATGTTTTCTGAAATTCAGATGATGTTTTCTGAAACTCGAATGATGTTTTCTGAAATTATATTGATGTTTTCTGAAATTATATTTATATTTTCTGAAATTCAAATGATGTTTTCTGAAATTATATTGATGGTTTCTGAAATACAATTGATGTTTTCTGAAATTCTATTTATATTTTCTGAAATTCAAATGATGTTTTCTGAAATACAATTGATGTTTTCTGAAATACAATTGATGTTTTCTGAAATTATATTGATGTTTTCTGAAATTCAATTGATGTTTTCTGAAATTTTATTGATGTTTTCTAAAATACAGTTTATGTTTTCTGAAATTCTATTGATGTTTTCTGAAATACAATTGATGTTTTCTAAAATTATATTGATGGTTTCTGAAATACAATTGATGTTTTCTGAAATTATATTGATGTTTTCTGAAATTCTATTTATGTTTTCTGAAACTCGAATGATGTTTTCTGAAATTATATTGATGTTTTCTGAAATTCTATTGATGTTTTCTGAAATTCTATTGATGTTTTCTGAAATTCAATTGATGTTTTCTGAAACTCGAATGATGTTTTCTGAAATTATATTGAAGTTTTCTGAAATTCTATTTATGTTTTCTGAAATTCAAATGATGTTTTCTGAAACTCGAATGATGTTTTCTGAAATTATATTGATGTTTTCTGAAATTCTATTGATGTTTTCTGAAATTCAATTGATGTTTTCTGAAACTCGAATGATGTTTTCTGAAATTATATTGATGTTTTTTGAAATTCTATTTATGTTTTCTGAAATTCAAATAATGTTTTCTGAAACTCGAATGATGTTTTCTGAAATTATATTGATGTTTTCTGAAATTCTATTTATGTTTTCTGAAATTCAAATGATGTTTTCTGAAATTATATTGATGGTTTCTGAAATACAATTGATGTTTTCTGAAATTCTATTTATGTTTTCTGAAATTCAAATGATGTTTTCTGAAATACAATTGATGTTTTCTGAAATACAATTGATGTTTTCTGAAATTATATTGATGTTTTCTGAAATTCAATTGATGTTTTCTGAAATTTTATTGATGTTTTCTGAAATACAGTTTATGTTTTCTGAAATTCTATTGATGTTTTCTGAAATACAATTGATGTTTTCTGAAATTATATTGATGTTTTCTGACATACTATTTATGTTTTCTGAAATTCAAATGATGTTTTCTGAAATTATATTGATGGTTTCTGAAATACAATTGATGTTTTCTGAAATTCTATTTATGTTTTCTGAAATTCAAATGATGTTTTCTGAAATACAATTGATGTTTTCTGAAATACAATTGATGTTTTCTGAAATTATATTGATGTTTTCTGAAATTCTATTTATGTTTTCTGAAATTCAAATGATGTTTTCTGAAACTCGAATGATGTTTTCTGAAACTCGAATGATGTTTTCTGAAATTCTATTGATGTTTTCTGAAATTCAATTGATGTTTTCTGAAACTCGAATGATGTTTTCTGAAATTATATTGATGTTTTCTGAAATTCTATTTATGTTTTCTGAAATTCAAATAATGTTTTCTGAAACTCGAATGATGTTTTCTGAAATTATATTGATGTTTTCTGAAATTCTATTTATGTTTTCTGAAATTCAAATGATGTTTTCTGAAATTATATTGATGGTTTCTGAAATACAATTGATGTTTTTTGAAAGACAATTGGAAAATGTTTAGAAAAGAACATATCATAATTTTTTCACCAATACAATCATAAGTCACACAGCGTTATCTGCTTCAGCTCACACCGATATGTGATTGTATTGGGAAATAGAAATTTACCCCCCTGCGCGTAGAGATGTTTACACATCAAAAAAAAATCCGGCGCTATCTGAGTTCAGAAAACTTATAATTATTATTGGCGACAATACCTGTCTAAGCTAACATGACATAACACATATACACTCAGGAAGCAAATACTGCAACTTAAGAGACCACATGAACAACAATTTCAACCACTACAGCACCCAGATACAAAGTTAAAAATTTGAAATAACAACAATAACGATAACAGCATAGAAGAAACATATTGTTTCAAGAGTTATTTTGCATTTTCATAGAAACCCTGGGGCCTATTAAACTAATTTTGTTTATTTGAAATGGCAACTTGTTCATGTCGATGAATCATTTTCACTAAAACTGTGCAACCCAGCTAACGTCTTGAGGGTGTTACCATGCTTTCGTCAGACGGACAGAAGGACATAAGATTTCTGTTAATTAATAAAAACCGAATAGCAAGCCTGTATATTCCCTCTGCATAGTGGTGTGGCAGATATAAAAAGAAAAAAAAAGTATACAAAATTTAATTCACCTATTACACAAATTCTAGCCTTAAAAAAATAAAAAGATTTGATTATTTAAGATTTTGAAATATACTAAGGAATTCACAATTTTAGCCAAACACAGAGATATTCTATTTGAAACCGTCATGTTCGTATTGCAGTATTTTTTATGAGGATTTAAATAATTGATAATTTAGGTTCCAAGGTAACTACATTCGTATAAGATAATTTATTTTGAAATCGGTGACTCTAAAAATCGAACTTTTTACTCTATTCTCAGAAAAAATGAATAGACTTACGACAGTATTCTGGTGATTAACAAATTAATGTATATAATGATTACTGGATAACCGAAAAGAGGAATCAGATTATCTGATAGATCGAATTAAAGATAACGAAAATAAATTCTAAAAATGAGTCGCTGTAAAAAGTAAAAGTCTTGCACCTCTATTCAAAATATCACCAGACCTACTTATATACATTTAAAACTGTCATTGTTGACTGCAATATCCGTTTTAAAACGGGAATGCATCTTAACTAAGGAAAAGCTATTTAAATCGTGGAAAATAAAAAGTAAATAAAATCAAAAATTAGACAAAAAACAATACAAACTTAATAGAAATTTAAGAATTTCATTTCTTAAAAAAAAAAACAGTCTAAAACAAATTTTGCAAAATGACAATGTCTTGAAAGAAAAAATGTTTTATTTAAAAAATTTAAATTTCTACTTTACCACATTTTACTATTCTAGTTTTATTTTTGTACTCGTATATTGAAAAAAAAAATTCTCTTAATTCCATTTTACCATAGTTATGCAAATGTAATTAGTTGCATATTCATGGCAAGCTATTTTTCTTACTAGCTGTTGCCATTTTTTTCAGACATTTCTTACACATTTTTATGCTACATATTCTTATAAAAATTTTATTTTTTTTAATACACAGAATGAAGGAAAAACCAACATATACAACCAACCTAACAACAAAAACCGGAAAAACTGGAAGAATGTAAAAAAATAAAACTTTTTCTCTTACCAACAAAAAAAAAAGAAAAATCAACTCGATTATAAAAATTCTACAGAACAAAACAATTTATTGCGGAAATAGAAATTAAAACCTATACTTGTTACTTGTGCAAGATGGATCGCAGCAGAGCTGCAGATTCATCAAGTCTAGGAAAAAAGGAAAACGACAAAACAAAAAAAAAATAATAATAATAAATAAATAAAAATAAACAATAAAAAATGCTACTACTACTTTACTCCGATGAAAAATTTAAATAACTGCATTTTTTTTTTAAATATACTATTCTACTCATTTTACATTCTTCAGTAAATAAAATAAAGTTGTGTATATGTTTGCACTCTATATTAAAAAAGCAAAGATTTATATTATTTTGTATTTCTTCTAGTTTACTTTCTATTTGTGTATGGTAATATCGCGAGCATGTTGGATTTCAGATGCACTATGTATATAAGAAAGTATATTTTATTTAATATTTTAATTTTTTTATTTTTCATTTAGCGGTTAGTTTTGTTGCACAGGTATATTACAATTGAAATAACTGGCAACAATTAATAGATATCTATTATGCTTTAGTGTATCCCACTGAAGTTAAACGTAGCTATATTATATGATACTAGCTGTTTTTACCCGGTCATGCCCGGGATGAAAAGGCCTTTGACTTGAAAAATGGTTCACTATGCTTACCAGGCGCTGAGTACTTAGTCCCCAATTAACAAATTCCCCAATAAAATGAACTTTCTCCCCAAAAATTTGTATGGGCAGTAAATTAATTTTTTATTTCAATTAAAAAGTTTTTGGTTTTTTAATTTAGAAGTTTTTTATAAGATGCTGCAGCAAAAATGCTTCAAAATTAAGGTGCGAAACCGCTTTAAGTTTTTTTTTCAGTTTATTTATAATTATAAACATCAAATATAACGGAATGGGCCGCAAATTAAAGGAATCAAAACTTTTAAAAATTGAATTAATTCATTCAATAAGTGATCCTCATTGAGCAGAGACGTCAAATTCAAGTTTCAAAAATGAAAGACTAAAGCGACGTTTAATATTGTGTCGCAAGGTTTCTTTAAGCAACTGCTTATAGTATATGTGTGGCCTATTTTGATCAACAGGTAATTATTTCACATACGTAGATAAAATTTATCATACGACATTTCACTAAGCTGTGTTCCGCGAGCGAGTCGCGTCCGCTTCCGCGCGTTTGGCAGCCACACCCGTGCTGCCGCGCAGTTGCTGTCAACTTATTTTAATCGCCAAAATATATTTTTCAGATCATTGCGATATTTTAGCTGAGCTGTGTTCCGCGAGCGCGTCGCGTCCGCGCGCCTCGCGCCGCTTCCTCGCAGCTACTACCCGTGCCTCCGCTTAGTTCTCGTTAACTTATTTTAATTCCTAAAACATATTTTTTAGAGCATTGCGATATTTTAGCTGAGCTGTGTTCCGAAATCGCGTCGCGTGCGCATCCGTCGCGTCCGTGTCCGCGGTCGATATTTTAGCTGAGCTGTGTTCCTCGAGCGCGTCGCGTCCGCGCGCCTCGCGCCACTTCCTCGCAGCTACTACCCGTGCCTCCGCTTAGTTCTCGTTAACTTAGTTTAATTCCTAAAACATATTTTTTAGAGCATTGCGATATTTTAGCTGAGCTGTGTTCCGAGAGCGCGTCGCGTCCGAGTCCGCGGTCGCACGCCGCGCGCCACTTGCGCGCGTTTGGCAACCACACCTGTGCTGCCGCGCAGCTGTTGCCAACTTATTGTGAAAAGAATACTCATTTTAAATGCATTTATTGTTGGACATATATTGAGAGCAGTATGCAAATGTTTACTAAAATAAATATTTAACAAAATTCATTAAATAAAAATATGTAAAAATTTAAGAATGAATTTGGGGAGTAAGTTAATTTTTTATTTCGATTAAAAATAAATGGGGAATTTGTTCATTTCTTTTGGGTACCTTTTTTTAAGTTTGGGGAATTTGTTCACCGTGTAGTTACTTCCGTGTAACCCAAATTTCAGAGAAATCCATTGAAAAGTACAAATTTGTATAGGCAAGAAATATACCACACAACAAAATATGAATTTTATAAGAAAATTGGGCGTAAAAGTAGGCGTGGTCGGTAAAAATCATATAGCTACCTTCCCTGGAATATGTACTAAATTTCGAAGAAAGCCATTGAAAAATAAAATTTTTTATAGCAATCAAATAAAGAAACAAATAAAAGGAAAAAATAAGTTTTATATACATAGAAGTTGGCGCAAAGTAGGCGTGGCCTGTAAGAACCATATGGTGACCGTCCCTGTGTGACCAAATTTTAGACATCCCTTGAAAAATAAAAATTTTTATAGTGAACAAATATACAAAAAACAGAAAATTAATTTTGTATAAAAAACGGGCGTAGAAGTAGGCGTGACCGGCAAGAATCATATGGCGACCTCTCTGGAGTACAGAGATCGTGTGTATCAAATTTCAGAGAAATCCTTTAAAAAAAATTGTGTAGCGAACAAATGTACCAAAAAACAGAATAAGAATTGTATACAAAAAGTGGGCGTAATAGTAGGTGTGACCGGTACGAAGAATATGTCGACTTTCCCTGGAGGAGAGAGATCGTGTGTACCAAATTTCAGAGAAATCGGTTGAAAAATAAAAATTTGTATAGCGAAAAAATATACCAAAAAACAAAATGAATTGTATACAAAAAGTGGGCGTTAAAGTAGGCGTGGCCTGTACGAAGCATATGGCGACCTTAGGTGGAGTACAGAGGTCGTGTGTACCAAATTTCAGAGAATTCCGTTGAAAAACAAAGATTTGTATAGCAAACAAATATACCAAAAAACAGAAAACGCATTGTATACAAAAAGTGGGCGTAAAAGTAGGTGTGGCCGCAAGAATCACTTGGTGACCTGGCCTGAGGTACAAACATCGTATGTACCAAATTTCAGAGAAATGCGTTGAAAAATAAAAATTTGTATACCGAACAAATATACCAAAAAGCAGAAAATGAATTGTATATAAAAAGTGGGCGTAAAAGTAGGTGTGGCCGGTAAAAAGTATATGGCGACCTTTCCTGGGGTATAGAGATCGTGTGTACAAAATTTCAGGAAAATCCGTTAAAAAATAAAAATTTGTATAGCGGTCAAACAAACAAACAAACAAACAGAAAATGAATTTTATATATATAGATTTCAACAATAATTGGACTATAATTATAACTTTCCGTCGGCTAAACCGTTTTTAAAGAGCTTCTCTTGAAGAACCATTTTTGGTCATAGTCCTCATTCTATTATGTGTTTCTGAGAAACATATGTGACTTTAATAAATAGGTTCATGATCGGTCCATTTTTGACCAAGTCCACAACTAAACATAGCATCTGAACCTTTGAATATCTGCAGGCTACAAATTAATCAAAAAATCGCTCATTTTTGGTATATGTTGATTTTTTTTTCACTTGAAATATATCGTCGTCAAAATTAAAATTAGAAACCGGTTAATTACATCTTCAGTTGAATCCAAAGCATTTATATCCTATAGCACTCTTCTTTGAGTATATAATGATGTTAAAAACCATCACTGAAACAAAGGAAAGGCTTGATAAATATTATGGGGACTCCGCACCAACAACTATAGTATTAAAGAAGTGTTTTACTGCATTCCGTTGTGGTGGTTGGAGGAAATCGTCGATAGAATCCATGAAACGATATCGGACATTCGAAGAGTGGAAGTACGTGAAGTAGCTAAAACTATAAGCATCTTACCTGAGTGAAGGAAATACATTTTATATGTATATTTCGATACGAAAAAGCTATCCGTGCAATGCATGGGGTGATTGCTCATTCATCACTATAAGTGCAACCCTGTAAACACTTCAGAGGATTGTTTGGCGATTTTAAACCGCATTCCGAAAGAATTTTTTTAATTTGGAGGATGTGGATGAAACATCTATCACAGACCAAGAAACAGTGAAATCAATGGACTTGTCCGTGTAAGTGCAGCCATGGAAGGCTCAGTTGGGTATGCCGGTCAACGATATTATGGTGACGGTTTTTCATTTACACCAATCACCTTGAAAAGGGTAAAATGATCACCGGAATTATTATTCACAGCTGTTGGGCAAGTTTTATATTCATTTGAAGAAAAAAGTGACCTTCCACCATTAAAACGCACCATGACATAAATCGATAAATAGGGCAACGAACTGTTACTCCATCCAGCATATACTCCAGCTTTAGGCCACTGTTACTATATCCGGTTTCCAAACCTGAAAAAATGTCTCGGCTGGAAGAGAATTGTGTCGAATAAAGAGGTTATCACTTACTTTGGGAAAACCTTTTATTTTGAGAGAACAAAAAGTTAGAAAAACGAGGGAAATTTAGAATTAAGCTAAAAATACTTTATGTTGAGCAACAAAACGGTTTTTGGCGAATATATTTTATTAAACAAGTAAGAAAATTATAGTCGGTCTAGATCGACTATACTATACTATGTACCATGCTCTTCGAGACCCTAACTCTAAGGTCCAACTAATTTGATATAGAAAATAAGCATAAACCATTTTTGAGTGGCATTGTTATTAAAATTTTTGGCTTCAGACATAAAAAAGTTCATATCGGCTACTATATTTATATGGGGACAAAGTCAAGGAATGTACAGATCCTGACCATATTTGGTCACTTATTTTTTCCAAAACAATATACAAACAAAATTTGAGATAAATCTGTGCAATATTTCTGTTTTTTGAAGTGAAGATCGGAAATCAGCTTCATATGGATGCTAGGATGCTAGAATTGTCATATAGGGATTATTTTTGTACTATTGATTAATGGATGTAATAAAAAAAAAACTTAATTCGACCGATCTCTATATGTGACAGCGCATAGAGAAAAGGACCTAAGGGTAAAAAAATAAATTTTCACTTTTTTTTATGTGGACAACATCTGAGCATCGAACGAGACCGATCCCATGCCCCAAAAGTGTTCCCTCCCAGAGATATGCGCGTTTTATCAAAGTGAAGTCGACGATTCTAAGCGCAAATAGAAAGGGACCTAACGGTAAAATTTATTTACTTTCATATATTTATTTATTTTCTTTTTCTTATGAACAATTTAAAAAAATAGAAAAATCATTTTAATCGTCGGTTCTTGCGAATTTGTTCCCTTGAACTTGACGATACCGGTCCTTTATTTTTTTTCGATTTCTTCTTAACGTCTGCTACCTCCACTTGTTGAGGATTGTCCACTTTCTTTCTCTTCGTTTCCATTTCCAGGGACCAATG